>JAHRHZ010000105.1:6610392-6670297 GCA_024137785.1 Ginglymostoma cirratum
GCTTGTTATCTCGGATTCTCCAGCATCTGCAGTACCTTTTATCTCTAGGGTAGGGATAAGAGATGTAGTTCCAGAGTTCAGGGCCAAGGCAAAATATAAATACCAAGATACAGAAGGAATTCGTAAAGCAAAGTATGATAATGTCTAACCTTTGCTAACATAAATTAAGCAAACAAGTTACAGCCCCTATCAACACAGTCAATTTTTTTGGGCACCAGTTAGATCAGAACGTAGATTCAGATAAAATGGCCAGATCTGCAGTAAAAGTTACACATCGTAAAAGAAACAAAAATGTAAGAGAGCAACCACAAGGTAAGATTCACTAGTTATTCAGTATACATTAATTATTTAATTTATGGAGACTGGCAATAATCCAGTACTGTGAACACAAAAATACATTAGCTGTTTTTTCTTGGGGAAATAAAAGGTTTATTCCAAAAGGTAATGATTTATGGTCTTATAGTTCCTAGGACTAAAAGGATCAAAGAGTTTGTGGAGAAAGCAGGAGCAACATACAGAGTTATGATCAGCCATGATTCTAATGAGTGAAACAGCAAGCTTGAAAAGCTGAATGGCCTACTCTTGCTCCCGTATTCTATGTTTCTATGATTTCATCAGGGTATTCCAACCTTTTCCTGACTTCCGTACAGGTCTGTCTTACCCTGAGGAATACTGGATACAATTTGGGAAGGTAAACCTTAGCTGACTCTGGTCTGGCCACTCCTCAAACTAAATTCTCACCTTTCTTTGAAATTCCTTCCTAGCTTTGCTCCTTCCTATCTGTGTAATTTCCACCAACCCCACAACCCTCTGATTTAGTGAGTATCCTCCACTTTCATTGCATTGCCACTTTTACCTGTGTCTGCACCCTATACATCAGGAACAACAGACATTGGCAGAATCTGTGCTTCTTCAGAATTTGCTGTTAAAATTTGGAATTCTTTCAAAGCAGTATTTTCACAACCTAACTAAGGCCAATCTTTGAGTAAACCTGCAAAATAAACAGCTGGTTGTAAATACAGCGGCTTCCTTTAAAGCTTTGCTCTGAGGAAGTTTCTATACATTTCTAATATATAGCCATATCAATAAATAATTCAGTAAGAACAGAGGTGGAATTCTAACTTTTCAATAAAATTGGGCTGTGCAGGCGATCATTGTAACAAGGAAAAGCTCTACATCGTGGATACTGAACATTGACTGCCAGTTGGTAAACGTGCTAAACAAAAGTAATTAGAATTCTTTCAGCATCAACCAGCATTTCACTTCCTTTTTTCGCCTTCTATGCACAGATGAGAAGTCACAGGTACTACACCTCTAATGCACCAAAGAAACCTGTCATTGCAGCCAAACACCCCTTTGAGGCAGAGCTTCAAGCAGCGAAACTCTATGCTTGGTGTGCTTGTGGGCATAGCAAAAAGCAGGTATTTATTCACCATTCTTATTTAAAACTGTTTAGTTACCTGTGGCATTAGTTATGGGCACAGGGTGCTTTTTGAGTTCAGAGTAGATCGGACATAACTCTACACTTGTGCATATTAGACATAACATGGTATAAGCTGCCTGGGCAGTTTTTCAAGTTTGTGCAGCCTTACTAATTGCCTGTGCAATTCAGGAATTCCTAGGTTTTCCATCCACAATTTTCCATCCATTAAAATGAGCGTGGTCCAAGCGTTAGCACCAGGCTGTTAGAATTGACCCTTAACTAGAAAAAGGTTGAAAATTTAACTTACTCTGCTACTAACCTCTTTCACTTTAGCAAGCATGAAAATTAACTTCAACCCTCAAAATTAGCCTGGTGTGAACTCTCAAACTTCCTTGCAGTCAGCCCTCCGTGATTGCTTCAAAGAATTTCTGCTGAAATGACAAGCCACCTTTTCTGACAAAATAACAGTTTACTTTTTGACACTCCAGGAAACAGAATATTTTTGATCAGGGCCCATGACATTACTGCTTTTATTTAACTCGTACCACAACAGTACCTTTTTTGTATGTTTGTTTTCCGGATGTGGGCAAATCTATGGCTTTGGGCCTTCTAGCAACTGTTTACTAGGCCTCTTCAGAAACCATTTGGAGACAGCCGTATTGCTTTGGGACATTTTACGACTTAAAGGTGCTATGTAAATGCAAGTTATCATTGCTGGAGAGGGGGTTAAATGTGGACCCAACTAAATAGAGGTGAGAGATTCCATTCCTTGAAAGAGAGGAAAGTGAACAAGTTGAGTTTAATTTTATAATGTTGTTTTATTCTCGCTGTCTCTCACTCACTCTGTGTAGATGTCTGTCTGTTTGTCTCTCACACTCACTCTCTACAGCTGTATTCTCAATACGCATGGTATCTCCTCAATCTCCGAATGATCTTTATATGCGACAAATGATTTAAACTCACTACTATGTTTGTAAAACATTTTGGAGTTATTTTGTTTCTCAAGGAAGAAATCTCATTCTACTTGAACCTGAAGGTATTTCAAGAGATTTATGTCCTCCTGCATGGTAGTAATGTAACAGAGCAGTTTACCTATTCTTTAGAGAATACATCTGGAGAAATTAAGAGAATGGGCATTCAATGGTTTTTTTGCAAAAAAAAGCACTGAATTGCTCCAGCAGATAATCATGTTGTTTCCTCTCAACGAACAAATTGTTAAATGAGATTGAATAGAACATGTCTATATTCTCGGAACGTTGGAAGACTGCGTGTTAATATCCTTGAGACGTATAACATTATTACAGTACTTGACAAATAAATGCTGAGAGATGGTTTCCCCTGGTTGAACAGTCATGAACGGTATGTATTATGGTCTCAGGGTACAGAGATGAAAGGCAAATTCCTGAACTCAGATGTTTGCGAATACTTGGAACTGTGGATGCTTAGCTGGTGAATACTTTCAGGGCAAACATTGGATTTTTTGACAACATGGAAATATGGATGTATGAAAGGCAGCATGTTGATGGAGAAATTCAACTTTGATTGAGGGATTAGTCTCGAGAAGCCACATAACCAACTCCAATTCGTGTTTATATTGTCTTGTGTGGTGAAGATGCGACTCCACCCATTGTGTTCCAGTTGGGAATGGGTAACCATCTGTTTGATTTTCCTCCCAAATGTTCATTCATTAAGAGTAAACCCTGACTGATGGTATCAGCAGCTATTAGTCAGCAAGGGAGCACCACATCTCCAGTGAACCCACCGCCATGTTTCAGGTATCTGGCTCAGAGGACAAGGATTGAGCTGCATTTCTTCCCCTTCTAGTGTCTCAATGGTTAGCACTGCTGCCTCACAGCACTGGGGACCAGGGTTCAATTCTACCCTTGGGCGACTGTCTGTGTGGAGTTTGCACATTCTCCACGTGTCTGCGTGGGTTTCCTCCGGGTGCTCCGGTTTCCTCCCACAGTCCAGGGATGCGCAGGCTAGGTGGATTTGCCATTGGAAATGCAGGGTTACAGGATAGGTTGGGGGGGTGAATCTGGGTGGAATGCACTTCAGAGGGCTGGTGTAGACTAGATGGGCTGAATGGCTTGCTCTCCACAATGTAGGGATTCTATGAGTCTGATTTTATATTGCGCAGTTACATAATTGGGCCAATTGTAAATTGGTGCGTAAAATTCTCACTGAGTTAGAAGGTTGTGGATTCAAAGCCCTGGTCACTGAATCTAGGCTGACAACACCGGACCTTTTATTCTGCATCTGATCATTTGAGAACCGGGAACTTTTTTTCTGTTCGCCAGTTCTATCAACCCTCAGCTTATTCAAGGGCACAGAGGCTAACTAACACAACCTAAAACAACTCCTCTGGTATTCTGAAGCATCACCTGTGATTTTTGTGCTTCTGCACACTTCTGTGACAGTGAGACTAGGAGTTCAAACGTAAACATGTGCCAGATGCTGAATGTCAGCAGCAGAGATTGATCATTATCTTAATTTTGCTCCTTGATTCTGGGTCACTGATTGATTGAATGAGATTGGCAAATGTCACTCAATAAATAATTTCTTGGTAGTACGGAACTTAAACATCACTAAAAGGAGACACAAAGAAAAGCATGAGAGGAGCAGGAAAACTTGACGTTTCGGGCCTAGACCCTTCATCAGACCTGCTGTGTTCATCCAGCCCCAAGCTTGTTATCTCGGATTCTCCAGCATCTGCAGTACCTTTTATCTCTATCACAGAGAAAAGCATTTTGCCTTTTGCTCATAGAACATAGAACTGTGCAGCAAGGAACAGGCCCTTCAGCCCACTATGTTGTGCTGAACACACCACCAAATTAAACTAATCCCTTCTGCCTGCCCTTGTCCATATCCCTCCATTCCTTGCATATTCATGTGCTCATCTAAAAGTCCCTTAAACATTGTTATTGTATCCACCACCACCCCGGCAGTGTGTTCCAGACTCCTACCACTCTTTTTGTGTTTAAAAAAAAACTTGCCCCTCACATCTCCTTTGAACATCCCCCCACCCCCTCACTTTACGTGCATGCTCCCTTGTTTTAGACATTTCAACTCTGGGAAAAAGATTCTGGCTGTCAACCCTTTCTATGCATCTCATAGAATTTATAGACTTCTATCAAGTCTCCCATCAGCCTCCACTGCTCCAGAGAAAACAACCCAAGTTTTTCTAGCCTCTCCTTAAAGCTCATACCCTCTAATCCAGGCAACATCCTAGTAAACCTCTTGCGCACCCTCTCCAAAGCCTCCGCACCCTTCCTGTAATGTAGCAACCAGAATTGAACGCATTCGGGACTAGGATTCCAAAAACCACACTTTAAAAAAAAACCTCCTGCATCTCTCCATGACCAAGGACACTGGGAACTGATGATGTCAGTTCATCCAGCCCAGATGGGAAAGCAACCTGTGCCTTTTCTAATTGGTGTAATCTGCCATTGAGGACGTCACAAAAATAACATCACATGCAAGGAATTAAAACTCTTGTTAGATCTCTAGGTACTGTGGTGCTGGAATTTTGGTGTTCCCACTTTTCTCTTCTCTTGAATTTCCTAATAGGAGGTAGGTTCGGCATACATGTAGCGCTGATTCAAGTAGACCAAAAAGACTCTTTATTTTCTTTTGTATCTAAAAGAAAATGCATTTTAAAGCTCCTTTCATAATTTCCCAAAGCAAATCACAGCCAATTAAATAGTGTTGTAATGTAAGAAATGGGTAGCATTAAAAAAGCATTTTTAAAGCTCCTTTCATAATTTGCCAAAGCAAATCACAGCCAATTAAATAGAGTTGTAATGTAAGAAATATGGAAGCCAATTTTCACACAGCAAGCTCCCATAGTGACAATGTAATTATAACCAGAACTGTGTTAGTTAGGTTGATTGATGGGTAAGTGTTAGACAGGACAGCAGGGAGAACACTTTTGCTTTTAAAAATCATGCCACATGATCCTTTACATTCAGCTGAGAGGAGAGATGGGACCTTAGTTTATTGACTTGGCTGAAATATGTTGATGCCAACAAGCAGCAATCTCTCGCTGCTTGGCTGGGACAATCAGCGTTTGATTAGATGCTTAAGCTCCTGCAGTGGGATTGAAGCTAACCACATTTTGATTTGGAGGGAAGAACTCCACTGACTTGAGCCACAGGTTACATTCAAGTTGGGAAACCATAAAGGGATGTGTGAGAGCAGTAGGAGGACTGGAATTTATCTCATTGTTTCTGCACCAGAGAAATATGGTTTGAAAAAGAATCATCTGAGAATCTCTGTCTTCATTGCTAATCAATGACCAGTGCTGAAAATGTACTATTGTAGATGATGGGTGAGATCAGAATTGGATTGGTCAGATAGCCTGGTCATCCTGCTAGCTGCAATCATTCGTGATGAGCGGTCACTTGGTCAAGCTGACAAGATTGCTCTGGACACCCGTGGATCTCTCCATCGTGAGCCAATGTGGACAGGGATTGAAAACTAAAACTCATCTGTGTATTGTGTGGCTTAAGAAAAGTTCTGTTCCCTGGAAGTGCAGAGGTCATTTTTTATTAAAAATGACTCTGAAGTAATTTCTGTTATTCTCAATGTTTTATTGACCTGCATAGCTCTGTACAATGTAACAGAATGTTATGTTTAATAGTTTTGATCAGTACAAAACTAGAGCACTTCTAAGGCTTTATTTCATTGCACAGAAGCCTGATGGTATTGTTTAAAAAGACCCATTTTGTCAAGGCATTTTGACTTGCGCTCATCAGGACAACTCATTAGAAATCAATGACTAGCATGAATGCAAAAATGGCTGTCAAAATGGCCACCAACACATGGGAAAAATAGACCCAATGATGTCAGTCTCTGGCAACAGACACCCTTAAGCTAGAATGAAACTGTGTAGATGTTGGCCAATGTCACTACATTATGTGCATAATCGCATCAAGCTGGTCCCATATGTCTTACTGAGGCGAAAGTTCCAGGAGCAAAGTCAAAGGTGATGGATTAGTGCCAGCTGTTCAGCTGACTGCTCCACATGGTGGATAGAAGAGAGATGGCGGCTCCAGCGTGAATTTGGATATTGAAGTTGGTGGTGGCAGGGAACGCTGACAGAACTGAAGACTTTCCCCTTGCTCCACTGAAATACCCAGGGCTGGCTCTGGTTGGAAGACAATGTATCATATCTTGGCAGCAACATTGTACTGCTGGGTGAAGTTTGTGCCCCTGTACACTTTAGTGCCACTCCAGAAGTGGTGTTCCTACAAAAAAGCTGCAAGGAATATCAATGTTAAGGGGAAGCAACCTGGTTGCACCATATCAGAAAGCATGCTGACCTGTTGACAAGTAGATTCTGATTAGTAGAGGTGTTGCATGGAGAATGCACCAGTTAAATGATGATTGACTGTTAACTGCCAAGCTTTAGGTTTTTTAAACCAAGCAGATTGAGCATTTGTGGTGAAGTGACAATGCCCCTACCATAGGTCAGAAGGTTTGGGTTCATGCCCCACCTGCCCCAGAAGTATATCATAGCAGATAGATTAGAATAAACATCAAAAGTTCTTTCAAAAAGCTCTTGTGGCGCATTGATAGTGTCCCTAGCTCTGAGCTAGGATGTCCAGGTTCAAGTCCCATCTGCTTCAGAGGAGTATAATAACAAATCTGAATAGACTGATTCATGTTTTTTTTAAAACCGAAACTGGGCAGGTTGACTATGGTCAGGGCATTGCCCTGAAAAGTGAGCTAGCGAACGGCTGTCGCTAATTCTGTTGAGTTGAAACAAGCTCAGTGGGAGCACATGTTCTTTATGTTTGTAATGAACAGACCCCTATGTATTAATGTGTAGCTTCCAGTATGTACAATTGTGCCACTTTTTGAGCCCCACTGACAATCTTAAATTGGTTATCAGTGTAATTTTTAGCACATTCAAGATTCCTTAGCAAATCTTGTCAGCATGGAATCACTTCTAACATTGGACAGTGTGTTTTAAGTTTTGCAAATATGGGCTGGTTGGATAAGGTCAATACCCTTGCTTGTTGAGAACAACCAAAAGGATATTCCTTTTAACACAATCTGCCAGTCTTTGGGATGTGCAACCTACATGTGTAAAGCAGCACACCAGCACCAAAATTCATACGCAACAGTGCTCAGTTGTGTGATAGGTAGAGTATCTCTTTGGCTTGGTGGCCTGTACCAGTCATTTGCTAACCAGTGTCTTCTCAGACAGTATAAATGTCATTTCCCTTTACTTTGGTATTCTTGTCAATTGTCCTGATGATTGCAAGATGAAAAAACTCAGCAATTTGTGTCTTTTTTAGCTGAAACTCCGCTTTGTGCTACCAAATGATTCAGCATAATGATGTTAAATATATCTTAACCCAATGTAGAATTCTTGTAAAACAAAGATTTTAAAACTCAAACTATTGATAAATTCAGGGGATTACCACTAGAAACACTATATTGAAGCTTTTGACTCATTTTGGTATTTACTGTAATGACTCCCTAACCACACAATGCACAATGTTCAGCACCATTCGTGACTCCTCAGATACTGAAGCAGTCCATGTTCAAATGCAACAAGATCTTGAAAATATCTAGGCTTGAGCTGACAAGAGGCAAGTAACATTTGTACTACGCAACTACCAGGCAATAACCATCTCCAATAAGAGATGATCAAACCACAGCCTTTGACATTCAGTGGTGTTTACCATCACTGAATGCCCCACTATCGATATTCTGGGGGTTACCACTGACTGGAAACTCAACTGGACTCGTCACATAAACACAGTGGCTATGAGCAAAGGTCAGAGGCTAGTAACATTGTGGCAGCAAGTAACTCACCTCCTGACTCCCCAAAACCTGTCTACCATCTACAAGGCATAAGTCAAGAGTGTGATGGAATACTCCCCACTTGCCTGAATGGATACAGCTCCAACAACACTCAAGAAGCTTGAAACCATCAGGCCAAAGCAGTCTGCTTGATTGGCACCACATTCAGTCCCTCCACCACCAACATTCAGTAGCAGCAGTCTTTACTATCTACAAGATGCACTTCAGAAATTCACCAAAGATCCTTGGACAGCGCCAACCAAATCCAGGACCACTTCAGTTTTGAAGGACAAGGCCAGCAGATACATAGGAACACCACCACGTGTACATTCTGCTCCAAGCCACTTACCATCCTGACTTGGAAACATATCGCTGTTCCTTCACTGTCGCCAGTTCAAAATCCTGGAAGTCCCTCCCTAAGGGCATTGTGGGTCTACCTACAGCAAGTGGAGTCGAGCAGTTCAAGAAGGCAGCGCACCGCCGCCTTCTCAAAGGAAAGTAGGAATGGGTAATAACAGTTGGCCAGCCAGTGACGCCCATGCCGAATGAGTAAATTAAAAGTAACTCCTCTTACGTGCACCGTGAGAGTTTAGCCTATTGCATGTGTGGACAGCTGTGTAGCTCCAATCCATGCACACTTCAGTGCTACTGGGTTCATCTGTTCACTTCCTTGAGGCATGCAAGCAAATTCATTACCTCTTCCAATATTTTTGCTTTGGGTTATTTGCAAACCTCTATTTGAGCCAAGGTCATTTGCTTGACCACAATTTCATTAGCAATATGGCACCCAAACCGTTATTATAAAGAATCAATTAGGGGAAAAATACTAAACGATGCAAGAAATATGCACTTACCACAATTACCAACCAGGCTTTGAAGCACTCTCAGATCTGACTTTCTGCTCATCAATGCAGGAGTGTTAGTGACTGGGAATCAAGCACTTTCCATTTTGGGCATTAGGTGTGAACATTGAATATTCATTGATATAGTGTAGTGGGACAATATAGTAATATATAGTATTTCCAGCCCCCAAAAAACAGGTCATTTAGCCAAATGGCTCTAAGCTGCTTCCACATTGGCCTCTTTCCACCTTTGCTTCATCTCACCACAACCATTTTCTTTTATTCTTTTCTCATTTACATATCTAGCTTCTCCTGAAGTATTTCTCTGCTATTCTTCTCAACTACAGTGTGTGATGACAATTGCCACGTTCTAACCACTCTTGCAGTAAAGATGTAAAGACCTTAACCTCAGAAAAAAGCATTTCTCAACCTGACTTAGTCAGTAGCACTCTGGTCTCAGTATGAGTCACAGGATTTTGGTTTCAGGCCTTGCCCCAGAGGGTTGAACACTAAAGTCTAGGCTGAAGCTCCTGTGCATCATTGAAGGAGCTCTGCACTGTCAAAGAAGTCATTAAAGCAAGACCTTAAGAACATAGAACAGTACAGCACAGTACAGGCCCTTTGGCCCATGATGTTGTGCTGACCTATTATCCTACTAAGATCAAATTATCCTGCATTACCCTACATTATACTATCATCCATGTGCCTATCCAAGAGTCACTTAAAAGTCTCTAAAGTATCTGACTCCACTACCACTGCCGGCAGCGCATTCCACATACCCACCACTCTCTGTGTAAAGAACCTATCTCTGACATCTCCCCTATACCTCCCTCCAATCACCTTAAAATTATGCCCCCTCGTAATAGTCATTTCCACCCTAGGAAAAAGTCTCTGGCCATCCACTCTATCTATGCCTCTCATCATCTTGTACACCTCTATCAAGTCACCTCTCATCCTTCTTCGTTCCAATGAAAAAAGCCCTAGCTCTCTCAACCTTTCCTCATAAGACCTGCCCTCCAGTCCAGGCAGCATCCTGGTCAATCTCATCTGCACCCTCTCTAAAACTTCCACATCCTTCCTATAATGAGGTGACCAGACCTGAACACAATATTCCAAGTGTGGTCTAACCAGGGTTTTATAGAGCTGCAGCATAACCTCGCGGCTCTTAAACCCAATTCCCCTGCCAATGAAAGCCAGCACACCATACGCCTTCTTTACAACCCTATCAACTTGGGTAGCAACTTTGAGGGATCTATGGACGTGGACCCCAAGATCCCTCTGTTCCTCCACACTGCCAAGAAAACTAAACTAGTCCCACTTACCTGCATTTGGCCCATATCTCTCCAAACATTTCTCCTAACAACCTTTCAGATGGAAGTAACAGATCCCATATTACTGTTTTGATATCAAGGAAGGGAGTTACCCCCTGGTGTCTTGGCCAAAATTTAAACCTTAGCCAACATCATCATTCACTAGGCTGATACCAGGTGTGAAAGGACTATCTTTTGAGGAGAGTCTGAGTAGGTGGGCTTGTACTCCTTGGAAGAGAGAAGAATGAAAGGCGACCTTTTTGAAACATACAAGATTCTTAAAGGACTTGATAGGGTAGATGCATAAAAGTTGTTTCCTCTTGTGGGAGAGTCAAGGACCAGAGGAAGTAATCCTAGAATAAGAGGACATCCATTTAAAATGGAGTTGAAGAGGATTTTCTTCTGAAGTTAGTGAATCTGTTGTACTCTTTACAACAGAGGGCTATTGATGCTGACACATTTAATATATTCAAGGCTGAGATACACAAATTTTCAATTGACAATGGAATCAGAGTTATGGGGAAAAAGCAGGAAGGTGGAGTTGAGGATTGTCAGATTAGTTATGATCTCATTGAATGGCAGAACAGACTCAATGGGCTGAATGGCCTACTTCTGCTCCTATGTCTTACGGCCTTATTAAAAAGGTTAACTGTTGCCGTTTGTAAGACCATGCTATGTCCTGTTTCACACTTTGCAACATTGACTACTCTTCCAAACTACTTAATTGACTGTAAAGTGCAATGGGACATCCTGACATTGTGAATGGCATCATAGAAATGCAAGACTTTCACTCACCTCCTGTATAGCTATGATATTTCCTACAATATGCAGGAATGGCTTCAGTAAAATTGCTTGTTTAATGCTGATATGGGTCCGTTTAGAAACTCATTCTGCATGGGAGCCTCACTGACAGTGACATTTTTATCTGTTCAGTGCTGGATTGGAGCCTTGGATCTAGAAACCAAAGAAAGTGTCTGATGAACTATCCCACCCTGTAGCTTGGAGAGATTTTAGATTTTGATAGCCTGCTAAACTGGAACCTTTTTGTGGTCATTTATTGACCTGTCCTCAATATCAGCTGCAGGAAGGAATATCAAGAGTTTGATTTTTTTTTAAAAGAAGGAGGAACCATATGTCTGGTACAGCACATTAAAAATGGAAGGCCCTTCAAAAATGTAGAAAGTGTAGGAGTTTGCGTAAAAAGGAAATTAGGAGGACAAAGGGAGGCCATGGAATATCGTTGGCAGATGGGATCAGGGAAAACCCCAAGGCTTTTGGTAAGTATATGAAGAATAAGAGGATTATCAAGGAAAGAGTGGGACCTATTTGAAATAACTCTACATGGGCTGGTATCCCGTCACCAAGTCACCCTTGATTTATATATGTACAGCCCTTGACTATAGTACTGCTTCATAGCAAGTGGGGCACCAGAGTGACACTCAACTTTTCTATGTCAGCCAGGGTCCGTGATTGGGGCTGTTAATCTGGTCCAATCAGGGAACTCATATTCTATGACATCCAGCTGGCTAACCTCTTTGTAATTGCTACACTGTTAGAGACCAAAGGGGTAAACTGTGTGCAGAGCCAGTGAATGTGGATGAGGTTTTTAAATGAATGCTTCACATTTGTATTCACAGAGCATAAAGACATTTAGCCTGGGATTTCAGCTGGAATAGTGAGGCTCTAGAACATGTTGTGGTCGATTGGTTCACCGAGCTGGTTAGTTGTTCTGCAGACTACCTCTGTATTTTAAACACTTTCCAATATTTTAGAATTCTTCCATTCATGGCCCTCTAACTTGCTGCAAAGAATTGAGTCCCACCTTTCATAGGTTTGTTTGAAAACAGTGCTGGATCCTTGTTCTCCTAGTGAGGGTCTTACAAGTCACAGAGGATGAGGGAGGATGCTTTGTTCCAATCCAGCAGTCTGCTGATACATTTTAACAAGTGACCACCAACTAATTGTTTCTCGACAGGGCTCCATACTGATAATGCTGGGTAACGTTATCAGTGCAGCCTCCGATGAAGCTGAAATTAGCACGAAAATGGGAGAACTATGCCAAACGAGAGAGCGCTACCCGCGAACAGCTCTAGAGCATTTTTAGAATAATGAGGAGGTGTTAGATGTTTAATGGGTGTACAGGTGCATAAATCCCCATGGCCTGATGAGATGTATCCCAGGCTGCTGTGGGAGACAAGGGAGGAAATTGGGGCCCTGGCAGAGATATTTAAAACTTCACTGGTCACAGGTAAAGTGCCAGATGACTGGAGGATATCTAATGGAGTTCGTTTATTCAAGAGGGGCAGCAGGGTTAGACCAGGTAATTACAGACCAGTCGATCTGACGTCAGTAGTCAGAAAATTGTTGGGAATAGCTCTGAAGAATCAGTACTTGGAAAAGCAGGGATAATCAGCACTGATTTGTAAGAGGGAGATCCTGTCTGACTAATTTAATTGATTTTGAAAGGGTGAGTAAGTATATTGAGGGTAGTTGATGTGCTTTACATAGACTTCAGTAAGGACTTTGATAAGACCTGACATGGAAGACTGGTCCAAAGAGTAAGAGTCGATGGGATTCAAGGCAAGTTGGTAACCTGTATCCAAAATTGGCTGACACATAGGAGGGAAAGTATGATGATGGAAGGTTGCTTTGTTATGTAGATTAACAACTTGGATGTGAATGTGGAAGGTAATTAGGTAATCTAATTCGTAAATTTGCAAATGACATGAAGATTGGGGTTATTGTTGAAATTGAGGAGCACAGTCCCAGGCTACAGTCTGATATTGACCAGCTACTAAATTGGGCAGAGTAATGGCAGGTAGGATTTAATCTTGATAAGTGTGAATTGATGCATTTTGGGAAGTCTAATAAGGGAAGGATATACACATGAATGGTAGGTCCCTAGGGAGTACTGAGGAGCAAAAGGACATTGGCATACAAGTCCATAGATCCCTGAAGTTGTTAGCACAGGCAGACAGGGTAGTGAAGAAGGCATACGGGAAGCTTACCTTCACTAGGTTGGGCATAGAATATAAGAGCAAGAAAGTCTTGTTACAATTTTATACAACATTGGTTAGACCATGGGCGAATTGCCACACTATCAGAAGGATGTGATTTCACTAGAGAGGGTGCAAAGGAGATTCAGCAGGATATTGCCTGGGATGAAAAGTCTCAGTTATGAGGAAAAACTGGATAGGCTGCGTTTTTTTATTATCCTTGGAGCAGAGGCGGTTGAAGGGGGAATCTGTTTGAGGTATACAAAATTTTGAGAGGCACAGAGTAGATTGTGGGAATCTCTTCCCCATAGCAGACATGTCTAAGACCAGAGGGCATAGGTTTAAGGTGAGGAGCAAGTGGTTTAGTGGAGATCTGAGAGAACAACATTTTTTCATCCGAAGGGTGGTAGAAATATGGATCATGCTGCCTGAGAGGATGGTGGATGCAGGTATTCTTGCAACATTTAAGAAGCATCTGGATAAGCACTTAAAATGCCAGGGCATAGTAGGCTATGGACCAAGGTAATTGGGATTAGTGTAGATTGGTGTTTGTTGGTCAGCAGAGACATGGTGGGCTGAAGGGCCTGTTTCTATGCTGTTTGACTAAGGAAAAAGAAAAGCATTAAATGGCCGTTTAATCTGCGCAGTTAATAATGTGCAGATATTAAAAATTAGCTATTGTCACACAGTTTGAAAAATTCAGCTCAGAAGGAGGTTGTTTACATTTGCCTGATGTCAGTCCAGCAAAACTATCTAATCAAATTTCCCTTCTATTCACCACGTTTTTAAGTATTTTTCCCCCAAGTGTTCTGTGTAATTTTTTTAACACACAGCGATTGATTTAGTTTCAAGAATCAGTTCTGCTTATTCATTCCATTATTCTAATATCGTTTGTGTGGAATACTGTCCTCCCCAATGTCGTTTTTTAAGGTTTTAATTCTAAATGTATGCCTCTATTGTTGCTGATTTTAACAAGTAAGACAAATAATATTCCTCTGTATTTTAAACACTTTCCAATTGTTTAGAATTCTTCCATTCGTTGCCCTCTAACTTGCTGCAAAAAATTGAGTCCCACCTTTCAGAGGTTTGTTTGAAAACAGTGCTGGATCTTTGTTCTCCTAGTGAGCGTCTTACAAGTCACAGAGGATGCGGGGGGATGCTTTGTTCCAATCCAGCAGTCTGCTGATACATATTTAACAAGTGACCACCAACAAATTGTTTCTCAACAGGGCTCCAGCCTTTATTAACTGAGAGAAGTCAGTGTTGCTGGGACAGGCCGCACCTGATGCACAATAGGAGACAAAGGAAGCATGATTGTCTCTTATGTGGTCACTAAGGGTGCTTGGGCCCAGATAGGCAGGACCCAGTGAGCTGACTGTGAGGGGTTTGGTGAGGGCAGGCAACAGCATTGCTGTGGGGTTGGCCAATAGCAATGGGACCATCTCTGTGGGCCAAAGTGTGCCTGATTTTAAGAGGTTCCACTGGTCCCAGGCCAACTGGGAGGCCAATAGGTAAAAGTAAGATAGCTGAAAAAGCCAAGACAGCCAGTGGCAGTGGGAGGAGACCGTTAGTTGGCCACTTTGATGAGGGAGAGATCAATTACCATCTTCCCCAGAAAGGCATGGTATTCCACGCCTCATCTTCCCACACTATTTTACAGATTCACGCACTCCACTTCTCTGCCAGTCACAGGATGGTTTTAAAGTCTAGCTCAATACTTTTCACTGTGACTAAGACTAAGTCTACTTTGCAATTTTGTTTATGACTCCAATATCCTTTATTATAATGGAATTTTGTGGGTAGGGAGGGGGCTGTGACATATCACTAATCTTACTAATCCAGAACTCCAGGCTAGTGTTCTGAGGCCATGGATTCGAATCCTGCCATGGCAGATAGAGGCATTTGAATTCAGTAAGAGTTTGGAATAAAAAGCTAGCCTAATGGTGGCCACGTAACCTCTGACAGTTGTCACAAAAATCCATCTGCTTCACTAATGTCCTTTTTAGGAAAGGAAACTGCCATCCTTACTTGGTAAGGACTACATGTGACTCCAGACCCACAGCAATGTGGTTGACTCTTAAACTGCCCCATGTACAATTAGGGATGGGCAATAAATGTTTGTTTAGCCAGCAACACCTACATTCTTTGAGCAATAACTTGTAAAGATCCATAGTCATTTTTGTTTCTATGCCTCTACAAAGTCTCAGTTTTTATTTTCAAATTTAAAGTGGTTTACATAAGAAATCAAGCAGTTAACATTGTCTTAAATCTTTTTATTCCACTCCATTAATTTCTCAAATGTGGTATATTTGTCTCACTATAATGTCAAGCCTCAAGATAGCTCTCATCATCCTCATCATAGTTCATCATACCTCTTTTTTTCATCAATAAACTACAAGTTACATTTTACATTCTCTCCCACTGTAAAAGAATTTGACTTGTTTTAGCTTAACGGGTGTCAAACGTGGCCTTGGTACGTAAACCTGCCTTTCCCTGGTGATACAAACCAGGCTGTCTATTCAAGTCTCAGCTGTTCCCTATGTTTCTAACCTTCTCCAGACTTGCCATCCGCCAACGTATCTGAACTTCTTCAATTCTGGTCTGTTTTGTGTCCCTTGTTTCAATTGCTCCGCCATATTTTCACCCTACTTAGACTTTTAAACTCACCAATCAGTTCAAGAAGGCATCTCACCACCAGCTTCTCAAGAGAAATTAGGGATGGACGATAAGTGCTGTCCTAGCCAGCCACACCCACATCACATGAACAAAGAAAGCAATGACCCTCTAGACCCCTTAAGTTCTCCATTTAACTTTAGGGCACTCCTTAAAATCTAATCCTTTGAGCTGTGAACCCCGATTTCCATTTATTTGGCTCAGGGTCAAGTTTTGTTTTATAATGCTCCTGCGCAGAGCCTTGGGACATTTTAAAGCATTGAAGGACAATTTAACTGCATATTGTTAATAACACCCTGGAGGTTGACAAATTCCATCCCCATGACAAAGCTTGACACCACACGCTGGACTCATATGTTTTTGATGAGATCTTTATCCAAGCTCCCATATGAAGAAGGGTCACTGGACATTAACTGTGTTTTTTCTCCACAGATGAAGTCTGTCCTGCTGAGTTTCTTTAGCAATTTCTGTTTCTGTTTGTTCCCATTCACATGTTGTCCTCGTTCCTGGCTGTTTAAAATGCATCATCACTGGGTGGAAAGTAGTTGAGAGTTCTTCCAGTGTCCTGGCATCATTCCTGTCTCAAATAGTACCATGAAAAACCGATGAATTGACCATTAATTTAGAGAGTGTAATGGGTTCTTACTATGCTCAACATGGCTGCCATATCTCCCTGCACAGTAACGGTCAATGTGTAATGTAAAGGTCATTCATTGCACATGAAACACTTGAGGACAGTTCAGAGACCTGATGAACACAAAACATTAAGAATTCGGAGTAATGTAAATCAGGCACCCATCAAGACTATTCTACCATTCAATTCAAACTAATCTTCACCTAAATTCCTGCGCCAAACCCATTTTCCTGAACCACTATGCAAAACCCTGCTCTCTCCTTCCCCTGTCCCTGAAAATCTACCAAAACCTAACGACTGGGCATCCATAGTTCCAGAGACTTCCAAAGATCCACAGCCTTCTGTGTGAAGAAGCCCCGCCACAAGATCATGACCATCCCAAATTCCAGAACTCCCAGCAAAAGGAAATACCCCTTCCATTCCACCTTTCATCCCCCTTTCAAATGCCCACAAAGTGTTACCTGCTTGAATATGATCATTCTCCATCCTTCCAAGGCCCAGGCTCCTTAACCATTCCTAACAGGACAAACTCCTTCTTTAGTAATATGTAAGTGATGGTTTCAGTTGACTGACGTGGGAAGTAATTTGGATAGTAACTTTTGGGGAGAGTGAGTCAGACAATGTCTTACTCCATGTGAAAACCTTGCCTCACCATCCCAACCAAAATCAGGTAAAACTCAAGCAATTTGCCACAAATATGTCTTTATTATCAACTAACCCATGTTATTTGAACTTTGCTGCTAAGAGGCACATGTAAAAGCTCTTGAGCAACCAGATGCAGCCAAGGTCATTTTTCTTTTCACACTTTTTAATCTATTTTTTGACAGTTTCACTTTTGAGTAGGAATGTGAAGCAGATGGGATCGACTTTAAATTTATAACATTGACCTCCCCAATCTGGACAAGTATGGGATTTTTTTCAGAGAAAAAAAACATGCTGCAGCCTTAAGGGGCCTTTTGCATTATACATTTGAGCTTCAACACATGCTTGTATAAGAATAATTGCAATATGTAGAGAAGGAAAGAGGTTATTCAGCTTTCTTTATGTTTCTTGAGCAAGGCTGATAGCCTTATAGTGAGACAGTTTTGACAGCAAAGTTGGGAAATATTCCTGAGTTGGAAAAGAGCTACTGTCCCTCCCCCTCATCTGCTTCAGTCAATCTGTCAATTTCTGATGAAAATTTAATACTGATGGGGGAACTATCAGTTGCAACTTGATTAATGTCCTCAGACTAGTATCTTTAAAGTAAAACAGAAACCGTGTTCAGACAGGTTTTACCTTTAATCTACAACAAGTGACATATTGAGTATCTTGCAAAGTCGTACGCTTATCTCTTTTTATTCATCCCCCTTCAATTTTTTTTTTAATCTGTTTTCTCTGCCCTTACCTGGAAACTTTGAGTCCTTCCTGCAGGGTAGTTCCACACACAAAAAGAGTGCCTAACAGTGCAGCCAAGTGACTTCTTTTGTTAGTTTTTAGCAATGTGTGGGAAGTTTTACAGCAGAGCTATGTTATAATTTCAGCCCAGATCCATCCAGAAGAGTGTGTGCTTGGTTGCTTTCTCTTTTCCTCTGTTTCTCTTTTTCCACTTACTTCCTTTTAGAAATAGTTGCTGGACAGTAGCCACCAGTGACAAACAGCTTACCCTTCTCGAGCTGAGAGAGATTATTTGATATTGATTCTACCACAACTTGGACAAATCCATCAGAACATGAACCAAACAGTAGCCTTTCCTGGTCTTTAGGCCTCAGTAACCTCTCACTAACTGAACAAATGAGGGAGCTTTAAAAGTTATCTCAGTAGCAAATGAAACTGTTACAGAGTCATAGATCTTTGCAAGAGCAACGTGATTTTTTTGTGTGGATAAGTAGCAAGGTTTAATCTAATCATCAGAATTCAAAAATGCGTATTGGAATATTTTGTGTAATTATTATTCCATCATTCCACTTTCATTAGATTTATAAAGAGGCCAATCTGCTCAAATTTTGATTGTTAAAAAGTATGAACTGGAATGATTACTGATGAAAATTATTGCCAAAAAGTGTAAATTGTCCAGTAGTTCAGATATTAATAACTAAAACACACTTCCCTGTAAATGTGAGTAAGTTGCCTGTAGTGGATACTCCTTGTTTAATCCAAAAATCAAAACAAGCTACATTTAGACATTCCTGTGAAACATTTCAAGGCTGTCCTTTAAGTGATGAAGTAAATAATGGATAGCGCAACAGATTTCCTCTTACAACATCCTGTGACATATCTAGAAAATTTCTACCACGTACCATAAATTTTGCACAGAAGCTTGGTTCCATAGTCTGCCTGGTTTTGGCCCTGACAGCACAGATTTCATCACCAGGAGGTTTAGGAAATTGCAAAGGATTAATGTTTAATGTGACTTATACGCTTGTGCCATATAAGTTCATTCAAGAGCACATACTGTTTTTCAGTGGGAATAACTTTAAAAACATGCTCAGAAAATTGAAATTAGAATGTCAGAAAAAATAATTTTGTTTCTTGCTGCATTTGAAGACCTGTTTGTAACAGTGTGACGTAGCCCATTCAGACTCCCTATGCAGACAGAAAAATGACGGCCCAGTGGTTTTGTGGACTGTTAAGCCACAGACCCAGCTAATGTTCACTAATATCCTTTAGGGAAGGAAACTGTCAACCTTACTTGGTCTGGCCTACATATGACTCCAGACTGACAGCAATGGGCAAAGAAGGGATGGGCAATAAAGGCTGGCCTAGTCAGTGACACCGTCATTCCATGAGTGAATTTTTTTTAAAAAGTGTAATTAGTGGATACTCACATTTGAGGGTCAGGAGCATGGTCAGATCAGTGGGCGGAGACTTGCTCAAAAAGAGGATTTGATGGATTGACATAAAATATTCAGATGCTGCACTGTCACTTTTTGCCCAAAATTCCACACCCATTAATCCTGTGTGATTGGCATAAGCTCACAATTTGAACGTATCCGCGTGCACCAGAGATTATAGTCACCAGATCAAAGGTTGCCCACGTAGCACTGAGATGAAGAGGAATGTCTGCACTCCAAGGATTGTGAGTCTTTGGAATTATCCCAGAGAATGGTTCATGTTCGGTCATCTTCTATTCAAGGGAGGCATTGGTAAAAGATTTAAAGCTACTCCTTACACACTTTTATATTTGTTTGCAGAATTATCTGTTAGAAGCATACACCTCCAAACCCCACAACCACTGTTGTAGTCTCGGTCCATTTTTAGAAGGGCTCAGGTGAATCTCCAGTTCATGCCCACCACCTGCATAAAATTAAACAATTTAAGTACAATTAACAATTTATTAAATGGATTTAAGACTGAGGCTGCTATGTTTTGGACACTAAGGGAATTAAGAGATAAAGGGTAGGGCAGGAATGTGGAGTTGAGCAGAAGATCAACTGATTATTTAGTAGCAGAGCGGGGCTTGCAGAGCCGTGGAACAGATTTCCCTCCCTAAATGGCATTAATGAACCAGTTGGGTTTTCACAGTAATCCAGTAATTTCATGGTCACCAGAGATAAAAGGTACTGCAGATGCCGGAGAATCCGAGATAACAAGGCATGGGGCTGGATGAACACAGCAGGTCAAGCAGCATCATAGGAGCAGGAAAACTTGACGTTTCGGGCCTAAACCCTTCATCAGAAATGGGGGAGGGGAAGAGGGTTCTGAAATAAATAGGGAGAGAGGGGGAGGCGGATAGAGGATGGATAGAGGAGAGGATAGGTGGAGAGGAGGCAGACAAGTCGAAGAGGCGGGGATGGAGCCAGTAAAGGTGAGTGTAGGTAGGGGGGTAGGGAGGAGATAGGTCAGTCCAGGGAGGACAGACAGGTCAAGGGGGCGGGATGATGTTAGTAGATAGGAGATGGGGGTGTGGCTTGAGGTGAGAGGAAAAACAGGTTAGGGAGGTGGAGATGAGCTGGGCTGGTTTTGGGATGCGGTTGGGGGAGGGGAGATTTTGAAGCTTGTGAAATCCACATTGATGCCATTGGGCTGCAGGGTTCCCAGGCTGAATATGATTTGCTGTTCCTGCGGCCTTCGGGTGGCATCACTGTGGCATTGCAGGAGGCCCAGGCCCCAAGAAGACTTTCCACATCAGGCAGATGTTCACCTGCACATCTGCCAATGTGGTATACTGCATTGCTGTACCCGTTGTGGCTTCCTCTACATCGGGGAAACCAAGCGGAGGCTTGGGGACCGCTTTGCAGAACACCTGCGCTCAGTTCGCAACAAACAACTGCACCTCCCAGTCGTGAACCATTTCAACTCCCCCTCCCATTCCTCAGATGACATGTCCATCCTGGTCCTCCTGCAATGCCACAGTGATGCCACCCGAAGGCTGCAGGAACAGCAAATCATATTCAGTCTGGGAACCCTGCAGCCCAGTGGCATCAATGTGGATTTCACAAGCTTCAAAATCTCCCCTCCCCCAACCGCATCCCAAAACCAGCCCAGCTCATCTCCACCTCCCTAACCTGTTTTTCCTCTCACCTCAAGCCACACCCCCATCTCCTATCTACTGACATCATCCCGCCCCCTTGACCTGTCCGTCCTCCCTGGACTGACCTATCTCCTCCCTAACTCCCCACCTACACTCACCTTTACTGGCTCCATCCCCGCCTCTTCGACTTGTCTGCCTCCTCTCCACCTATCCTCTCCTCTATCCGCCTCCCCCTCTCTCCCTATTTATTTCAGAACCCTCTTCCCCTTCCCCCATTTCTGATGAAGGGTTTAGGCCTGAAACGTCAAGTTTTCCTGCTCCTATGATGCTGCTTGACCTGCTGTGTTCATCCAGCCCCATGTCTTGTTATTTCATGGTCACCATTGTTGATGCTACCCTTTTTATTTCAGGGTGTTTGTTCCAGATGGAGGTGAAAGAGTACTGCCTTTAATAGTGACTGCCATGCTGAACCTGCACATGCACTGTTCATCGCCTTGTGAAGTTAGTGAATATTAGTGCTTGACGTGTGTTTTACATGGTTCTCTCATTGCTGATGGAGAAAATTTATCCAAGTGCCTTATAGTGTTTTACCTCTGCGCAACCAAAGAGGGAGAGGCTGGACCAAGAGTAACTAAAGAGGCTGCCTACCTGCAATAGAACAAAAAAGAACAAAAGAGAAGTGCAGCACAGGAACAGGCCCTTCGGCCCTCCAACCCTGTGCTGATCATTATGCCCAACTAATCTAAAAAACAAACTTGCCCTTAGTTGGTCCCTGTCCTTCTATTCACCCCCTGTTCATGTAACCATCCAGATGCCTCTTAAATATCACCAGCATGTCCGCTTCCACCACCACCTCTTCTGGCAGTGCGTTCCAGGTTCCTATGACTCTCTGTGTGAAAAACTTCCCTCGCACATCTCCCTTAAACTTTCCCCCTCTCACCTTGGACCTGTGCCCCCTTGTAATTGAAGCTTCAATCCTGGGAAAAAGCCTCTGACTATCCACCACCGCCACTCAAAGTTTTGTAGATCTCTATCAGGTCTCCTCTCAGCCACTGTCTTTCCAGTGAAAACAATCGAAGTCTTTTTTGACCTTTCCTCATAGCCAGTGTCCTTGAAACCAGGCAACATCCTGGTGAATCTTCTCTCCATTCTCTCCAAAGCGTCCACATTCTTCTGGTAATGCGGTGACCAAAACTGCACACAATACAACAAATGCAGCCTAACAAGGGTTTTACATCACTGCAACATGGTTTGCCAACTCTTGTATTCCGTACCCTGGCCAACTAAGGCAAACATGCCGTGCGCCTTCCTAATCACCTTGGGCAGCTGTGTTGCCACTTTTAGGGAACTGTGGACCTGCACACCCAGATCCATCTGTATGTGAATGTTCCTAAGGGTTCTGCCACTTACAGAATAATTCATACCTAAACTTGATCCTCCGAAATGCATCACCTCGCATTTGTCTGGATTAAACTCCACCTGCCATTTCTATGCCAAGTCGCCAATTTATGTATATCCTGTTGTCTCCTTTCATAATCGTCGGCACTATCAGCAACTCCACCAATCTTTGTGTTATCTGCAAACTTACTAATCAGACCACCCACATTTTCCTCCAGATCATTTATAAAGACTACAAGCAACAGAGGACCTAAGACCGATCCCTGTGGAACATCACTGGTTACCAGTCTCCATTCTGAAAAACACCCTTCCACTGCTACCCTCTGTCTTCTGTGACCAAGCCAGTTTTGTATCTATCTAGCCGGTCCACCACGAATCCCATGTAATTTTAGTTTTTGTATCAATCTGCCATGTGGGACTTCATCAAATGCCTTGCTAAAGTCCATGTAAACTACATTCACAGCCCTTCCTTCATCAATTATCTTTGTGACCTCTTCAAAAAAGTTCAGTCAGGTTGGTGAGACATGACCTTCCCCATACGAAACCATGCTGTCTGTTACTAACTAGTCTGTTTTCTTCCAAATGTGCATAAAACCTGTCCCTCAATATCTTCTCCAAGAGCTTACCAACCACAGATATCAGGCTCACCGGCCTATAATTTCCTGGATTATCACTGCTTCCTTTCTTAAATAAGGGAATGACATTGGCTATTCTCCAGTCCTCTGGAACTTCTTCTATGGTCAAAGAAGATGTGAAGATATATGCTAGTGCCCCAGCTATTTCTTCCCTTGCCTCTCGCAAACACCTGGGATCGATCCCATCTGGCCCTGGGGACTTATCCACCTTATTACGATTTAGGATACCCAAAACTTCCTTCTCTAATATATTTACATTCTGTAGAGCATTCACACACTCATCCCTGACCTCAACATCAGCCATGTTCTTCTCCTTGGTGAATACCAATACAAAGTACTCATTAAGGATTTCCCCCACTTCCTGTGGCTCCATGCATAACTTCCCTCCTTTGTCCTTGAATGGGCTTACTCTTTCCCTTGTTACCCTTTTTCTTCAAATATATGCATAAATGGCCTTGGGATTCTCTTTGACAGTCAGTAAGAGGAAAGTTGAAGTCACCCACCACCTATCCTCTCCTCTATCCATCCTCTATCCGCCTCCCCCTCTCTCCCTATTTATTTCAGAACCCTCTTCCCCTCCCCCATTTCTGATGAAGGGTTTAGGCCTGAAACGTCAAGTTTTCCTGCTCCTATGATGCTGCTTGACCTGCTGTGTTCATCCAGCCCCATGCTTGTTATCTCTATAACTACCCTGTTTTTGTTTTTTCACATCTTTCCAGTATCTGATTACATTTCTGCTTCGCTGTCTCTCCTGGGCAGTTGGGAGGTCTATAGAAAACTGCCAACATTGTGATTTCACCCTTCGTATTCCTGAGCTCCACCCATAATGCCTCACTGCAAGATTCCTCCGCTGTGTCCTCCCTCAATACAGCTGTGATGTGATCCCTAATTAGCAATGCAACTCTCCCACCCTTTTTGTTTTCCTTTCTGTCCCATCTAAAACAGCAATATCCTGGAATGTTAAGCTGCCAGTCCTGTTCCCTCCTTTAACCATGTCTCCGTAATGACAATGACATCATAATACCATGCAGTAATCTATGCTCTTAGTTCATCTGTCTTACCTGTTATACTTCTTGCATTGAAGCAAATACATACTAGACCTCCTGTCCCTCTAAGCCCTGTGACTTCCCTCTGCCTGCTCTTACTTTGTGCTATGCTTATCTCCGTCTCACTTTTGTCCCCAGTCCCTACACTTACTGGCATGTTGTTCCGGTTCTGAGCCCCTGCCATTCTTGTTTAAACCCTCCCAAAGAGCTCTAGCAAACCTCCCATCCAGCTGCCCTCCAGTTCAGGTGCAACCTGTCCTTCTTGTACAGAACCCACCTTGCCCAGAAGACATCCTGATGATCCATATATCTAAAGCCCTCCCTCCTACACCAGCTCTGTAGCCACATGTTCAACTGTACTCTTTTGCTGTTCCTTGCCTCACTAGCCCCTGGCATGGGTAGTAATCCTGAGATTATTACCCTGGTAGTCCTGCTTTTTAGCTCCCTCCCTACCTAACTCCCTGAATTGTCTTCACAGGATCTCTTCCTTCTTCCTACCTGTGTCACTTGTGCCAGTGAGGTCAATGACTTCTGTCTGTTCTTCCGTCCTGTTTCATGATGTCCTGTACCCGCTCGGAGACATCCAGGACCCTGGCACCAGGGAGGCAACATACATTCCTAGAGTCTCATTCACCGCCACAGAAATGCCTGTCTCAGCCCCAGACTACCGAGTCACCTACTACTATCACTTGCCTGGACTTTTGCCTTACTCTGCTCTATAGCAGAACCAGTTGTGGTGTCACAGGCCTGGCTGCTGCGTGTACTGTCTCCGGAGAGGCTATCCCCACATCAGTATCCAAAATGGTATACCTGTTAGAAAGGGGAATATCCACAGGCGACTCCTGCACTACCTGCCTGCCTCTCCTGGCAGTCACCCATCTATCTGTCTGGACCTGTGATGTGACCACCTCCCTAAAGCTAGTGTCTATCACTCTCTCTGTGTCGCAGTGAATGGAGCCTTTTTTATTTATGCAGCCTTTTTATTTAATTCCAGATTTATTTAACTAAATTTCCCTGCTAAATTGTAGAATTTGGGATTCCATCCAGGACAAAGCAGCCTGTTTGATTAGCACAACGTCCACAAACATCCACAAAGCAACATTGTACATTCTAAGATGCACTGCAGAAATTCACCAAGCTCCTAAGACAGCATCTTCCAAACTACCATGTAGAAGGACATAGTCTGCAGAAATATGCAAACACCATCACCTGTAGGCACCTCTCCAGGTAATGCACTATCCTGACTTGGAGCTATATCATTTTCTCATTCAGTGTTGCTGCGTCGAAATCCTGCAACTCCGTCCCTAATGACATTGTGAGTGTACCTACATTAAATGGACCATAGCAGTTCAAGAGGGTAGCTCACCACTACTTTCTTGGGCAATGAATGATGAGCAATAAATGCTGGCCCAGAGCAAAGTCTATAATCCCCTGAGTGAATAAAAACACTGAGCACGAGTCTCAGGATGACCAATCCAGTGCAATAAACACAATGTTATCATATCTGCTGACATATAATGGAATGCTGCACAAATTTGCATGTCATTCTAACTCCTGTTTCTTATGTTGGGTTCAAGCCAATGTAAACCATTGAACAGAGAGGGATATTACCAAAAGCTTTTCTTCTTGCACTCAACAGGACAAACACAAAAATTTCCAAGTTTCAATGGGGAGGCAATGGCCTTGTGGTATTATCTCTGGATTGTTAATCCAGAGACCCAGATAGTGCACTGGGGACCTGGGTTCAAATCCCACCATGGCAGATGGCAGAATTTGAATTCAACAAAAATATCTGGAATTAGTAGTCTAATGATGACCATGAATCCATTGTCAATTGTCAGGAAAAAAACCCCCATCTGGTTCACTAATGCCCTTTAGGGAAGGAAACTGCCATCCTTACCTGGTCTGGCCTACATGTGACTCCAGGCCCACAGCAATGTGGTTGACTTTTAACTGCAGTTAGGGATGAGCAATAAATGCTGCCAAGCCAGCAATGCCCTCATCCTGTGAATGAATAAAGGGGGAAAAAACCAAATGCAACAATATTACATCCCCCTCCTCACCCTTTTCCTTTCCTCCTGTAGTATAAACTGTTGTGATTATTCATTATTTGGCATTCTTGCGAATTGTCCTGCTAAACACAGGATGACAAGCTTCTGTAATCTGTCTCCCTTATCAGTAATACCTATTACTGCCAGAGAATGTTGTAATTTTACATTTTTTTTAACCAAATAGCTTTTCTTTCTTGTCTTTAGCCTTTCTGCGATGGGAGCCACAGGTCTATCCCCTCAGCTCCCACTCCACTGAGGTTCAAACTGCAAGAGGCAAAGAAGGTATGGTTGTGTGGCTGCAAATACTCCAAGAGTCCTCCATACTGTGATGGCACTCACAAAGAGAGCTGGATTCAACAAGCTGATCTCCAAACAAGCCCTCTTTAGAAACGCCTTATTGCCCTGTGTCACAAAAGGGTCACGCAAGCAACTTACTCACACTGCAACAAAAAAAAATCATTTGCTGTAATTCTTTTTCTTGGAAAGCAGTTAAGGGTCAGGAATTTCTGGCTGATGTCAGTTTATGGGAGCCTGTGTTAAATTTAGCAGTTATTCGGGGTGATCAGGGAGAAATGTCCAAATGAAAAAAAGGATTGAAAGGATTTTCAGTGAAGAAAATAACGAAGGCAATCAAGATTTTTGCTGTTATGCTTTAATGCTTACTTCTAGTTTGGTAACCAGGTTGCAAAAATGTTTAAAAAGCACAGAACACTGTCTCCTGCAGGTTTGAATTCTGTCTTGCATTGAAAGTGCAGATGACTAGTTTACAAATGCATAATGGAGCACATTAAAATTCTTTCATCAAGGTTTACAGTTCATGTGAAACACTGGATACTGGGTCTTTGACAGAACCCCAAGCTGCATTTTCACTTTTGATAGTTTGCAACTTCCTCGTAACTATTCCTGCAGGATCTCTGCTGCTCCCCTGAGAGTTATGCCCGCAGGAGATGAGGAAAATCTTCCAATCCTGCAAATTTTCAGAGCCGAAAAAAGAGTCGAAATGATTAATTTTCTGGAGGGTAATTATATTCCCTCTCCCGCAGTGTCTCCTCTTCAATTCACCCACTGAATTTCCAAGTAATAGTTTTGTGTAAAGAAGTAAGATGGGGACAAAAAGCCAACCTGCGATTTACCGATCACGCAGCCTTTCAAGTCATACAGCATGAAAACAGACCCTTCAGTCCAACTCGCCCACACCGACCAGGTATCCTAAACTGAACTAATCCATTTGCCTGCATTTGAACCATATCCATCTAAACGTCTCCTATTCATGCACCTGTCCAAGTGTCTTTTAATGTTGTAATTGTACCCACCCCTACCATTTCCTCTGGCAGCTCACTCTGTATACGCATCACCCTTGTGTGAAAATGTTGCCACTTAGGTCGCTTCTAAATCTTTTCCCTCTCACCTTAAACCTATGTCCTCTAGGTTTGAACTCCCCAGCCCTTGGAAAAAGACTTTGGCTAATCATCTTATCTATGCCTCTCAAGGCTTTATAAACCTCTATAAGGTCACCCATCAGTCTCCGACACTCCAAGGAAAATAGCTCCAGCCTATTCTGCATTTGCCCATTGCTTGAACCTTCCAACCTCGGCAACAGCCTTGTGATTCTGACCTGCACCCTTTCAAATTTAACAACATCCTTCCTATAGCTGGACGACCAGAATTGTATGCAGTATTCTAAAAGTGGCCTCACCAATGTCTTGTACAGCTGCAACGACCACTCCATAATTGGAAAATTACAAAATTCTGAGCCCCAATTTTAACCCTGACCTGCCACCCCAGTCCAGGATTGGGCCCGCTTTCTTTGGACAGTCTTACAGTTCATTTGGAGATGGTATTTCTTGTCATCAACCCACTGCTTACCCTCAAACTAGCAAATTGTAGTTAGGATTATCTCCCTGCAAGATGATACAATGCCTTATTTAAGATCACTATCTAAAAAATGCGAGTAATGAAACAAATCATTATATATTTCCCAAGGGATTTCCCTCAGCAAGAAGTACACCATTCCACCTATTCAGTAACATATGCAGATGGTGGGTGGCCAAAGCTACCACTGTCGACAGCTTAATCCTCGCAAGAAACAGTTTTAATATTTCAGAGATCTCCGCCTAAACCCAACCCATTTTCAAATCCTACCTAAAACACTAATCTTTTCAAATAGAATATTTACTAAGTTGCTAATACAATACTCCAGTGTGTCATAAAGAACAGTGAGGGCATTAATTAACTCTTCACGTGATTTTTTAAGTGCAGTGTTTAAGGTGTTCGCTTTAAGTTCCTGCCTGCAGGATGCAATACATTTGCTAACCTTACTTCTGATTAATGATCAACGGTTAGTATACACAAAGAATTGAAGGAAACTTCGAGTGCACTAATTTTCTATTTATTTTCCCTTAAACAATTGATATAAGGAAAGAAATAACTTACATTTATATCGTGACTTTACAAATGTTAGTAAATCCCAAAACACTTTACAACCAATCAAATATTTTTGAAGTGCCTTTGCTGTTGTCATGTAGCAAAACACTGCAAGAGAGACAGCACTTCAAAAGCATTTTACTTGCATTAACAACTCTTGCGAAATAGTCAATGAAGTGCTTTTGAACTGTGGTGCAAATATTTGTTAGTATTTTGTTACCTATAGTGTGGAGATGATTTACTACATTATAAAATATCTCAAAAATAGTTTTGAATTGTGCTTTTTACTGCGTCATGATCAATGGGACGCTATAACTAAGGCCATGAGCCACTGAGATGTCCGCATTCTACCAAGACGTTGCACTCTGACTGCTCAGCACTGGGGACCTGATTCATGAAACGGTGTTCCCTGGCCCAGTGGAGCTGCTTGCATTTACTAATGCTATTGTGACGTCCAGTTTATCAATTAAACTCATCATTGGGCAGTGAAACCAAAAGGCATGAAACTGTTTAGGAAGCAACTGGATGCTTTGAAGGGATTGACTGTGGGTCCTTTCAGCATTAATGAGTTAATGAGCTGAATGGCCTTTCTCATATCAGTCTTTCCTGTGAATAACTGATAGCTAAAGTAAGATTTAAAAACAAACCTGCCTTTACATGTTATGTTGCAATGTGTCGGTCTCCCTCAGTAGGCAACACACTTACTTCTGAGTCAAAAAATATTGTAAATTCAAGCCCCATGCCAGAGAACTGGTATGCCCAGTGTATCATGTAGAGAGTGCAATACCGTCAGAGGGACCATCTTTCAGACAAGATGTTAAACAAAACCACACTTGAACTTTCTCAGGTAGATGTAAAGAAGCCCATGTAAAGAAAAGCAAGAAATTCACCTCGGTGTTCTGATCAATATGAAATGCCACAATGAGCACCAGTAGGAAAGTTTGTCTGATTATTAACACTCTGGTCATTTTGGAAATATGTTGTGTGAAAATTGGATGGCATGCCTCCTGCATTACAACAGCGATGACATTCCAAAATACTTTGATGTGTAGAGCACGGCGCTATATAGATGCAAGTTTCTTTTCTTATATTTTGTCTTCCTGATGAATAAGACTTAGCTGCAGGAAATGAGATCTACAAGCATGTGTGTCATCTGTTAGTGGTCATGAACAAGAAGTGCGGTTCAGTTTCCCCTCTATACACTGGAACTCTTATCCGTTAGGTTAGTCACTCTTACAATCAGTGCTTGCTACAATGAGAGGTGAAGACATGGGACCTTCTTCTCTATCTATATTACACAATAAGTAACTTGCTCAGTCACCAGGCTACCGACTTTCACTGCCACTGACATTTCCTGTAAGCTCTTGAGCTGGACACTATCAATATGGCTGGATAATCTGTTTTAGTTTCATACAATCTACCTTATTTTTCTGTAAGAAGTTTTGTGACATGATAAGCATTTGTCTGATGTGAACTGAATCCATCCAGCCTAAACCAAGGTCCATAAATCTCAAAGTAATTTTGTTGATGTTAAGAATGTGTTTACTTGAAAATAATTAAACGTATGACACAATCCATGTTGGTTGATGAAAAACGTTTCTTTGGTGCTTGATTGTTTAGTTTAGAAATAACACTGCTCCTCAAGGTTGATTGCCAATCAGATCAAGTTTATTGAACCCCCTAGTTAAAGCCGAGATAAATGGAGCAAAACAAAATACTGGAAGCACGCAGCAAGTCTGACAGCATCTATGGAGACGGAAGCAAAATTAATGTTTCGAGTCGGATGCTACTGCTCTTCAGATCATATTAAAGAACCTAAAACATCGAGAAAGTCGATATGGACTCATGACTCAGCGATCTTATCAATCTGACCTTTTTTGTTAAGGATGTGACAAAGGAGCTTCTTACAGATAAAGCAGTGGGATGGAGTACAGTTCGATTTCAATGAGGCCTTTGACTTTGAAAAGGTTGGTGTGAAAGTCATGTAGATCATGGAATCCCTACAGGTCAGAAGCAGGCCACTCAGCCCACACCAACCCTCCCAAGAGGACCAGCCAGACCAATTCTATCCCCACAACCTTGTATTTCCCATGGCCAATCCACCTGGCCTGCACATTCCTTGATACAATGGGCAGTTTAGTATAGCCAATCCACCTAACCTGCACATCATTGGACTGTGGGAGGAATCCAGAGTACCTCGTAGAAGCCCATGGAGACATTCTGTCAAAAGCACTTTACTTGCATTAACAACTCTTGCGAAATAGTCAATGAAGTGCTTTTGAACTGCTGCCTGAAAGTAGGCAGCTGCCTGAGGGTAGAATTGAACCCAGGTCCCTGGCACTGCGAGACAGCAATGCTGACCACTGAGCCACTGTGTCAACCTTATCAGTGGAGAATTTTTTTAGAATTTAATAATTAATTGACTAATAGTGCCCAGAGGAGGCAGTGGTAGTGGTGATGAAGAGATCTTCATCAATCTGGGGAAATGTTAGCAGTGGGGTCCCACTGGGATCTATCTTTGGGACTTCAGAATCTTTTCAATATCTTCACAAATGATCTGGAGTTAGAAATTGCCAGCACATTGACAGAGGTTATAGAGCTAATGACGGTTATAGACTCCATTGCTGAACACAGTGCCCATATTTTGAGTCATCAGTTCAACACCTCCATATGTTGCACAGTGTTAAATATGATGTTCATTTGAAGCGTGTTGCAGACATGATGAACTGAATGGCCTCCTGCAGCATTCCCTATAACACTTGTGTGATTCTGAGATGCACCAACCAATATGAACACAGACACTGACCATGCTAAGGGTACTGCAGATGTACCTACACCACATGCAGCAATTCACCTTGTCAAGACTAATTAGGGATGCCATCATCTCAAGAATGTATAAATAAAACTGTAGTTCCCCATACAGGTAAGAACAAATGAATGAGAATACAATGTCTTTGCTGCCCTGTAATTGCTGGTGATTAAATCTGCTGAAAAGCACAGGGAGGGAACAAACGGTTTCTTCTGGGAGCTGATTTCAGGCATCCATTATCTCTTAAGAAAAGCAGGAAAAATAATCTAAATTGTTGTCGTGATTGTCCCCTGCTTTACTGTGCTGTCATTTCATCTCATACATCCATTTGATGAGGGACAAATATTGCAGCTTTCACCTCTATTTGTTGCATAATTTTGGCTGGTGTTCTTTGTAGTTTAGGAGGTTGAGGGTAATGCATTTGAGGTGTTTAAAATGATAAAGACACTCAATAGGAAAGATAGAGAAAAAAAAGTTTGTTTCCTTTGATGGAGGAATCCAGAACAAACAGTATAATCTTAAAATGAAAGCCAGATCTTTCAGGAATAAAACCCACTTCCTCTCAAAGAGGTGAGTGAAAACCAGGAACCCTCCCACTCCATATAGCTGTTGAATCTGGACTCAACTGAACATTTCAGAACTAAGACTGCTAGATTATTGTTAAGCAAAGATATTAAGGGCTATGGAAGAAAGGTGGATGATGGAGTTCAGGTACAGATGAACTATGGTGCCGATTTAAGGCTGAGAAGAGGAAGAATTTCTTCTCTCAGAAGGTTGTGATTCTCTGGAATTCCTTGCCACAGAGAGCTGTGGGGGCAGAGTCCTTGAATATATTTAAGGCTGAGTTAGATAGATTCTTGAATAGTAGGGGAGTCAAAGGTTATGGGAAAAAGGCAGGAAAATGGATATGAGGAATATTGTTTCAGCCATGATACTACTGAATGGCAGAGAAGGCTTGAGGGTGGAATGGCCTGCTCATGTTCCTATGTCTTATGGTCTTAGCTAACTAAAAGGTAGACCAGGCTGGTGAATTGAATGGCCTTCATTTGTTCCTTTATTCTCAAGACTTTTAACATTGATTGAAAAGAGAGAATTTTTTTGCATCAATTTCCTAAGAGGTTGTATCGGATGTTGTAAGAAAATTCTGGGTGGAATGGGGTGGTGGGGGGTGGTCGAAGAAGGAGGAAAGAGACCATTGGTTTTTGGATATAGTTGAATCAGTCATGAAATATAACAATATAACAAATATGAGGAAGCAATGTTATCCTAAAGAGGTTCTTTCTCCTGATACGGCTTTTAACCCAACTTTTATACCTATTTTCATGCATTGCGTCCCATATAAAGAGTGGTTTTCATTACTTTCCCGTCAACTAAATACATTCAATTTCTAAATTACCATAATTACTTTAGTTCAAATGTGATTGCTGATGATAATGAGAGGGGAGCAAAATTGATGGTCACATTTTCCGCCCCCATTTCAAATCAGCTAAGATCTCATTGAATAACAGAACAGAGTTGGGATGTGGGGTGTTGGTGGTGAGGTGTTGAATGATGTCCTTATAGTCCAAAGTGCCTGTATTAATTCTAACAGGTCACCCATGTGTACAATACAGAGCTATGAAATCTTGTTTATGATGCTGGGGTTTGCCAACAGTGACTAAGTGAAAAGAACCAAAAGAATTCCAAGTCCAGTATAAGTTTACTGTCTCTCACATTGCTCATTTCAGAACGTTCTGGGCTTAAAGTACAATTATTGAAACAGTCAGCTTCGTGTGTTCCCTGCTTTGCTCACCAGTACTGTCTACGGGAACGACAAATAAAAGCTGTCAGTGCTGTAGATTTCCCAAGTATTTGCCAAAACAGTGTCAGGAACTAAGTGGATTTTTTATTTACCAGCCTCTGTTCATCATCCATGTACTGTCAGAATGCCAGCAAGCTTTTTCTTTGATGTTAAGTTTGATTTTCTCTTTCTGTTGTTTTTTTAAAACAATAGCATTGTCCTACTATAGAAGACAAGTTATTATTGTGGGTGAGAATTTATTTTAATCAAAAACCTGCCATCAGTAAATGTTTTTCAGGAGCTGACAAATATGCAATGTGTTTCCACTTTTTAGTAAATTTACCAATCACTTGGTATTATCACTAGACCAGTCATCCTAAGACCCAGTTAATCTTCTGGGGACCAGGGTTGGAATCCTGTCATGCCAAATGAACACAAATCATGAATTAAGAGCCCAATGATGACCATGAAACTGTTGTCAATTGTGGGGAAAAGCCCATCTGTTTCACTGATAGCTTTCTGGTAAAGCAACTTATGTCCTTACCTCACTGAAAATAAAAAGTGCTGGAAATCACAGCGGGTCAGGCAGTATCCGTGGAGAAACCAGCTAATATTTCAAGTCTAGATGACTCTTCATCAGAGCTGATGCCCTCACCTGTTTTGTCTACATGTGACTCCAGACCCACAGTAAATGTGGTTGACACTTAACTGCCCTTTGGGTAATTAGGGATTGGCAGTAAAAACTGGCCTAGCCAGTGATGCCCATATACCATGAATGAAAATAAAGCAAACACCATTCCATATGTGTACAACTCTAATTAAACATCTTGCACGTATGTATAATGACATGCTAGAGTTCTGATGACCCCCTTTTAATACCATAAAACATAGGAGCATAATTAGGCCATTCAGCTCTTTGAATCTGCACTGCCATGAAATCATGGCTGATATGTTTCTCAAACCCATTCTCCTGCCTTTTCACTGTAACTCTTTTTCGCTGTAACCCTTGATCCCCTTATTAATCAAGAAGCTGTCTATCTCTGTTTTATGTACTCTCAATGAGCTGACCTCCCACAGCCTTCTGTTGGAAATTGTGAGGTTGTGTGCTTTGGTAGGAAGAATAGAGGTGAAGACTATTTTTAAAATGGGGAAAACCTCCCAACTTATGGCTGAAGAATTTCCTCCTCATCTCAGTTTTAAAGGGTCATCCCTTTACTCTGAGGCTATACCCTCAGTTCCTAGTGTCTCCTACCAGTGGAAACATCTCCACATCCACTCTCTCAAGCCTCTCAGTGTTCTGTAAGTTTCAGTGAGACTCCCTCCTGATCTTTGTAAATGCCATCGAGTACAGACCCAGGGCCCTCAACCATATAACAAGGCCTTCAATCTGGGATCACTCTCGTAAACCTCCTCTGGACTTGCTTTGACCTTAGAATCAGAGGACCTAAATGGCTCACAATACTCTGAAGGCAATCCAACCAGAGCCTTATACAGCCTGAGAAGTACATCTCTGCTCTTGTATTCCAGCCTATTGAAACACTAACATTCCATTTGCCTTCCTGCCAAATGAACCTACATGTTAACCTTAAGAGAACCCTGCACGAATCCTAAGTCCCTTTGCAGTTCAGAGTTCCAAAGGCTTTCCCATTTAGAAAATAGTCTGTGCCTCTATTCTTCCTACCAAAGTGCGTAATCTCACACTTTCCCAAAGAATTACATACACAAACAGATAGGCACCAAAGGCACAGCTGAAGAAGGGGCTCATCATGTAAAGCATCATTGTTGCAAAATCATCCAAATATTCTTCCTTTGTGCTACTGCAAATAGAATTTTTTAAAAAATTACTTTTAATAAATTTAATAAACTCAAACCTCGACTCTTACAGGTTGAAGTTGCTTAAAAAAAAATCTCCATTTGAGACACATCTCAGGAGCTGCCTTCACCTAAGCTCTCATAATCAGTGTTTTGACATCCTTACACCTCCAATCAATCATTCAACAAACTCAGTCATGTCCAGATAAATCCAGATTTGATTGTGACACAATTCAAATGCATTGCGGCTGCTGCTCATTCCTCTTGCACAGAAATCTCAATACAGCGACAATCTCCAAAGTATAAAACATTGTGTGACAAGGCTCAGTTACAGACTTGACAGGAATATATCATGTTGAACGTTATCATATGCAGAAAACATTGGCCGTAGAAAAAAGAATTAGAAGTTATACTTTTTCTTCTTGTAAAAATAGCATTGGGGATTTTCTTTTTTTCTTGATTATGGTTTACATAATAAGATTTAAGTTTGATCAAAAAAGTGTTTTAAGTGACTATTACTCAAATCAGTGGCGCGTGTAGTCCACACAGATAAGTATATTAGCCAGAAAATGTCACATTGAAGATAAGTTTGGAGAGTGTCTTAGACAGGAGTCTGTTAAAAAGAAGAAGAAAAGCCTTGTTACACTCTGATGACTATTTGGTGAAGGACAAAACCAGGGATGATCTTCATTTAGTTTAAATGAGATAAATTTCAAACAGATCCAACAGCTCAAGATTGGGGGTCCACAAGATACAGTGGACCAACTGCAGCAGAATTGTGCTCCAGCACAATCTGCAACCTCATGGCGTGGCGTTTTCCCCATGTACCAATACCATCAAGACAGGAGATCAACCCTAGTTCAATGATGAATACAAGAATGCGTGGCAGGAGCTGCACCAGGCATATATAAAAACAAGGTGGCAACCCGGTGAAGCTACCAAACAGGATGACTTGCATGTTAAACAGTATAAGCAGCAAGTGATAGACTGGCTAAGTGATTTAGAATCATAGAATCTCTAAAGTGCCGAACAAAGCCATTCGGACCATTGAGTCTGCATTGATCTCCCCCCCCCCCCCGCCTCTCCGAAGAGCATCCCACCCAGACCTAGACCCCAACCCTATCCCTGTAACCCCACGTTTCCCATGGCTAACCCACCTAGGCTGCACATCCCTGGAAACTGCGGGGCAATTTAGCATAGCAAATCCACTTAACCTACACATCTTTGATTCTGCAACCAGCAGATCAGATCTAGATTCTGCCTCATCCAATCGGAAATGATGGTGGACATTTAAACTACTCACTGGAGAAGGAGGCACCACAAAACCCTCCTTCCTCAATGATAGTGTAGCTGACCACACAGTGCAAAACATAAGAGTGAAATGTCTATGACAGTTTTCATCCAGAAGTGCTGAATGATTGATCCATCTTGGGCTCCTCCAGAGGCCCTTAGCATTTCAGATACTAGTCTTCGGCTGATTCAGTTCACTCCACATGATATCAAGAAATGGCTGGAGTTGCTGGATTTTGCAACAACATTCTGATAACATTCCAGCAATAGCGCTGAAGCTCTGCTCCAGAATTTGCCTCGCCTTAGACAAGTTGTTCATGCACAACCAGAATACTGGCATCTATCCTATCTGTGGAAAATTGCCCAGGTGTCCCTTGCATACAAAAAAAGACAAATCCAATCTGACCTATAATCACCCCAACAATTTACTTGCAATCATTAGTAAAGATATGAAAAGCATCATCAACAGTGCTATTAATCAGCACTTGCTTAACAACAACCTGCTCAGTGACGTCCAGTTTGGGCTTTCTCAGGGCCACTCAGCTCCTGACCTCATTACAGCCTCGGTTCAAACATGGACAGAAGAGCTGAATTCTAGAGATTAGGTGAGAGTCACTGCCCTTGACATCAAGACTTCATTTCATTGAGTATGGCATGAAGGAGCCCTAGCAAAACTGGAATTAATGAGAATCAGGGGAAAACTCTTTACTGGATAGAGTCATACTGAGCACAGGAAGTAGTTGTGGTTGTTGGCGGTCAGTCACCTCAGCCCCAGGACATCTCTGCAGGAGTTCGTCAGGATGGTGCCTAGGCTCAACTATCTTCAGCAGTTCATCAATGACTTTCCCTTCATTATAATGTGAGAAGAGGGGACGTCTGCTAATAATTCCACAATGTTCAGCACCATTCATGACTCTTCAGATGCTGGAGCAGTCTATGTCCAAAGGCCCCAAGAAGACTTTCCACAGCAGGCAGATGTTCACCTGCACATCTGCCAATGTGGTATACTGCATCCGCTGTACCCGTTGTGGCTTCCTCTACATCGGGGAAACCAAGCGAAGGCTTGGGGACCGCTTTGCAGAACACTTGCGCTCAGTTCGCAACAAACAACTGCACCTCCCAGTCGCGAACCATTTCAACTCCCCCTCCCATTCCTCAAACGACATGTCCATCCTGGTCCTCCTGCAATGCCACAGTGATGCCACCCGAAGGCTACAGGAACAGCAAATCATATTCAGCCTGGGAACCCTGCAGCCCAATGGTATCAATGTGGATTTCACAAGCTTCAAAATCTCCCCTCCCCCAACCACATCCCAAAACCAGCCCAGCTCATCTGCACCTCCCTAACCTGTCCTTCCTCTCACCTATCCCCTCCGCCCACCTCAAGCCCCACCCCCATCTCCTATCTACTAACATCATCCCGCCCCCTTGACCTGTCTGTCCTCCCTGGACTGACCTATCTCCTCCCTAGCCCCCCACCTACACTCACCTTTACTGGCTCCATCCCTGCCTCTTCGACTTGTCTGCCTCCTCTCCACCTATCCTCTCCTCTATCCATCCTCTATCTGCCTCCCCCTCTCTCCCTATTTATTTCAGAACCCTCTTCCCCTCCCCCATTTCTGATGAAGGGTTTAGGCCCAAAACGTCAAGTTTTCCTGCTCCTTTGATGCTGCTTGGCCTGCTGTTTTCATCCAGCCCCACAACTTGTTATCTCGGATTCTCCAGCATCTGCAGTCCCTTTTATCTCTTATCTAAGATCTGGACAATATCCTGTCTTGGTCTGACAGGTAGGAAGTAACATTCATGCTGTACAAATGCGAGGCAATGACATTCTCCAAGACAATCTAACAATCATTTCTTGACATTCATGACATTACCACAGCTGAATCCCCCACTATCAATATCTTGAAGGTTACCGTTGACCAGAAACTGTACTGGACTAGTCATATAAATAGTGTGGCTACAACAGCTGCTCAGAGGCTAGCAATCCTGCAATGAATAACTCATCTCCTGAAGTGTCAAAAGCCAGCTCACCATCTCCAAGGCACAAGCAACACTCCTATTAAGCCTTATAGCTGCACAGCCACTCAGAGATTTACTGGGTTAAAATCCAGGAATTCCCTCCCTAACAGCATTGTGGGTTTACCAGCACCAAATGGACTGCAGCAGTGCAAGAAAGCAGCTCACAACCACCCTCTCTAGGGCAACTAAGGATGGGGGAATAAGCTCTGGACTAGCAAGTGACACCCACATCTCATGAAGGAATAAAAATGCATTCAAAACTGAAAAATGTCAAAGCTGCAGAATGTTTCATGCAAGTTAAGAGACTGGTGAACATGATACGCAGGGACAGGGACAAAACATTTAGGATGTAACTAGACTGTAAAATGTGACATTTCACATAACACACAGACTGGAGCAATTTATGCAATAAACACAATGCTGGAGAGTTTTGCTAAAGAATAATAAAAGAACCAGAAGCATGAAGAGCAGGATTTTTTTCTTACATAGCAAGTTATGGTGATCTGAAATGCACTTCCAGAAACTATGATAGCAGATGCAATAGAAACTTTCAAAAAATGCAATTGTACAAAGGAGGAAAAATAATTACATTGCTATGGGGCAAGTGCAGGGAGGGTGGGATGATTCGGGTAGCTCTCTCAAAGAAATAAAAACAGAAAGTATGGAGAAGTTCAGCAGATCTGACAGTATCGGTGGAGAAAAAAACAGAGGTAACATTTTAAGTCCAATATAACACTTCTTCAGAACTCTTTCAAAGAGCCAGCACATTCACGGCTGGCTGACTGAATCTCACAGCACAGAATGAGGCCAATTATAATACTCAAGTTCAGTTACACTGTCCTACCAATCAGTGACTGACAGACATTAGAATGTGATTTGCAAGAAGCAAGATGCTTTGGTATAATCCACAGTTCCAAATTGTATTCTCCTTCAGGAGAAATATTTGTAGGCAGGCTACAAGTCCTGTTCTCAACCAATACATTTCTAATCAACATCCTGTGAAATATAATTCCTCCAACATACATATCTTAACACTGTTGTTTGATTATTGGTCAAATTTTAGAGTTAACATTTACTGTTGTATGTTCCTATGTCAACAGTTCTCAATCAATTCGACAACAGCAAATTAGTTGCAGGTTCTGACCACTAGATGGCCTTAAGGAATGAATCTCTGACGTCCGTCATTATCTTCGGCATTTTATTTAAAAAAATCAACCTGTGGACACTGGGACACACCAGGGAGGGGCAGATGTGCCTGGGCACCCTGTTTCAGAGGCAGTCACACCCCTTAGATTAATTATATCAAATCTGTCCAAAGACAGGGACAGGGCAGTGTGACTGCAAGTGACACAGATGTGGGATCTAGAATTTAACTTTGGAGGAGCCTCAGCCAGTGCCTTTGTCCAAAAGGTATGAGGTTCTTACTACCAGTGTGAATGAGGGCACAGACTGCACGTAGGATGTGCAAACTGATTACAGCACCATGTTGCAGAGTGCCATTAAGGTGGGGGAGTAAACAGAAATTTAGTAACAATGGGGATAACATCACTAGAGGCATAGACACTGTTCTGTGCAGGAAAGACAGAGAGTCCCAAAGACTGTATTGCCTACTTGGTTCCAAGGTTCAGGACATGTCTTCTGGGCTGGAAATGAATCTCAGGAATGGGAGGTAGCGGATCCAGTTGGCATGATCTGGATAGGTACCAATTATGTATATAGAATTAGGAAATAGAATCTGCTGAGGAATTGCAAGCAGCTCATGACAACATTAAAATGTTGAATCATAAGGATAGTTATCTCTGCTTTAATACACAAGCCATGAGCAAATTGGAGTAAGATAGATGGGTTGATGGCACAAGTAGAAATAATTTAATATTACCTGATAGCTATGATGAAGCATGGTTACAGGTGATCAAGACTGAGGACCTATATTCAAGGGTATTTTGTGCCCAGGAAGAAAAGGCAAAAAGGAAACAGTGATGGAGTAGCTTTGTTAATAAAGAAAGGTATAAATGTTGTGGCAAGGAGTGACATAGAATCAGATGGGTGGAAATAAAAATAGCAAGGGAGTCTTTGGAGTCATCTGTAGGCCTCCAAAGAGTTGCCTCACTGTCGGACAAAGTTTAAATGGGGAAATAATGGAGGGTTGTAAGAAGGGGACTACAATGTCATGGGTGATTTTAATCCACATATTTACTTCACAAATCAGGTGGACAAAAGTAACATTGAAGACAAATTTACAGAGCGCAGAAAGGGTTGTTTTTTGAAGCATTAGTTATCAGAATCCATCCTGGGCAGGATATTTTAGATCCAATGATGTGTAACAAGATAGGATTTGTTAGAAAAAAACTTGTAGTTAAGATTCCTCCTGGAAATAGTGATCACAACATGGTAGCATTTCAAATTTAATTTGAGGGAGTGCAACTTATGTATCAATCAGTATCCTTGACTATTGTCTAAAATGGGCTGGAAAAATAGACTAAGGGGAAAGTGAGTGGATGAAAAGTGGTAGGCATTTAAGCAGATATTTCATAACGTTCAGCCAAAATTTATTCCTGTCAAAGGAAGAACCCAATGTGAAAGATGAACCACCCATGGTTAACAAAGGCAATCAGGGAGGGTATCCATTTAAAAATAAAGGCATACAAAATGGTGAAAACTAGCTGTCAGCAAGAGGATTGCGGATTTTTAGCACCCAGCAGTGGATGACTAGAAAGCAAATAAAGAGGGATAAAATTGATTAAAAAAAACAAACTGGCAAGAGATATAAAATCAAACAACAAGGGCTTTCACAAGTGTATAAAAAAAGAAGAATAGCTAAAGTAAGTGTAGGACCATGAAGGATGCAACTGAAGAATTAATAATGGGAATCAGGGAAATGGAAGATAATTTAAACTAATACTTTAAATGGGTTATCTCAGCGGAGGACACTATAAGTATCTTAATGAAGGAAAGGTCTTGTAACAGTCTCTGTCACAAGAGACAGTTTTTGACAAACTCTTGGGACTAAAGGCAGACAAGTGACCAGGACCTGGTAGCCTGCATCCAATGATTTTAAAGGAAGGGGCTGCAGAGATATTGGAGACATTGGTTCAAATCCTGCAGGACACCTTGGATTCTAGAGGGTACCAGTTGATTAGATAGGCACTATTGTGCCATACCTGTTCAAGAAGGGAGGGAGAATGAAAATAGAAAGCTATAGGCCAATTAACCTAATATCTATAGTCGGGAAAATGCCAGAATTCAGTATTAAGGCAAAAATAATAGGACATTTAGAAAAGCTTAAAGCAATCAAACAGGGTCAACATGGTTTTGTGAAAGGGACATCATTTTTGACAAATGTGCTAGAGTTCTTTCGGGATATAACAAGCTAGGTTGATAAAGGGGAACCAGTAAGTGCAATGTATTTGGATTTCCGGAATGCATTTGATAAAGTACCACATAAAAGATTATTGCACGAGCCAGATTTGTGCAGTTTATGATCAAAAAGACAAATGGACTATTGATGGGGATTAGAACTTAAAGCAAGAGATATCTTGTTTCAATTCGACAGGGTGTTGGTGAGGCTGCATCTGCAGAATGGTTTGTCGAGTTTTGGAATCAAAGTTAAGAATGGTTATAATTGCAGTTCAAAAGAGATTCACTCAGCTGAAATTTCTTTGTATTTCAGTTTTAAATGAGGGATCTCATATTCTGTAACCTAATCTGCACCTAGTTCAAGATTCCACTGCAACTGGAAACATCTTCTCAACATTGCCCTGCCAAGCCCCCTCAGAAACTTGCACATTTCAATAAGATCATCCCTCATATTCTAAACAACGACAAAAACAAAGTTGCTGGAAAAGTCCAGCATGTCTGGCAGCATCTGTGAAGGAAAAAACAGAGCTAACGTTTCGGGTCCGGTGACCCTTCCTCAGAATTCAGTTATATCCTTTCTGAAATACAGGGACCAAAACTGTGCACGCTACTCCAGGTATGGCCTCATCAATGACTGTACAGTCATAACAAGACTTCTCTAATTTTAAATTCCCATGCCATAGCAATAAAAGCCAAAGTTTCATTTGCTGCCCTTGAATGCTAATGTTTTATGTTTCATGCACAAGAACACTCAGATGTGATACACATTTTTGGAGTCTCGCTCAATTTAATTAATGGTCTGCTTTTTGATTCTCCCTATCAAAGTACATAACCTCATACTTTCCTACAGTAAACTCCATCTGCCAAGATTTTGCCCACTCACTCAACCTGCCCATACCCCCTTGCAAATTCCTATGTTCTCATCACAACATACCCTTCCATTTTTGTACCATCAACAAATGTGGATAGATTACAATCTGCTCCCTCCTTCAAGTCATTATTATAGATGGTAAATAATTGAAGTCGAGACTGATCCGTTTGGCACTCCACTAGATACATCTTTCCAACCTTGAAAAGGACTCATTAATCCTGACTCACTGTTCCTACCAAGAAAATTGATAATATAATTTGGTTAATTGACTAATTGGTTTTGCCGCTGGAAATTTAAGCTTAGACTGAATGGTGGGACGTTTTTGCTTGTTTTAAGGATAAACTATGATATGGATTTGGGCAATCCTATGGTGGGATATTGTCCTTAAAACAAGTTCAGGATTAGTTGTAAATTTTACTTAGTAAAACTGATTTGGCAAATCACAACAATGTTAGATTCGGGATGCATCATTGAAGTTGGGCTGAGTAGAGGGGTTTTATCCTATGTCAGGCTGTCATGCTTCTAATTTGGGGGAGCTTCATCTTTAAGTGGGAAGCATTCCATTTCTTGGGCTTTCAGAGTCTATAATACCTTAACAGTTCTATGTACCTACACCCTAAAGACTGCTGCAATTCAAGAAATTAGCTCACTACCACCTTCTTAAGGGTGGTTAGGGATGAGTGTACATATCCCATGAATAATATTTTAAAATTGATAGGGACTGATTGGTATTAATATTCCATTATTATTGTGTCATGGGGCTACCAGTCTTACAGAAAGTAGATAAACCTTAATGACATTTTTCTCTCCTGCATTCCAAAACACCAAAAAATCTCACACCTTCATGAGCATGCAAAAATATGAAATTACATGCGTTATCCCATTAAATTATTTGCAATTTCCTCTCCAACTGTCCAACAACTTTTTAACGATGAGTGACTAGGCATCTTGACACCACAAAGTTTCCAAATTTTTGCATTTCCAGCGAGTAGAAGAATTAGCTGTTTTGAATCCATTAAAAATGTATATATACTTATGAATCATTCTTTCCGACCATCGGGCATTCCCTGCGCACCCAGCAAGTTCCAACAAACTGCAAAGTGGTAATCACCAGATAATGTATTTTAGATTTGTGTTTTAGTGGTGTTGGTTGGGGGATAAATATGGGCCAGGATACAACAGATAACTTGCTTGCTGTTCTATGAAATTAATAGTACTACTTCAAATAGTGACATTAGCTTTTTGTCATGTCTACTTAAGAAGGCAGACAGAGCCTTATCTTAAAGCCTATTGAAAGATGATATCTCTGAAAGTGCAATGTAGTGCTGAGCTCGTGTCAGCCTAGAGTCAAACTCATAATTACAACATTATAACTCAAAGGCAAGATTGCTACCAATTGAACCTTGGCTGAAAGTCTTAGAAAGCAGTGGAACTTGTTATGACTTAATCGGAAAGAGTACACTAATAACCGTGCCCTATAAGCTATCCCACAGTCATGACAAAATATAAAATCCTAACAAGACCATCAAAATGACTAAATTGCTTGACTGACTTCTACTCAGAGCAAAAGCAATTCACTTCAGGTTTCATCATTAACAGAAAACTGACGCTTCAACAAGAAGTCAAGGAAGAGTAAGGATTTCAAATTTATTATTATGTCACGTAAACTATACCCTTTACAAATACCCAAATATGCCTACAATCCATTATGATCAAAATAGACAAAGTCAAACAAATTATCACATACTATGGATGGAAAAAGAATATACTCAAGGTAAAATTCCCAAGGTCAAAAATCCAGATCACAAAGTAGAAAGTTATTTTCTTATAAACTTTTGATTTTAGCAATGATTACACGCTGTTGTATGGAGGATGATGTTCCTCCTTTGATTTCTGGACCTTTCTTGTTTAAAAATTCTTTCTTTTACTCTTTCTTGGTTTTTCTGTTTTTTACCCACATGTAGAGAGAGAGAAGAGATGAATGCTTTCTGTATGCAGGTTCTGGATGAGTTTCTCTCCACTGTATTGCCATGTGCAGCTGTTAACACTCTACAATTTAACATCTCAGAGGGCCTTCAACTGTAGAAAATCTTTAACTTAAAGGGCTCTTGATGCCGGTGACTGTCAAGTCTTGCCTCTCACTGCTTCAAAAAGCAACATTGCTTGGCACAGCTAAAAATATGTAACACTTGATTTTCAATTTGCAAAACTTTCCTGGTATTTCAGTTATAACAGTTCAACTTATATTTCAGTTTATTGTTCCAAAAAAGTAAATATATGGTCCTTTACCAACTACATATTTCTGCTGTCACATCTAAAATTCATATCACCTATTGCATGCTTCAAGAAGAGTGTAGACGAGTTGTTTCTGGTGACCTGGCCGACTTTTCTCTTAATCAACATCATTAAAGCAGATTTCTAATTTAGGAGTTGTTGTGTGCACATGTGTCACATGAAAGATGTATCACTGAAATTGCAGTGGAGAAGGCTTCATGTACACCAGGCTATCATACTCCAACCATGGGAGAACTTGATCCTTAAATGGGAAGAATTCTATTCCTCGATCTTTCTGAGCTCTGTAGTAAACAATAGGGATTGATTAGTATGAATAATCAACAAATTTGTTATTGTTACATCATGCTATGACCAAGATGTGCAAAATGGATGGTACTTTTCCTTCAACACTTCATAGACATTTTACTGACGGTAAAGCAGTTTGAAAAGCCCTGAAGAAAAGTTCTAATCACCTTCTTCTTAAAATAAAATTAATCAGGAATGTTACATTTAGTCAACGTGCTGAATTTGAGTTAGCTAACACTTATCAATAGAAAATATTGATTTGTCATCGGAATGGCTGCAGCAACACTGTTTTCCACGTGTGCTAATGTTAGTAGAATTCTCTTTACATGCACACATAAGGCAGGTAAAATGTTCACACATACATTTATTTAACCAACATCTACCACCATGAAATAACCAAACATGTTAAGCACTTACAACAGCCAACAAAAATGATAATACACCCTGCTTTATGTCTTACCAATTTACCATTGAAGCATGCAAAGGTAAACTTGACATGCATATGCCTTGCAAAGAATTGAGGATATATTTCCAATGACAGTATCTATTAGTCTTTTTATTAATTAATTGGGAATGCTACCAGCTGTATTTGGATTAATTCTGGTGATATATAACTCAGATATTGTGTATTTAACTGGGGAGCACTCATTCAAATCTGCAAAGTGTTAATTAAAACTGGTACCAGAAAATGTTTGTTTGCAAAACAAGTGATCTTTGTGGAATGAACATGCATTTAACTTTAGATCAAGTAATTCCTGGTTCAAATCCAGGAGTTTTACAAAAAATGTATGTAAGGTATCTTTAGTATAATAAAATATCCCAAGTGCCTCATGAGAGCAATATAAACCAAAGTATGATAACAGGCAGATAACTAAAGGCTTGGCCAGAAGTGTAGTTTTAAGAGGTGTCCCAAGGGAGCAAAGTGAGGTGGAGAGATGGAGAGGAAGGGAATTCAAGAGTTTGGGGACTGGTAACTGGTAGTACAGCCATTAGTGGTGGGGCAATTAAGATTGTGAATGAGGCCAGAATTAAAGGAGCACAGTTATCTCAGAGGGCTCTGGAAAAGGCAAGGAGAGATTTGAAAACATGGATGAGAATTTGAAAATCAAGGTGTTATTTGACCAAGAGCCAAAGTAGCTCAAAAGAGCCAACGATGTGCCATGAAATCTATCATTGTTATATCTAAGCTGAGTGAGAAATTTTGGAACAACAGCAATTTGACTCAGTACACCAAAGTACAACTCCACCCAGCTAGAATCCTCAGCGCACTCCTCTACAATGGTGAAACCTTACACTAGGCAGGAGAAAATGTTCACAGCATTTCACTTTTGTTACAGTACTTAAGGAGACTATTTAAACCATCATGTCTGCACTGACTCTCCAAATAAGCATCTCATCTACTGCTATTCTCCTGGCTTCTCCTCTTAAAATTGTTCACTTCTAATAACCATGTGATTCCCTTTCAAAATGTCTCAGTTGAGCCTGCCTCCATCACACTGTCAGGCAGTGCATTGCAGACCCTAATCACTCACTGCTTGAGAAAGTTTTTCCTCGCGTCACTTTGTTTCTTTTACAAATTAATTTAAATCTGTCCCTTCTTATTCTCAATCCTTCCACAAATGGGAACATTTTCTCCCTACTTGTGGTGTCCAGATGGCTCATGATTTTGAATACTTCAATCAGATCTCCTCTCAGACTTCTTTTCTTCAAGGAACAGTCTGAAGTTTCTCATCCCTGGAATCATTCCTGTAAATCTCTTGTGCACTATCTCTAGTGCCTCCACATTTTACCAAATGTGGCAACCAGAACTGTACACAATACTTCAGCTGAGGCCAAACTAGTGTCTTAAATAAGTTCAACATAAATTCCTCACTCTTCTAATTTATGCCTCAATAAATAAAGCTTGGGATACTGTATGCTATATGAACTGCTTGTCAATCTGTTTTGTTAGCTTTATTGACTTATACACATCAAAACCCAGATCCCTCCGCTCATGCACTCCCTCTTTATTTTGTATTGTCTCTCCACATTCTTCCTCTCAAAATACTTCACTTAACTCTGCATTGACACATTTGCTGTCTTAGATATATCATTGGCATTCCTTGGCAAGGAATTCCTTGCACAAGACCACCATCTCGGAGGACATGGAATGAGCTAATTCCAACAGCATACACTCACTTTTAAGGCAGTGATACTATGCCAAGTCAGCAGCATTCTTTGTATGGATCATGATCATATCTACAACAATCTCCTGTACAGTGAACTAGGCATTGGGCCACCATCACCTGGGCTTCTATATGTCCACTACAAGAACAGTTGGAAGTGAGCTATAAAAGTGTTGCACAATGATACTGATAACTGGGAAACTGTTACTGATGGCTGTGACCTCTGGAAGCTAACTGCTTGGAGGACTTTGGAAGAGGCAAGGAGAACTGAGAAGCTCAACTGGTCGCAAAGTGGGCCCAGAGGCTAGTGATTTTCCCACATTTTCAACCCACCACGTCCCCCAAAGCAGGTGCAGCAGAGTCTGCCATGCCAGAGTGGGGCCTGTGAGCTACAGAAGATGACAATGAACACAGTTTACCTCCAGGAGCAAACCAACATCTTAACGTTCTGCTGTAGGTGTAAAACAACCATTTCTTGAAGAGCTTAGTATTTCTTGGGAGGAATGGATTAAGTTAGCCTTCTAAGCCCATCTCTGCCTTGTGATTTTGAGGAGAAGAAACCATGTGAAGGGAGAAATGAACATCAGGTCAACAAGCTTTGACATGAAGGCCATTCTAAGAGACTCCACAACCAGTTTGCAGAATTCACCAGGAAAATAATCACTTGGTCTGAACATTTCACATCTTCCAAAAACAACATTAGCTACAAAATGCTAGTGACAATTACCTATTTTCATCATCTTAATGCAGGACATGTTTCACAGATTACAAAATGCATCAGAAGAAAACGTAGTGAAAACTATCCTGAAAACTCATCAACAGAGTCTTATTTACATTCAAGAAAATCAAGGCGAAGAATTGCAAAACGCAATAAAACTGCACAAGAATGTAAGCTCTTCATCTGAAGTCTCAGGAGTCCCACCAAAACCTTTCAAGACTTGTAAAACCTTTCAAACGTCTGCACAGCCAGAAGTAGACTGGAACATCTGAAATGGATTTGTGTCAATCTGCATCAAAGGATTAAGTTCTTGAAGATTTCGTTTGGCCTTATTAAAATATCAAGAATCTGTGGTCTCCATGAGCTCTCCCGTGACCCTCCGCTCCTAGTTGGCAGGAATCCTAGACTAATGTGCAACCCAGAAACTGCAGTGTAGGATTGTAGTGGCCGCAGATTGCTTTCAGAATTAACTATTTGCTATTCCACGTAAAACACCAGTAAAAAAATTACTACTGGATATTTTCATAAAATTATGTTTACCTTACTCTATGGTTACTTGATAGCATTCCAGTACTGTCCCTAACCCATTAGCTCCTGCTGCTGCACTGATTTTTCCAGCTGCTTGGGAGAAAGTTAACAGCTGCTGTATTCAGCAGCAGATGTACAGTAAACACAGACTACAACGTTAAGAGCCTTTTTAGATCCCCACTCTTAGCTTAGTGGTATCCCTCTGGCATCCAAGTCAGAATGCAATGGGTTCATAGACCCACTTCAGGGATGTGAGCACATAATTCAGGTTCATACTCTGGTGCAAAACTAAGGGAGGTGGTGTTTCATTGGATGAGCCTTTAAATTGGTTAGATTTTGGAATGAATAGATATTTGCCTGTAGATATTTGTCAACTACCACAGAGCTGATGCATTGAGTGGTCTTCTTCTGTGGCATAATGTTTCTATATTTCTTTCTAGCCAGAATATGGCCTTCAGGTGGACATAAAATTTACTACAGCAGCATTTGAATGTCTAAAAAAGGTCAAGAAACTTTTACCTCAGTCTTCAAGGAGAAAATTTGGAATCAGCAAATATCACAAATATCACAGGGAATTTGTATCTGTTCACTGAATATTTCAAACTTCTGCACTTGGGTCATTATGTGAAAATTCAAATGTCTCCTTCAAAGACATTATATGAAATATTCAACTCATTTTGTGAAATAGATGCCTCAGTAGCTTTGCATAATCTCAACAAGTCCAACTGTAAGCTTCAACAATGAATCCTAAAAGGCAAATCAACTCAATAGAGATAGTATGAACTGCTGATGCTGGAGTCTGAGACAGTGTGGGGCTGGAGGAACACAACAAGCCAGGCAGCATCAGAGGGGCAGGAAAGCTGACATTTCAAAGGGTCCCGACCTGATGATTGCCGAGCAATCATCCAATCAGCCAATTAGTATTTAAAACAATCTGGAGGCGGAAAGCTAGCAGAATTTTCCCTTCTTTTCTTCTTCCAGGTATCCTGATGGTGAGTGCAGATTCCCCATTGTGTCAAGATGACATCAGCAACTGCAGCCTTAATGGAAATTGGTTGCAATCTACATGTCAGCACCAAGGGAGAAATCTCTTTACAATTGAGTAATTTATTTAGTGGTCCCTTCTGGCTCAGTGGTATTGTCCCCTATCTCTGGACTAGAAAGCATGCTCCAGATGTCTGTAATAACAGGTTTATTAATATATGTTCAGTAATTCATGTGCTGGCTTTGTGAGGTACTGTTATCTCAAGTGATGTTCTAGAGGTTTTCTGTCAAAGTAGATGAACTCATGAGTACAAGCACAGCATGGTGCAAAGAAATAATGGTAAACTTGCAGCCTATTACTATGTTTACTGCACACAGTGTACTTTCCCAAGCATGAAATCGCTGCATACAATGCACAAGTCAAGCCTGTCTACGCTCCTAATTTTCTTCCATTTTTAAAAGGTATTGCATCATGCTATTGGCCCTTCACTAACATAATCATTTCATTCATTTTGAGAGGTGAGGTTTGACAGGTTACAATTTGTCCTTGTCAAATCTTGTGGGAAAAGGGAGACAACTTGGTCTATTCTAGCTCCTCAATTTTACCTCCACCAAATCATGCATAGAAACATAGAAGATAGGAGCAGGAAGAGGCCGTTCAGCCCTTCAGCCTGCTCCTCTATTCATCATGATCACGGTTGATCATCCAACTCAATAGTCTAATCTGCTTTCTCCCCATAACCTTTGATCCCATTTGCCCCACGTGCTATATATAGCCACCTCTTGAATACGTTCTTGTTTGGGAATCAACTACTTCCTGTGGTAATGAATTCCACAGGCTCACCACTCCCTGGGTGAAGAAACATCTCCTCATCTCCGTCTTAAATGGTCTACCCCAAATCCTCAGACTGTGAGCCCTGGCTCTGGACACACCCACCATCAGGAATATCCTCCCTGCATCTACCCTGTATAGTCCTGTTGGAATTTTATAAGACTCTGACATCCCCCCTCATTTGTGAAAACAATCCTAACCTAGTCAATCTCTCCTCATACATCAGACCCACCATCCCTGGAATCAGCCTGCAAACCTTCACTGCACTCCCTCGAGAGCAAGACCATCCTTCCTCAGAAAAAGAGACCAGAACTGCACACAATATTCTAGGTGTGGCCTCACCAAGGCCCTGTATAACTGCAACAATACATCCCTACTCCTGTACTCAAGACATCTTACAAAGAAGGCCAACTTACCATTTGCCTTCTTTGCCACCTGCTGTACCTGCATGTTTACCTTCAGCGACTGGTGCACAAGGACACCCAGGTCCCGCTGCACACTCCCCTCTCCCAATTTACAGTCTTTCAGGTAGTAATCTGCCTCCTTGTTTTTGCTTCTGAAGTGAATAACCTCACATTTATCCAAATTATACTGCATCTGCCATTGATTTGCAGATTCACCTGACCAGTCCAGATCATGCTGAAAGATCTCTGCATCCTTGTCACAGTTCACCCTCCCACCCAACTTGGTATCACCTACAAACTTTGAGATGTTTCATTTTGTTCCCTCATCCAAATCATTAATAGATATTGTGAATAACTGGGGTCCCAGCACTGATCCCAATGGCACCCCACTATTAACTGCCTGCTAATTTGAAAAGGACCCATTAATTCCTACTGTTCATTTCCTCTCTGCCAACCAGTTTTCTATCCATCTCTATACATTTCCCCCAATTCCATGCACTTTAGTCTTGCACATTAATTTCTTAGGCGGGACTTTGAAAGTCCAAAAAAAATCACATCGACAGACTCCCCCTTGTCATCTCTATTGGTTACATCTTCATAGAATTCCAACAGATTTGTCAAACATGATTTCCTCTTCATAAATCCATGCTGATCCTGCCACTGCTTTCTAAATGCTCCACTATAAAGTCCTTGATGATGGATTTGAGTATTTTCCCCACTGTCAATGTTAGGCTCACTGGTATTTAATTCCCTGTTTTCTGTCTACCTCCCTTTTGAGGCATTAGCTACCCGCCAAACAGCAGGGACTGTTCCAGAGCCTATAGAATCCTGGAAGATGGCCACCGATGCATCCACTATTTCTAGAGCCACTTCCTTAAGTACTCTGGGATATAGATTATCAGGCCCTGGGTACTTATCTGTCTTCAGTCCCATCAATTTTCCCAGCACCATTTCTCTACTAATTTTGATCTCTCTCAATTCTTCCCTCTCACTAAATCTTGCATTCTCCAATATTTCTGGTATCTGATTTGTGACTTCTTTTGTGAAGACAGAACCAAAGTATGTATTCAGTTGCTCAGCCATTTCTTTGCCCCCTACTTTACATTCCCCCATTTCTGTCTTAAGGGACCTACATTTGTCTTCACCAATCTCCTTCTTTTCATGTACCTATTGAAACTAATAGCGTCAGTCTTTATGTCTTGCAAGCTTACTTTCATATTGTATTTTCCCCTTTCTTAATCAATCCCTCGGTCCTTCTTTGCTGAATCCTAAACTGTAGTTTTTAAACTTAGCCCACAGTGGCTGCGCCAGGAGGTCTTGGATCATTTGTTAAATGGATTATATTCCTGTTAACAATCCTAAATCTGCATTTTTGCTAGCTTGAGCCCAGTCCTACCCTTCATTTGAAAGCGTTTTCTAGATTTTGCTTTCTCTTAATAGTGTTCTGTTTAGATGCCTGGGTTATAACTGAATAGAAGATTATTTAAGTACAGAGTTAAATGTTCCTAGCTCAAGTTCGTGGTCCCATCATACCTCTGAAGTGTAGATTTTTGGAGAAGAGAAGGGATTTGGGGATAATTTAGAAAGGCAGAGCTGAGGCAATGGATCAGCCATGATTTTGATGAAGAAAATCACAGGCTTAAGGAGCCAAATGGTCTACACCATCTCTGTTCTCTTATACCTCCATGAGGTTCCCTATCAGTTACCTATGTTTAAAGCTGAAACATTTAAGTTTTCCAGCCTTTTTGAGGTTCCAGTTCCAGCAACTTTTCTCCATCTTGGAATTCAAGATTTGAATATGTGGTTTAAATTTCAGTGCCGAGAAATTGAAATATATTCAAGTTATTCATGGACCAGAACAAGTTACATTTTGTGCACAAGTTCCATTGATTTATTGTTCTGTTCAGATAAATTAGCATTTTATTTGTGTTATTGGTCAATGCTCCACAGTATCTGAACAAATGAAGTGCAAGTTGACTAAAATAAAAGCAAAATGTGCAGGAAACTTGAAACAAAAATAGAAAATTCTGAAAATACACACCAGATCTGGCAGTATCTGTGGAGAGAGAGAGAGAGAGAGAGAGAGAAAGAGGGACAGAGGGACAGAATTAATGTTTCAGGTTAAGATCTTTTCTCAGAAGTTTATAAACAGGTATGAAAGCAAGGAAATGACAGAAGGGAAGGAAAAGAATTAAGGTCTGTGACTAACTAGAGGGCAAAATGACAAAGCAAGTGGTAATGATACAAACAAATGATTAAAAGTTAGTTTTAGAAGAATTGAAACAGCAACAGGAGAACTATTGGGAGAAAAGGACCAGTGACCATAATCTGAATTTGTTGAAGTCAATGTTTAAGTTTGATAGGTTGCTAAGTTAAAAACGTTGAATTAACATCCCTACATCTCTTTCAGTTTGCCATTCAGATATACTAACACCATTCATGACAATTTTATTCAATGTGTAATGTTTTATACTTACCTATTTAAGTTTAATGCGCCATTTGTCCAGCCACTCATAAACTCTATTTGACTCATTTGCTGCTTCATATTGCCAATTTCATATACAATTCTCTCTTTCCAGTTTAATCTTAATTACAAATTTGTTGTGTTTACAGTGAAATTTTGAATAAAAGTTTTGTAAAATACAGTTCCAAGGAAGGGTCACCGGACCCGAAACGTTAACTCTGTTTTCTCCTCCACAGATGCTGCCAGACCTGCTGAGCTTTTCCAGCAACTTTATTTTTGTTCCTGATTTACAGCATCTGCAGTTCTTTTGGTTTTTATGTTGTAAAATTTTAGCTGTAGGAATGCCAAAATTAATCCTTGTGGAACAAAACTCATTACTTCCCCAACTCGCACAATGTCAGTATTTTAACAAGTAATCTTTGGGTTTTAAAATTGTTGTCAACATCTTTTTACTTCAGTTTCCCACCACAATTAATCTAAACAGCGTGGAATTTGGTGTTGTTAAAAAATACCCTTTTGGAGATGTAAATGTACAATACCCTCAGATTCACTTCCACAAAGTTTGAAAGATGCTAGTCAGACAAAATTCCCTCAAATTGGTGCTTAAGATACCCATGTTCATTAGCAGTAATCCATAGGTTTACTTTATTCCATCATTTTATTCAATATTGAAGCAAGAAAACCTTGTGTATTTATTGAAATAGCTTCTGTCACATTTTTAACACTTTATCAGCGTTCTTCCATATGTCTGTAATGACCATCAGCTCCTCAGAAATCCCATTGCTCTGAAGAAAGGTCACTTGATCCAAAACATTAACTCTGATTCCTCTCCACAGATGCTGCCAGACCGGCTGAGATTTTCCCTTGTCTCACACAAGATAAATGAGAATACATTTGTTTTCAGTCTTTTAACCTCTCTGATGAGCTGTAACTGATGACCTGTAATCTGGTGAATACCAGTAATTGAAGACATTGTACTCATGTCTTCCTACATTATTATTTTATTCTGTTCTCTCTTAAAATTGCAGTTATTTCATTATCATTCAGTTTCAAACCCATTGGCATCTTTTAGATTGCAACCTCCTTTCTCAACGTTCTTTTTTTACAATTGTTTCTTATGAATGTGCTTAACATCTCCAGGTGGTCTCACCTACCAATCCTTCTTTGCGTGTATAGACTGTCTTTTAATCCATTTATGAATATTCTTACATTTGTCTGTTCACTTTTCACCCTTCTCCCTTTAGTATTTGCAGAATTTGTTTTTACCTTATTTGCTTCTGATCGTCTTGTTGGTTTGTTTAAATTTATACAGTCTGCGCTTGTTAATTCTAGAATAATTTGACCTTGCGTGCTCAGTAGTATGCCTTTTAGGATATGCTGCTTGACTTTAACTTAAGTGTTATAAGTTAATCTCCCAAAACAGGTTTTATCCTGCTCCTATGATGCTGCTTGACCTGCTGTGTTCATCCAGCCCCATGCTTGTTATCTTTTATACGTTTGTAGTTTATTTTCCTGAAGTTGGCCTTTTTTTTAAAAAAAAGTTTATTCTTGGCTCAATATTGTTGAATCCCAGATTATGTTGAACCTGAGTGTTCTCTGTTTGGTGTCACCCAGGGACCTATGATTTCTATTTCCAATATCAGCCAACCATTGTCAAGTCAAGATGTGCACTACTTCTCATGGCATCTTAGATACTTGGGGCCATGAATCTCTCAAGCAAACTGTTTGCTAATTTGATCTTCCCAGATTATATTAGATTGCTCAGAACCTCCCACTTAGCTAAAAATGCAGGATAAAAATGGGTCAAAACCTCCCATTTAGCTGAAAATGCAGGATAAGAATAGGTCGCGTTTAAGCATATTTTGTGCTTAAGCCACTAGAATGGAGTTTGTGAACACACAGCCTCTTAATTTGGAGTTAATGGTGCTAGCTTCTGAGCCACTGCTGAGTCTGCCTAACAAGTATTTGTTCATTGCTAATCTAGCCATACCATTTCCAGACAAAGTTACTTTCCCATGGAATAAATTGTAGACTTTCCAATTTCGATCTGCTGGCCCACTGCATCCTTTTATGTTTAACTTGTCCCCTTATATACCTTTCCATCTCTGTTAGATCAACCTCTTTAACCTCCCTGGGATGCAGGGCTCCATCACATCTACAGCTCCTTCCAGTCCTATGTACACTGACCTTCCTGTTCTCTCAGATTTTATGCAGTATCTGTTACCATTGTCTGAGTTTTCTGATTCTGCAGTTTTCAATGTTCACATGTGTGTTAGATATACAGCATACTCTGTTTGCTCCAAGTCGGTTCTCGTATTTCACAAACGTACATCCATCCATTCAGTGAATCTTATTTGGGACATAATTTGATCTCCATCCCTTCCAAATATCGTCCCCTTATATTCAAATGATTCTTTTTAGCTGTTTAGTATTTTTCTCATAAATTTCATACTCTGTATGGATGCAATTCTTCTTCAGTTTAACAGAGATTTCTAAAAGTGGCATTTACATAAATTCTCAATTTTCTTGGCGAATTCTTGACTTTTACCAAGGACATGAAATATGCCAGAAATCATTGCTTTGCTTTCTTTATGTCTGAGTTTTACACATAATTAGCTGCTTTTGAAGTGTAGTCTCTGTTGTAAAGTGAGCAATGTGTCAGCCAGTTTACTCATACTGGGTGATCTTCACACAGACATCTTTCAATGCTCTCGTATAATTTCTCCCTTTGCTCACTGGTAGAACCCCTCACCCCACAGTCAGATTATCTATTAAAATCCATCTCCAGAGATTTGAGCGCATAATCTAGGTTGGCACTGTTGGGCAGTCCTAAGGGGGTAATGCACTGTTGGAGATGCTACCTTTTGAGAGACACATTATAGCAAAGCCCTGCCTACCCTCTGAGGTGGATATAAAGAGACCATGGGCTCTATTTCAAAGAGGAGGAGGGAGATTCACTTTGATGCACTGGCCAATATTTATCTTTTAACCAACTTCTCTGGAACTGACTACTTGGCCATTACTTTATTGCCACGAGTGGGAGTTTGCTGTGTGCAAATTGGTGGCTGTTAATTACAACAATGACTACACTTCAGAAGTACTTACTCAGCTGTAAAACACTTTGGAACATCTTGAGGTCACGAAGACAATCATATAAATTCATGTTCCTATCAATCCGCACCATCTTCCTCCTTCACATTTTCTGCATAATACCCTCATAAGACCATACTTTGTTGAGCTCATTAATTGTGAGTTTACTCTCCATTGCATCAATTCACTGAGTTAGAAGTGATTAGAATCCTTTTTCAAAAGACACAATTATCTTTTCTGTATAATTATTTTATCTTATTTATGTACACAGTAAACAGTTCATTGTGGGGAATAGTTTGAAGGAGTCTCAAACCCAACAAAGCAAAAGAACCTAATTAACATTCACAGATGAAGCAGACACTTCTGAGGTTAATCTCTTCCCTACTGATGTCAGTTCAGCTTCCCTGCAATGTCAGACTTGGTAATAAGGCCAGAACAGTTCCCTTGATAATATTATCGGCATTTCCTGTTTAAGCAAAACATTAAATAGATGGACGGCAAAGAGCAGAAGAATGCTTAATAATTAATGGCAATTCCTTGTAAATGACTTGTGAAAGAATATTGATGGTGACACCTGCTCTTTAAGCAAAAAAATTTCTCATATAATAAAAATGTTAATCAGAATACATTGTCAGTATTAGATTTTTGAAGGGATTAGTGAGAGAAACCTTCTAGCAAATCAGGCAAAATGCAGAGTAGCATAACATTTCACTTCCTAGTTAAATAGATTACATGTAGTGTACTGAGTCATACAATTCAGTAAAGTCACAGATCTGTATTGAGTTAGTCAGCATCAGTTAAATAACATGGTATGGGTTTGCTGGTAAGATGGTTATTTTACTGGACTAATAATATAATGACCTGGACTTATGGCTGAAATAAATTTGTTAAAATCCAATCACATCAGCCAGGAACTTATCTTCAATTAATTGAACAAAGTATGGAATAAAAAGCTGGCAACCATCATGGTAACCATTAAATTAACTGGATTGTGGTACAAGATAGAGGGATTTGGGAGTCCTTATCCATGAACCACACAAAACTAGCATCCAAGTACAGTAGGCAATAGAGAAGGCAAATTCAATGTTGGCCTTTATTTTAAGGGGAATAGAATATAAAATTAGGGAGGTTTTGCTAAAACGAAGCAAGGCACTAGTCAGACCATGACTAGAATACTGTGAACAATTTTGGGCTCCTTAGCTAAGGGAAGATATAATGGCATTACAGTCAGTTCAGAGAAGGTTCACTGGGCTGATACCAGGCATGGAAAACAGATTGAGTAAGTTGAGCTTGTTCTGATTGGAATTATTAGAGTTGTTCTCATTGGAACAAGTTAGAGGTAACCGTATTGAAACATGCAAGATTCTTAGGGAACTTGATGGGATGGGTGCAAAATGATTGTTTCCCCTGTTGAAGAGTCCAGGACCAGAGCGCGTGATTTCAGAATAAGGGGTCACATATTTAAGGCAGATATGAGAAAGCATTTCCTCTCTCAGAAGGTAATGAATCCATGGAATTCTTTATTGCAGCAGGCTGTCAAGGTTGGGTCATTGATTACATTCAAGGATGAGTTAGATAGATTTTTAATATGTAAAAGAATCAAGGGCTATAAGGAAAAGACAGAAAAGTAAAGTGTGGATTATCAGATCAGCCATGATCTCATTGAATGAAAGAGCAGATTGGTAAATTGAATGGCCTACCTCTGCTCCTATGCCTACAGTCTTAACAAACGTGTTCTGGTTTGCCAATGATTATTAGGGGAGGAATGCTTCTGCCTGTTCCTGATCTGGCCTATACATGACTCCGCATGTAGTTGTCTTTTGACTCCTGTCTAAGCTGTCATTTCATACCATTCATTTATGTTTAGGAGGTGGATCTTCAACCTAATTTCCAGGGTAATTGTGAATGATCAATAAATGCTGGCTTTACCGTTGTCAACATCCTATGAATGAACTAAGTTAGTGCTGAAGTACTGCAAGGAACATACGTTAGAAAGGTGCAAAAAAAATACAAGCAAGAGTTTCAACTTCTAATTCCCTGTTCATGATCTCTGTCAGAGTTTGAATACTCTGCATTCACCCAGGTGGGAGCAGCTCAAACAACACTCAAACTATCCAGGATAAAGCAGCCCGCTAGATTGGCACCCTATTCATCACTTCCAACATTAACTTCATCCATCACTGGTGCACAGTGACAGCAGTATGTACCATCTACAAGATGTACTGCAGGAACACACCATGGCTCCTTTGACAACAACTTGCAAGTCTACCACCTAGAAGAACAAAAGCAGCAGCTGCATTGGAATATCATCACTTGCACATTCCCCAATAAGTCACACATAAGCCTGATATTTGTATACTGGGACTTCGGATTCAATCAAGTCTCAGCACATGATATCCTGCAGAGTCCAATAGGCTGCTGATGCACTTACTTGCTGACTAAACTCATGAACAAAGAATTTTCATTGACTAAGCTGGCAAAGGAAAATGTATTGTGTCTTAACATGAATCATTGTCTTTAGAGATAACAGGAGAAAGCAGCAGCTACATAGTAAATTAACTTAAATGATTAATAACTGTTTTGTAATGTTCACAAAGAGATGTGAGTGCATTCAATGATGTGATCAGTGTGTGCTTGTGCTGTGTTCACGTGTGCAACTATCTCAACATGTTAAATATTCCAAACTTTTCATACACCAGTCACTCATCTGTTGTTTTGCCTTCAGAAATATTTACACATTCCAAGCACTGATTTATACATGTTTTTGATGTAATTTTTTTAAACAGTCAGTGTAAGCTTCAAATGTTGAAAAGATCATCAAATTTGATAAACCTTTTTTGGCTTATTTATGAATATCAAAAATAGAAATTATGTTGATAGCAGTGATTACCTAATCAACTTATGTTTGCCAAAAATAACCTACAGACTTATCTTCGCTTTCAAAATATTTTTCTTCGCTTTGAAGAAGTCAAAGGGATTTGAATAAATATATTTCAATGCACTGAGCTCTGGCTTCTGATGAAGTGTCTTGTAAGTTTGAAACTTGAAAAAACACAATTGGTAAACTTCCTCAGGAGTTTGTCTCAATCATCCAACATAACTTTGGTGGAAGTGGCACAGGAATGCTGCAGATAACAACCATTTTAAAAGGGTTTCTTTGGCTTTGCCTGCAAAGTTACAGCAAACAATTAGAAAAAACCTATACAGAAATTCATCCACAATAGTCAAGTGTGACATGGCAGTTTAGTCATGAAATAGAACTGCATTGCTGGTGGTGCCATTCCTCATACAAGGCATTCATCCAAGGCCTGCTTTATTGATCTGGTAGTTGATGTAGGAATAGGAGAAAATTAGGAACAGAAGCAACACATTCACTTCCATAGATAAGAGATAAAAGGTACTGCAGATGCTGGAGAATCCGAGATAACAAGCATGGGGCTGGATGAACACAGCAGGTCAAGCAGCATCATAGGAGCAGGAAAACTTGACGTTTCGGGC
>JAHRHZ010000105.1:6670697-6736982 GCA_024137785.1 Ginglymostoma cirratum
AAGTTTTCCTGCTCCTATGATGCTGCTTGACCTGCTGTGTTCATCCAGCCCCATGCTTGTACATTCACTTCCATAGGCTTGTTCCAACATTCAATGAGATTATAGCTGAGCTGTCCCTTGAATCCATTTTCCAACCTTCACTCCATTTCTCTTGATGTCCTTCCCTAACAAAAGAATTGAGTCATTTCAGTTATGTCCTCAGCTTTTTGGGGTGAGGGAGTGCCAAATTCCTATATTGTTTGTTCAAAAAAAAACTTCCTGATTTTGTTCCGGCATTATCAAGCTCTAAATTTACTATCGTGTCAACTGGATCTGAATCTCCCACCAGAGCTGGTAATTTATTTATATTTATCCAATCTGTTCAGATATTTTAAATGCCTACTTATCTCTATTCAAGGGAACAAATGACAAGAAGATTCAATGGTATAATTTGAAAAAGAGCAAGTCAGTTTACACTGTACTTTGAAATCATTCTCCTTCTTCCAGTGTCTTACAATGAAAGGTTATTTTACATTTAAATTCAGAAGGAGATTCTTGTGCTTCTTTGGATAATGATCCATGACATGCCACTTGTAGATATATGGGAAGAGGATCTCATTCTGGTGTGTTATCACTGTCAGCCTGCTGCCATTATTATTCACATCTGGTCATGTCATCAAAATGTTTCAAAGTATTTCACACAATAAATTAGTTATGAAATGTAGGGGCTGACAGACATGTTAGTAACCAGAGGATACAAGTTTAAGATAATCGGTAAAATTGAAAGGGGAAAATGTGGAGAAATATTTTTATGCACCTAGTTATGATCTAGGTGGATTGCTGAAAGAATGGTAGAAGCACATTAATGAGAAATTTTCGAAAGGAAATTAAACATTACTGGAAAAAGTAACATATGTAGGACAATGGGGAAAGAGTTGGAGATTTGTACTAATTGCATTGTTCATTCATTAAAAAGAGGCACCATGTGCATGAGGACCAAATGGCCTTGTTTTCTGCTTTATGATTCTATAAAATTGTTTCACAGAGCCTAAGATTGTGCAAGGTACTCATAGAAAGAGAAGTACCTGGAAAGTTCTATCAAGGATCAATCATGTTGGGTTGAGAAATAATCTATGGGTAATATTTATGTAATTTGCCCTGTCTGTTGGCGAATTTCTGCAGTAGATCCAAAGGTCTGCTCTTGGTACAAAGCCGTTGACTCTACCAGTCATTACTGATTAAAATGAATGAATGCACGTGTTCTTTGTCTATGTATACACTAACACACACATCAGCAGATTCCCAAGGGAAGATTTAAAAGGTAATGCAAAGCTTTTGTTCAAATAAAAAGCTGGAAGTCTGAACGAAAAGCAGGAAATGAAAGAAAAGCTCAGCAGGTCATGCAGCATATAGAGGGAGAGAGAGTTAGGATTTCAAACTTCCAACCAGAAGTAGAAATTTTAAAACGTAAATGTTTCACCAAGTATGGAGGGAGTGAGAGAAAGGATAGCTCAAAAGGGAAGGCCTGTGATAAGGGGATAAAAAGGAGGTTTTGTTACCTGCTCATTAACTATTAAAAATTATATCGGGCAGCTAGGCACAAAACCAATCCCATTGCTTCACCTTCATAACTGTAGCCAATAGACATACAAAATGAGGTTGCGAGTATCAAACAGACTCGTTGGCAAAGGGCCAAATATTTTAGACCCGGAACATACTTTGTCTTTTTCCTTGTGGAACTATTCACAGTTAAAAGCCTCTATGCAACGGCGTTGCCATCCATCTTTCCTTTCACCAAACATAGATTCACGCGCTTGCCCAAGTCCAGCATTTTCTAGATTTGTTTCTCATATTATCCGAATTATGTTGTTACTGTTTAAAAGATTGGGAAACGTGGCGGGAATCCGTGAACAATTGAAACAGGGAATTGGACAGCGTACTTGAGAATCAGGGACTTGAAGGGTTACAGACAAAAATAGAAGCGCGGGTGTGGGAGTAAGGGCAAGAGCTCTTTCAAAATAAAACAGCAGGGAGTACGGAGGGCCGAATGGCCTCATTCATTACTGTGGTGTCTGCGATTCTCGGAGGTTTGCTGAGCTGATGTATTAATGTTTCTGACATAAATATTTGGGCAGGTAATCTAGCCCGTCTCCCTGTACCCACAGTGACAATTACTGGCGGCTGACGAGATATAATGCAATCTCCGCACCTCTCAATAGAACTGTTGGGCACAGCCGATATAATCGGCCGCCCACTGGGTAATAGTTCCAGCTGGTGACGCGGTGTTGTTGTTACTCATCACACTCCTCGTCCTCTGATGCTTCCTGGGGTCCGAGCACATATTTGCTAGAAACATGAATAATTGCTAAAAAAAAAAACAAGCTTTGCGATTTGTTTTTGAGAGGAAGACAGAAATCTTGTAATGTTTTTGGAAAAGTTCAACACTAAGAAAAATGCACTTTACTGAAATGTCCGGGGAAATTGCTTTTCATCTGATGTATGCAAATTCATGGTAACTGGAGATGTAATATGCTCAGTTGATTGTGTTTATATGCCAGCCAGAATGAAACTAACAAACCTTTTCCTATTCGTTTGGTAAAAGGTTTTTTTTTGTTTTAAATGGTGGTGTGTAAGAGTTATTTATTCTCTATCTTGTAAACGGATTGGCTGATTGATGACCCGGCAAATGGAAGTGAAGAAGCGCGGTGGCATTTGGGGAATTGTTCATTTTCTTCAATTTGTGCACAATTTGGGTTGATTGTTTTGTGTACCCGTTCTAGAACAATCTCCGAAACCAACGGATGCTAGACCGACCGCAGCGAGTTTCTCGTTCAACTGGGCAAAATAAAAGCAGTAGAACCCCTGTATGTGGGAGAGATATTTACATGAGGTTAAACTTCTGTATATCTACATTTGCCCAGCCTAATTTGAATTGAATCTCGCACATATTTGTTTAAAATGTCACCATTTCGAATGTACATCAAAGTGGGAAAAATCTCCATAAATTTAAATAGGACCCTGCAACACCCCTCAATATGTTTGACCATAAATCTCTGACATCTCCTCATTGTTGGTAGATCTATCCTAGAACCGCTGTTTGAAATAAACGTTATCTACATGAATATTTTGACGGAAATCTGCCATCATCATCTGGTCTGACCTACATGTCAGATGACTCTTAACTGCCGTTTTAAATGGCCCTAACAAGCCACTCACTTCAAGGGGCAATTAGGGATGGGGAACAAATACTGACCCAGACAGCGACGCTCACATCCCATGAACGAATAAACAAAAAGAATCTAGAGAGTAATTAACCAGAACTACAAGTGTGCCTTAAGCTTGTAATTCTCAGCGCAGCGGCAATTAATTCCACAATCTTTACCCAGAAGAACGAATTGTTGGAGGGAGGAAGCAACCGACAAAAGTTCCCAAGTTTCGTTCCTCATTCTCTCATTTTGTTCTCGAAAGGTGACCATATTTAATGGTTTAATACCGCCTCTGCAGACCAACCCAATTCGAATTCTAGTTCAAAAATGATCTGCAATCCGTTGCAATCGTGCGGATCAGAAATTCCGCCTTCAACCTTTTCCTACTATTGATAATTCGACTGCAAACACTTCGATGAGAACTAGACAAATAAAATCGAAAGATTTACTTCGGATCGAGCAGTGGAAAACCACATGTGGATTTATGGTTTAAATCCTAGGTCAGGCCAACAGCAGTGAAGCAGCTAGACAGGGCCAGCAGCCATTTATACCGCCCCTTCCGCGACTGACCTTCCTGAAAGATACCACCTTATCCCTAACTAACAAACTAATCTACCCAAATGATCACCTTTCACCCACATGCTGACAGGCATCTTGGGGACTTTGAGTCCTGCACATACGGAGACGAGTCTATTTGGTAGATCTCAGTCTATCTGCGGCGGGAAGTGGCTGGGATGCTGACTCGTGACAATAACTAACACTGTCTATCCAACGTGTGTGTTTAAATCTAATCCCAGTTAAAATTTCCGGCTTCCAATTTTGCCAGGTTTTCTTCCTCTTATGGGCCATGTGTAATTGATAACATCCGACCGGCCTCTGGCCGCGATTCACATCCAATTCTTGCGGTTTCAGTCTATGTCCTGAGGGAGAGAGAAAAAGATGTTTGGAATGCCCGCGGCGTTTTTCACGAGAAATGTGGAATATTTTCTGTTGTCAGCAGCGCCTGGAAGAGCCACAATAATGAAACCAGTTGGGGGATGTTGAACCTATGTACAGTCCTGTCTCTGTAGGAGAACATTAGCCGCCTTCTGTAGGTTTGAATGCGGGAAGATTTCCGCAATTGTGGCTGTTGTAATTTGTTTTTCAATTAAAGATTTTAAATGAACACTTTGGGATTGGCGGGGGAGGGGAAGTTGGGGGGGTGGTGGTTGGTGGCGATGACCCAGCATCGAGGGTTACCATAGCGACCCTCCTAAAAGGTGTATGATGCGCGGAGCTTGATGGGTAGGTCTGTTAGCTGCTCTTGTTCATTGATTTTGTGGCATTTTGATCGGAGCAGGTTTAAAATCTCAGCCCAGTCGCATTCCTCGCCCAGCAGCTTCCCCCACCCCTCACCACCCCCCATCTTCCTCTTCGTTCCCCTCACCATATCCTGGCTCTGAGCACAATACCGGCGCTGCCGGTCTTTAACCCAACACAAAGCCCCTGTTTCTCTGGGAGAGAGAGACGGAGGCGGCGGCTTGGGGGTCGGTGGTAGCGACAGGCCGTGAGCGCTGACTCAAATTGGTTAAGTTTCAAGACGGTGAGCAGAAGGGAACTGGGCATCAAAGCAGTGAGGATTTTCATCAACAGAGAATCACAGCACGGGGTGGGTGTTGGGGGTTGGGGTGGGGGGCACCGTTCATGCCCAGACCGACTCTCCGAATAAGCAGTTCACCTGGTGCTACCATCTCTCCCTCCTCTCCCCTCTAAACCTGCACACTCCTTTTCTTTGCAGATTATAGTCCAATTCCCTCTTGAATACCTCGGCTAAACCTGTCTCCACCACATTCTGGTCAGGAAGAGACAATTATCCCCTAAAAAAAATACAAATAAGCAATTGTTATTGGCACCCCAGTTATATGAATCAGATCCAAACACAGGGTAGCTCCAATGCATTTGGTGGCTTCATATTCACACAAGATTCTGGGATCAATACCGTATCCCTCTCCCTCCCCCGTTTGCCTTTTTAAGGCATTTCCAGCTCAGCCCTGAGCACCTCCTGCTGTGTCCGTCTACCAACAAAAACAAAAACAGAAATTGCTGGAAAAGCACAGCAGGTTTGGCATCAGAGTTAACATTTCGGGGCCGGTGATCCTTCCTCAGGACTGGACCGGGTCACTGGACCCGAAATGTTAATTCTGATTTTTCTCTCCACAGATGCTGCCTGACCAGCTGAGCTTTTCCAACAATTTCTGTATTTTTTTCAGATTTCCGGCATCCACAGTTTTATTTTGTCTGGTGCTCTTCTGTATATGTTTCCCCAGGTGACTCCCTCCCGAGGACAAACCACAGCTGGGGGACGGACTGCTCCAGCCCCTAAAACAAAACCGTTCCAGATCAACGGCATGAACGACCCAGTATTCAGAACTGAATTTCAATCGAGTTGTGTGCGAAAGAGACTGGAGTGTTCCGGATGTTGTGGCAATGGCGAAAGAGTGGAGAGATTTTGGCAGCACTGTGTTCCGTAACGACATAGACTTTTAACTATACAGACGTAGTAAATATATAAACGTTTCGCGGATGAACCCATGAGAAACACATTGAGCATATACGGAGACCGTAACTGAGTCTATATTAAGCCCTTATGAAATTAAAGCAGTTGCATTCCTATAGCGCCTTCACGATCTCGGGATCTCCCGAAGCGCCTGATCGCCAATAAGATATTCACCTTCCCGCGGCTGAACCTGAAGCACTTACTAGGGTTTCAGCCGAACAGGCGGAACACAGATGCTGGAAATCTAAACACGTTGGAAGGCGACGGAAAAAATATATTGGAGTCATTCAGCCCCATTGAAACCAGAAACCTACCTTTCTCTTTCAGTTGCTGACAGGGCGCTGTGCATTCTCCACATCTTTTAAAAGAAAGAATTATGGTCTGTCCCCTCAAAAACAAGTCAAGACCAATCGGCGCACAATCGTTTACAATCGCTAAATAAGGCAATATTGTGTTACCCGTGTCCATTCCTTTCAAAACTTTATTCAATATGTTTTTTTTTGCTTTAGAAAATAAATGGATATTGTCAATATTTTAACGGAATAGCTGCATACCATTCTCCAGTCTACAATCGAAAGGTTATTTTTAAACACTGGAAGATGTTTATAATTAAAGTAAATAGGCTTCTAGATTGGTTTAATAGGTTCATCAAAACATAAAATAAAATTGATGCAACATTATTAATTCTGATCTCATTTCCTTTGTGCTGTTGTGTCGTAGCAAATCGTTAGCAGGACAGAGATACCATTTAGTTGCTAAGGTCCGTGTTTCATTCAGTCTCACACTTTTTTCTCTCTCTCAATAACATACACGCCACGTTAAGAAAATGCTAGATTGTACAGTAGACTCCAGTTAATGGATTAAATAGAGAGGAAAAATCACAATTTGTATGAAGCAGCAAAACCAGTTTGTTTTGGAACTACCTTAATTCTTTTGCAGTGATTATTTGATTATCGTTGTCAGTGTTTAAAAACATCACATCTTCTACGAAGAAAATGATGGAGCGCAAAGAATCAGGAAAAAAAATTAAAACAATTGACTATATACAACCTTGGCATCATTCTAACCATTGTGTAGCTGAGAAGTTGCAGCAATTGGTTCCAATCCAGTTACTCTCAATTGTATTTCGTGTATTTTCCACACAAAGTCAAACCATTCACATAAAATAGCTTCTCCGTCTCTGAACCGTCCCCTCTGTCATTCTAACCATAGCTGTTGAAGAGATTCCTGAAGGTCTTGGTGGAAATGTAGCAATACCTAGGAACGCCACAATGAATAGCGTTTCCGAAGGCAGTTGGATGGTGGTTAAAAGTATCCCTGAGAGTGGAAAGATTCCACCCAACTCTTATTTTCAGGGATACTGATACCCACTGGGTGTAGTGAAGAAGACTCAAGGCGACCAATTTCTTTGGCCCGAATAAGGGATCCGCCTTTTCCTCTTGTGTTAATTGAGATCAGAAACTGTTGGCTTCGCAACCCTTGACCGCAGACATTAATTTACTACCCACAAATGATGTTGAAACCCAAATGAGTGAAACACAGCATTAGTTTGTAGTGTGTACTGAATGTGTTTCCCCAAAATTACAAACTGTTCCTTAGACCACGTCAAGTCCTATCAAGGACATTTTTGTTTAGAAAAGGATTCTCTACGTAATGATGAACAACAACTCTCAGGCTTCCTATTGTTTTGTCGGCCTGATACCAAAAGACGCTCGTGAGATAAAACAAAAAAATCTTAATATTCAGAGAAAAGCTTTACATCTTCCAACACGTGTCTCTCCTGGACCTGGTCAACTCTAATTGACTACACCACCATCCAATCTGAACTGAGATTAAAATCAGTCAAGATCACTTTATCACAATACCAGTTGGGAGACTGGGGTCTGGGGGAGGTCTTGTGGCGTAGGGTAGTGTCCCTACCTCTGAGCCAGGAAACCGGGTTCTAAATCCCACCTGTTCCAGAGGTATGAAATAACATTTCCGAGCAGATTGAATAGAGAATTTCGACCACAATACCATGACTACAATGTCCCCCTTTTAACGACTGCCATGAATGAGGCTAGTTTTAAGGCAATTCTTTGTTACATGTGCAGGATTTTAGAAAAAACAAAATCTACGCCGGATTTCTCAGTAAACACAGTGGCGACCCAATAGTATCCTACGGCCCAATAATCCTTCATTAAAGATGAATCGACTATACTCGACATTTGCAATTAGAGGAAATGAACAGCGACGTCTGGGACCCCAACCTTGAGGTGTCTGTGTGTGTGTTATATTCGTTTACCATTACAAATCTGCGTAGGGAATACAAATGTTTCTGACAATAACCATATTGCTAAACAGAATATATATATATTACATTTAATAAACGGCGCAGGAGCCAGTGTGATGGTGGCCGCGCCGTGTTTAATATACAGGCGAGTCCCTTCTCCTTTGTTGGTTGAAAATTCAGTTTGGATCCGGCTTTCAGCAGGAAGCCGGGGCCGCCGAGCCGTTAACAGTCACTTTGCGGCCTCTACCGACAGATGGAGGCATCTGGTGACAGTTTGTGTTGCCGTTCACGACGGAGGCAGCGACGGCTGGGTACTGCGGGTTGGGAGAGACCGCCGGCGTGCCGGGGCTTGGCAGCGACGAAGATGTGGAGGGGACGGCGGCTGGGCTGCCTTTGTCACTCACTGAGTCACTCTCCGAGTTTATGCTGGTGTTAGCGAAGTCCTCGTTCGGGTGACTGAGTTTTAACCGTTTGCAGGCAGGCTGGACCTTGTATTTCAGAGGCAAAGGACCATTCTGCAAATGGAATGCAAAACAGAGATGCTAAAGCCCATACGGTTTGTAGTCAATCAGACATTGTAAATAACATGGAATGCAATACACACATTTGACTAAGGTCCTCTAGAACAAGTCTTTCTCGTGATAGCAATATTTTGGAAGTCTTATCTCTACCTGTTATGTCACCCACTCATTCAAAAGCGACTTACAAATGTCAAGGGGGCACATAGTTACAATTATCTGGATGCCTCATTATTTTGTGCTTCTGATAAAGCACCGCAATGGTTTTCCCTCAAATAAAAATCTCGATGTTTAAAAGATAGCGTGCCAACTTCTTCCAGTTTTCTCAACTTCTCTCCTATTCTTTTCAACATGGTTGTGTCCTTCACTATGGGCCCCTGGGATTTGGCAGAGGTTTCCTAAAAAGCTAATGTTTCTGTCTTCTCAAGAAGACCAATTCTCACACCCAGTATCTCTTTACTTCTTAACTTCTAAAACCCTCTGTACTCAAACAGCAAAGCATTAACACAAATACTCTCGGACATCAAATGTGTATATAATACATGAATTTTCAAACACAGCGCTACTACGTGAGCTGACGAGTTATGGGTGGATAGGACAAGCTTTTTGAGAAGGGGGCAAGGAAGTGCAAAGGATCACATCAATGCAAGTTTTATCTGTATTACACACGTATTCCTGTGTATTTTTGACTTTCCAGTATTGAGAGGTTATGTTTGAAATTATTTAGATACTTCATTATTTTCCACTCTGGTAAAACTTAGAAATGAATCAGTTCTGATATAACTGAAGGCCACAGAGTCGGGACAGATACATGTGGATTTGTCTATTTCAATAATCAACGTAATGGACAAAGTGGGAAAAGATTGCACAACTCTCCGGTGGTTGCTTGAATATCATATTAATATCACGTTAAACATTTGCATTAAAAGACAGAACAGTTGGGGATTATATATATTGCAAACTTAGCTCAACCCATGAGTGTTTCCAAAAATCTGCAAGATTAGTAGTTAACATCTGCAAAGGATTTGTATGTTCTCCGACTTTAACATAGCTTGTAGGGACAGATTCTATAAAATTTGAGAGCGCCTGTCTGGCATTTTTTTTTTCAAGAGTGAAGGGCAAGGTCAGATAACATATGCACATGCACCTTTTGAATTGGCTCAGCACGAGGTACCTGGCTCCATATAGTGCAGCGAATGAAACGAACAGATTGACGTGGATTACCATATTAATCACAACTAAGATACCCGTTTTATTTGGACTAAGTAACTGAAGGCAGGATACCTGATTCCTGCTCCTATGATGCTGCTTGACCTGCTGTGTTCATCCAGCCCCATGCTTGTTACCTGTTAAAGGCATCGACTGCAAACCCAGCTATAAGCGTCTGTTAAAATACCCTGTATCTGGGTTCCCAACCTGGCCACGGGCCCAAATCTACTGCTGACAAAAACAACTCATCTCCTATCAATAGGCACTATACACCAAGGACTTGCCATATCCTCTTGTTCACGCCTGGCTGAACAGCTGAAACCCGATTGGTTGTTTCTCTGTCTCTCAGATCACCTGAGGATTACCTGGAACAGGCGCCACTGGGAGCGGACAGAACCTGGCATTCATTGCTAAGAGCTAAAAAGGATTTATATATTTGGGAGTGGACAGCCACATTTAAGTTTTGCCAATATGTGAACTGGCAATAACATTTTTTTGGCACACACAGAAGTTAGACTCTATTTTGTTGGCCGTTTAAAAGAACGAGAGGTGAATCCATTGAAACGTATAGGATTCTTAAGGGGCTCGACAGGGTAAATGTTGAAAGGATGTTTCCCCTCATGGGAAAGTCTAGCACCAAAGGGCATAGCCTCAGAATAAAGGGACACCAATTCAAGACTGAGATGAGGAGGAATTTCTTCTCTCAGAGGGTTGAGAGTGTTTGGAACTCCTTGCCGCAGAGAGCTGTGGGACAGTGGCCATGTGCATACGTAAAGCTGAGACAGATTCTTGATCGGTTGGGAGTCAAGGTTTACGGGGAAATCGCGGGAAAATGGACGTAGGGATTGTGGGATCAACCATAATCCTATTGAAAGGCAGAGTAGGCTCGAAGGGCCGCCTACTCCTGTTCGTTTTTCTTACAGTCTTATGGTCTATTCTCCTTACTGCCTATATTCAACATGGATACACTGCCATATACACGCGTACGCGCACACCAGAGCCATTTGTAAGCAATTTCATCTGAACGTAGGATTGCCTGGACCCATAACAAAAAGCTGAATTACCCGTCTCCATGTATAAATATACGCTATATCCATAAGTGTGTAGTAATCTTTGAGCGGTTCATCTTCGTACATAACGTCAATCTAAAATCAAAATAGACAGATCTCAGTCAAGGTTTTCAGACAAGGAAATAAGTTTTGGTGTGATGTCTTTTTTTTGTTCTAGAAAGCTACACACTTACTCGGAAATTGCTGGGAATATCCATTTTATTCCGTAGAAATTTTCCCAAATGCATCACCGTCATTGCAGCGGGACACCGCAGATACCGTACACTGTTAGTCTACAGAGAGGAAACAGACACAGGCTGTGGTGACTATCTGGATAAGGGAATGTACTTGGTTGATAGGTATCCTCAGATACTGAGGTGCAGGTTGTGGATCTCAGAACTTCGACAGTCCCGGTGAAGGCCAAGCACGAGAAAACATTATTCAAGTCATAATATTATGAGGGGCATGCATAAGGCGAATAGTCAAACTCTTTTCCCCAGGGTAGGGGAGTCCAAAACTAGAGGGCGTAGTTTTAGGGTCAGAGGGTTCACGCAGAGGGTGGTGCGTGTATGGAAATGAACTGCCAGCGGAAGTGGTGGAGGCTGGAGCAATTACAATATTTGAAAGGCATCCGAATGGGTAAATGAATAGGAAGGGTTTAGAAGGAAATGGGCCAAATGGTGGCATGTGGGACTAGATTTATTTACGATATCTGGTCGGCATGGACGAGTTGGACTGAAGGGTCTTTTACCATGCTTTACATCTCTATGACTCTGTGACTCTAACCACTAAAATACAATCAATAAACTGCATATACTGGAGATAGGGAATATTGGACTTGAAACGTTAACTCTGTTTCTCTCTCTCCACACGGGTGCTAAATTTCCCCAGCACTTTCTGTTCTTATTATTGTTGAACCACTTTGGTCAGCTTTGATAAACTTGTAACAGAGGTATAACAGGGCTATAACTTTCATTGCATCACGCTAACGGATAGAAATATCCATTATTGTGCAGCGTCTTGCTCAATCAACAGAGCTCACTGCTGCACTGTCGACGGTCAGTAATATCATCCAGCGCACCATAGTTATGCACTGTGAGTTACAGAACACGAATTAGGGCAGGTTCTTTCCAAGACGGGAGAATTTAACCTGAAGGCAACTGTACACACAGGTTATTTTCGAAAGGAAAGATCCCAGATCAAATTAAACCCAATGTGCATGATTGTATGGTCAACAAATAAGCATGAGCATACCCCCTGCCCGGTCCTCACTGTTGCTGAAACCACTACGCGCGGTTAAAGATAGGCTTTTGTGATTAGCAAACTTACACTTCGTTTAGACTCAGATAGCAACAGTGAGTTAAGATTGTGACTTTCCTATAATACAATTTAACTGCACTTATAAGAGCCAGCACGAACTCAATGGGCCAATAGGCGTCCTTCTGTGCTGTAACCACTCGATGTTTCTTTACAAAAGAACATCGTGGTTAATGTTTAGCTTTGGGATATGACCTCTGCCTTGCATGGGCACGGCCACATAACGTTGATACCTGGAATTGTCTAGATCCATCTAAACGGCAAATTTGTACACAAAACTGTACTTCCGTAAAGGGGCAAGGAATAGATAAGACAGAAGCAGGAAGGTTGTTTCCACTGGCGGGTGAAACTAGAACGAGGGGGCATAGCTCGAAATAAGGGGGAGCAGATTTAGGACTGAGTCCAGGAGGAACTTCTTCACCCAAAGGGTTGTAAATCCGTGGAATTCCACGCCCAATGAAGCACTTGAGGCTACCTCGTTGAACGTTTTTAAGGCGCAGATAGATTTTTGAACAGTAAAGGAATTAAGGTTTATGGTGGGCGGGTAAGTGGAGTTGAGTCCATGAAAGGATCAGTCATGACCTTTTACTGAATGGCCGAGCAGGCTCAAGGGGCCAGATGGCCTACTCCTGCTCCTCTAATGTTCTCATGGAACTGACATCTACATGTAGAGGAGTTTTCCAGAACTTCGCTGCTCAGTTATGTTCAGGAAGCTCCAAAGATTAAAAGGAGGATGTAAGACGCTTTTACTTTAAAATGCAACAGGGTCTTTAGTTGAACAGGACAAGGAAATATTGTACTGAAGGCTAATAACCGATTTAACTACAGCTACACCTATGGCCACAAACATTTTGTGACTCCAACCCATAAAATTGCCCCCTAAAAAGTCCCACTGTTGTGTTTGCAAAATATCATTAGCATATTAGCAGCCTCGTAATCTAAATGTAACAATTACTTTCATGAACGAAGCTTTGCTCTGTCGTGGAGCAGCCTCTTTTGTTTCATATCTCTGAAAGTATTCATCATATCTGTTTAAATTATACACTAAAATGGACAACCAAACTCCTAAATTGATCTACCCCAAAACTTCTTAATATATCGTATCAGCATTTACTAATCAACTATATTAGGAAAGATTCTTTGTAAGCATTTTGTTTGCCTTAGAGCCACAGCCATAGAGTTGTACAGCACAGAAATAGGCCCGTGGGTCTAACTCTTCGATGCCCATCAGGTATCCTAAATTAATCTAGTCCCATTTTCTAGCATTTGGCCCGTATCCTTATAAATGGTCCCCTATTCATGTACCCATCCAGATGCATTTCAAATGTTGCAATAATACCAAAATTATAGCCAAAGAAGGGGACTAATTCGCGAGTGCTTTCAAAGAGCTGACACCGCTTCGATGGGCCGAACGGCTCTGCCCATGCTATAAGCTGCTGTGGTGTTGATTCTGACTTTCTAACCTAATGTTTGAAACCTTAACCACGGAAGTGGTTTTCTGCTCTAAGACATTGCCAACTGGAATTGAGTTTACTGAATATTTTAGACGCTCAGGGAAGTGATCTGTTTATTGAGTCGACTGGTACTCTAAAGAAAACGGAACTGTGAAAAGGTGATCTTGCTACATTCAGTTCGGACCAATAAATGAATAAATAAAAATATAAACGTTTGCCTCTGCTAATATCACCGATCGCCCCTGTAGCCTATTAGAGAATTTGCTAAAAACAACTCATCGAGACTCGAAAAGCTAGGTTGCTCTCTCTCCACGGATGCTGCCTGACTCATTGTGATTCCCAGCGTTTATTTTTGCTTTCACAACTTAATTTTACAATTTAAACAGTGAATTACCTTATCTGTATCTTCAGTCTGCGGGACCTCTTTCTTTTCTGATCTAGAACGACACAAATTGAAAAGGTTTGATTAAACGTGTTTTTTTTAACAAAACAATTACTAGATTTCCAAAAATACGCCATTGTCTGTAAAACACGTTGAGTTCTTGATAAGCGCGCAGGAAACACAATTTTTTTTCTTTAATTAATTACAAGGTCGTGTAGCCATTAATTTTCATTCCGATTTATAATTCTTTACTGACTGAACCGAGAGCTCGCTAACTTCCTCATGGTCTGCAGAGTCAGACATTGTTAATTGCAGTGACTTCGTCTCTCCAAAAATAGTAACTAGAATGTTCTTACAACTCTGTAGAATTTTGGCTCGTCATAAACACAATGCAGAATAGATGGAATTTGCGAGAATTTGGATAGAAACCCAATTGTTTTGTTCGTAGTATTTAATCTCTGGTACCCCGCTTTCAATAAACTTTCTGTTAAATTAAGTTGAAAGTCATAAAATGGAAAACTCTCCGCAGGAAACTGCGTCCTCGGGCAGTTTAGCGATGAACCAATAAATAAATAGAACATGGTGTTTATTAAATATGCAATTTGTAAAGGAATATAATGACCAACGTAAAGGTGACAATGGATGAACATGCAAATCCGACAGTTTTACCAAATTCAATAATCCCTTACGCTTAAAATTAGTGAAATAATGTACATGTAACGTGGTTTTGCATTGATATAAAGATGCTTGTATAATTATTAAATATTTCATCATTAATCTATATCAATGGAGGATCTGCCAGTAGCAGATGGGTTTTTGAACATGCATTGACTCGTGTTAAGGTGAAGCATTGGGGCACAGATGGAACAAGGATAGAGGAGTTCTCCCCGGCAACCTGTCCAATATTAATCCTTCACCAAAACGTCACCAACGCGAGAGAAACAACTGGTCATTGTCTCATTGCAGATTGTAGGGTCTTGTTGAATGCAAATTCATGCCGTTCTGGACATTATAACAGTGATTACCCCCTTACAGTGAAAGAGGTTCTTATACAAACGGTACACCTAATGCGAGGTGATGCGGATTCAATTATATCGCATTAGCAAAATGTCATAATTGCACGGTAGACCAATTATTATCTAAAAGAGATTTGTAATTCCCGCCAATGCAATATAATGGAAGACAGCTGTTCACAGACGCCTACCCTTCTATTTTAGACAAGGAAAATCGCCGAGCTGATTGATACTAATGGATTGCTGGGAATCTGATGACCAAGACATTTTTTTTTAAACAGGATGAGTATCTTTCATCTGATGCCCCGCAACATTGGCATGCTTTGTTTTCACTCCAGACTTTGTACTTATACCCGATCATATGTAGCATTGTGACTACGTCCAATATACTAGTGGGCCCTGGTTACTTGTTAAACGGTATCAGTGTCACGTTAATTCAAATAGATAAACGCGCTTTTATTTCTGTAAATTACAGTGAAATGCTATGAAAATCAATACTGCCGTCGATCCCGAAGTTAAGACTTAAGGAAGGTTCAAATTAATCGTTGCGTTGCCAAAGACGATTCAACTTACTTGTTGCCCTCGTAAAACTCTAAAGACAAACTAATGATTTCGTCGTCTGTAATAATTCTCTTCTCCTCTTCAGTGACTTCCCCACGATCTTCGTTTGAACCATTTGTGACTGTTTAGGCAGGGAAGAAGCGTAGATACACTTGAATTGATGGAAGAAGGAAAACCCAGAACCATTCAATTAATTGAACCCGAGTTTATAGAAAGTCAAGTGTACAGATACTGGAGATCGAACGGCCAGAGGGTACGTTCTCTGTTTCCCCGTGATTGTCATCTCTGCTTTACACAACAGCAGGTTTAGGATTCGCCTGTTTATTTAACCCTTTGAAACCTCGCTAGTGCATTCGGCTTCTTAAAGTAAGTTGGATTTTTTTAAAAAAAACTCTATTATGTTGACTACACAGCCATCGGTATGTATAAAATAAATGTACTGTTTGGAGGCAGATTGAACAGAAAATGACTTCATGTAACCACATTAATTAATATCCGAGTCCCATCTTTTAAAAATTCATTAGCGAGGAATTCATTATCGTTTGCTACGGCAGCATTTATTGCCAACCCCTAATTTGCCCAGACGGTCTGGAGTCACATGTAGGCTAGACCAGGTAAGTGGCTTCCTTGCTAAAGGACATTAGTGAACCAGATGGGGTTTTTTTCCCCTGACAATTGGCTTATGGTTATCATTAGGTCATTAATTCCGGATATTTATTGAATTCAAATTCCACCATCTGCCGTGGTGGGATTCAAACCCAGGTCCCCAGAACGTTATCTGGGTCTCTAGATTAACAGCCCAACGATAATACCACCGGGTCATTGCCTCGTCCCTCCCCCCTCTCCCCCGCAACCCCTCCCCCGTAAATAGAGGGTAACCCTCTGGTGTTTCTGAATTGTCAGTAGAAGTATTCTGTTGTGTGATTCTGATATTAGACTGAAGTTGATCATGTAGCATTGAGTTCTAAGGGAGGCAGATTTGCTGCCGAAATAAGAAGGCTTTGTTCCCAAGACAGTCTCAAATTTACAGGCGACGTTAATCTCCTTTTTTCACATTAACACTTACCATCTGCGGAGGGGTGTGCCGCATAGAAATCCCTCCGTCTCTTCATCTCATCTGTAAAAGAAATAAAAGCAGCAAAATTAGTACAAGTGCTCTATTTTAACATTTGCAAAAAATGAGGCAAAACGTGCAGAAAAGTTGCCTACCTTTGAAAAGGCCCGGAACTAATTTATAAACAATGTCTTGTAGCGTTTTATCGGCCCTGGAACAGAGGGGAGGACAATGGTTGAAAGTACACAGGCGGCAATCTCAAGTTACGCCACATTTAACTATGTCTAATAAATATGAAGATGCGCTCGTCAGAAAAGGCGTCAGTAATCCAGCTAATCACATGATTTGAGGGGAGATTACATTATTACTAAAGGAGGAACGAGGACTACCTTATGAGGATGAACGTGGAAACAACAGTTTACACACACACTATGTGAGCTCGGTTCCCTTTAGCGCCGTTTATGTTATAATTCTAGGTCAAAACATGACTTCACGCACGTTGCTGCCAGTTCTTAAAGGGGAATGGTCAGAGGGAGAGACAGAACTCGCCAGCGTTCAAAAATTAGATGTTTGCCTGGAGCTAAGTGAAGGGATGGTGTTGATGAAGTTTGGCTAATACATATCCAATTCTTCTGAGCGTAAAAAGCCCACTAAGACTGATATTCACAACCATAGGTTCCAGAAGGTTCCAACACAACTCACCTGATGCTAAGTAGGGGTCTAGTTTTGTGAACTTGTACGTCACATATGGGACAATATTTGTTGGTCTCCAAGTAGCGAACGATACAAGTTTTACAAACTGCCAGGGTTTAAAGAAAAAAAAAGTTAATTGTTAGACCATTTGACAATAGCAAGTAGACGAGCGAAACTTCAAACTTTCTGATCACTTTGTGCAAATGTCCAAGAACTTGGTTTACCACACCTCAGCATTGTATATTATTTCTGAACATATGGAATCTAAAGCCCTGATATTGAGTTTACAACTGTCTGAGCAGTAGAGATAAATTTGAGATGCATTAATGCTGTTTGGGTTTTTTTTTGGTTCCGATTGGAAAGCGGCTATAACTCAACGTCCAGATTGGCGATCAATTCAATTGTTTCAGCTGACACAGTATAATTGGTTGTGATAGCACCAGGAATGGATCTCTCTCAGGGTGGCATCGTAGGATGTGGATGATGGGCTGACTGGGACAACTATAGTCACAACTTGAGCTGCTCCTTGCGTTTCAGTTCTGGAGGCCCCATCTTCCCCGGCTTGCCCTCAAGCGCTTGAGGATCTTGCAGAGTTCGCGTGGGCAGTCGAAGACTGTAGAAACATATTTCTACAGATGCAGGCAGATCTAACTCGAGGAATGTGTCGCTTTGAGTGATATTTTACAGCACCCTGGTGCATGCGACCAGTTGCAATGATGGACATGTCGAGTTCATATTGGGGCCATTCCTATTTTCTTTAAAAAGTCTTTTAAGCATATAGCAACAAGTAGAGACTGTTGAATCCTCCGCCTTACACCCAGACAATGAGAACATGGCTGATCAGTATTGCTCAACAACATATCCTGGCTACTTATCCCACTCTCACCGCAGCCACCTTTACTGAACAAAACACTGTCAATTTCAACTTTGAAGTTTCCAATTGGTCCACAGTTTTTTTGTGGAGACAATTCCTAACCTCAGTTCCTCTCAAGTCTTTGAATACTCAAAATGTAAGTGCTTTCAAACAGGAAGGTTGCTGCATCAAGTGGCTCTTAGCTTTCCTTTAGTTGGCTTACCCCAAGTAACCTATTTCCAGTAACCTATTAGGGACGCCATTACGTTTCAGTTTTTCTGGGCCTATTCTTCAGACAAACGCAGGCCGTTGTTGCTGAGGGTGGTGCCTAACTCCAGGTATAAAGTTTGATAGATCTGTTTACGTCGAAATATTATAATGAAACAGCAAGCCTCCCCCAAATCAGCAGTAAAATCAATCTCTGTAACATTTCTGTAAAATAAAACGATTGCGTAACGGCCGCCTTCACGACAACCCCACGCTAAATTCTGCAACACTGTAGGGTCCACAGAGGCACTAACATACTCTTGCTTTCACATTAGCTAATAAAGTCTTCCAGTTTTGCTGTCACGGTTTAAGCGTCACCTCAATCATTCAATCAGTTATTGCTTTGCAACATACTACAATTTCTGTTAACCTTGCTTGAAACGGTGATACAAAACATCAATTTTTCACAATCTAATCACGAATTAATTTATTAGTGAAGTCAATCATTTTTGAAAATGTTCTTCGCTGTTATTACACAGGTTAACTTGGCCAAAATTAGAAACATGTCAACACCAACCAGTGTGATTTAGAAATCCAGAGATGCGCAGGTTAGGTGGATTGGCCATGGTAAATTATCCATAGTGTCCAGGGGTGTGCAGGCTAAGTGAAATTAGCCATGGGGAATGCAGGGTTACAGGGCGGGGGATGGGGTGGGACTGGGTGAGGTGCTGTTCAGGGGGTTAGTGTGGATTTGGTAGGCCAAATGGCTGTTTCTACACGGTGGGGATTCTATGAAATAGACATTGCAGGTATCAGAATACAAATGATTAGCCAATTGGTTTTGGGAATTTTGATATAGTCCTGCCAGGACATCTACTGCATAGTTTGTCACTCTTATGCTCTAGTCAAACACCAGCTCAAGCTCCTCTGAAACAGTTCTGTGATATCAGTCTTCCAACAATGCCTTGGTCAACCCCTCTTTCTGCTGCCATCCACTTTGCCCTCTAGGAGAGTTTCCTGTAGCATTTCAGCTCTGATCAAATAGTTGAAATACTGACATTCTTGGATGTCACTGTTTGGAGTATATCTTGCTTTTGCAATTTCAAGTAACTCTTCATTCATTTACGGTCTGTATGTGGAGTTTTTAGCATACATCTTAACATTCACATTTCAAAGGCCCCTACTTTCTTCCACAGATTTTTATTTATTGTCTATGTTTCTGTGTCATACAAAACAATTGATATAATGCAGCATCCTGAGTTTCCCTAACCACCCACCACCACCTCCCCCAAATAAAAGTTTGAGTTTTCTTTTTGTTAACACACCCTTCACCTTCACAAAATTATTTCTATCTACCTATGTCTGACTTCGGCATCCTATGTGTCACCATTTGTTCTGAATACACAAACTTGCCCACTATTTCCAGTGTAACACCATCTATTTCAATTTCACTATAGCTTATTTCCCTCACATATTCCTTGTGACTACCATTTTCATTTTTTTGTTGTTCATGGTCACATTCAATCCATGTGGTGAACTTACAGATTTTGCTTGATCAAAGATATTTTGTTAGGTCAAAATACTGGAATTCCTTTTTTAATAGCATTTTGGGCTAGCTACATCAAATAGACTACAGTGGCTCAAGCAGGGACCTCACACCACTTTCACAAGGGCAGCTAGGGATGGACAATAAATGCTGGCCCAGCCAGCAACACCCACATTCCATGAATGCGTAAAAACAAAGGACTCTTCTGATTCTGCAAGTAGTGTTCTTGGCAGTGTTTGTTAAGTTCTGGCCTCTAATATTTCCCCTGAAGGACATCTAATTCACTAAATATTTGTTTTGTGTACAGACTGAATAACATTGGTTACAGCACACAGCCTTGTTGTACAGTTCTCTTCACTTAAATCATGTTAACATCCAGTCTGATTCTGACATACATTCAAAGCAATTTGTAATCTTTATAATCCATGACAAAAATAAAGTTTTATTTCCAAACAAAAACTCCTTCAACTTACTGAACAAACTGAAAAGACAAAAGAATTGAGACAGAGAATACATCTTTATATTTTCTGCCTGGTTAGATATAATTTTCAACCAGGGTAACATGAATTTTTTTGTTTTGAAACAATTTCAGGACAATAATGTGCTTTGGATAAAAATAAATTTTATTGAATGATAGTTAATTGTAAATGAGTATTTATAGAGCATTGTAAGAAGAAAATAAAAATATTAATTTTCACGTATGTAGCCCCATGTAAAGTCTTTTTGATGCCTTGAAGAATTACACAGACAGTTTTGGTGATTAGATGCAGATAAAAATAAATAAATGGTGATTGATTACAAACAGAAAAATGCACAGATGATATTTTGAGGCATTTATTTGATTAATAGGTTCAGATGATCTATATATGGGACAGAATACATGTGGACTCTTAACAGGGATATAACCTCATCACGCATTCAGGTTTTTTAAAATATTTAATGGACAACTTCTATGAGTTATTACAAACTTGTAATTTACTTTAGGGTCAATATTCTTTACACAGAATTAAGGCTTACAGATGTTTCAGTTTCTAGCTTTTCTCAATGCATAAAGTTAGCCTGAATTACAAAGGCAATTGGGAGGAGACTCAAAATCAATAGTTGTAACTGTTTTATGCAGAAAATTTTGCATGTGTACCATTGTTTATAAAGCTACAATTCAAACAAGAGACTGAGTGCTATATAGTGAATAGCTGGAGTTTCTTGCTTGCTGGTAATTGTAATCAAATTAATTGTGTAGAGAATAATATGATTGCAAAATACATGTATTGTCTAGAATGGTTTTGAAGCATTAATGTAATCACAGGTGTTATATAGAGTCAAAGAGTGACAGACCTATACAGCATGAAAACAGACCCTTCAGTCCAACTCATCCACACTAGATATCTCAAATTAATCTAATCCCACATGTCAGCATTTGGCCCATATCCCTCTAAACTCTTCCCATTCATGCACCTATCCAAATGTCTTCTAAATGTTGTATATTTTGTGAATAATAGATCATGATGGTGCATACAAAATAACAATTCATTCAAAATTCTGTACTTCCAGAATGGTCATTTAAATTCTGAAATTATGCTCCTGCCTTCAATTAAGCACCTTGCTGTATTAATTTTCAATCTTAATTCTTTTTTTCTGAACTGCACTGCAGAAGGAAGTTAACAACAATATGATTGTTTCACAGTTTCCATTCTGATCTATGCTGTATGCCTTAATACTGTTAAATACATCAATAACTAATTCCAACTGATTGCTCAAGTATTTATTTACAATAATTAGTCTGTTCCTGATTCATTACACATAGGGTTGAAATAAAATAATTTAGCAACTAGGCAATAAGTGATCAATTACATTTGCAATAAAATGAACTGAAGTTACAAGGGTGAAACGTTACAATCAGAAAGGAATATTACAATTATCACATGTAACATATAATTAACATGTAATTTCCCAATAATAATTAATAGAATAATTTATGCTTCAAAAATAGTAATTGGATGGAGTATATTTAATTTAAAATATACAAGCAGATAAAATAAGTTCAAATCCCAGTAGCATTGTAGCTGTCATACTGAAATCGTTTTTAACAAATTTGTGTGTTTAAAAAGCTATAATGAAATTGCAGTAAATTACTCATGATTGAAAACAACATTTTACTAATTATTTTGTGTCCTGTCTAACTCATGCATTAGCTACAAAGGAATAGGCATATAGTGAAAAGCTCCTGGTTACCTTGTTGGGGTTGGAGCTTTAACATAATGAAGGGATTACTATGACCTCAGCAAAAAGCTGAACAAAGCTCCAGCTGTTCAGAGACGTCACATGAACCGTCGGATTGGGTTACAGCCTTTCGTCCAGAAGAGGTGCGTGTTATATTACAATCAAAGGTACTTGTACGATTCGTGAACATTGGAGCAAGTTTGAGAGGACCAAAGGTTAAAGTTAAAGGGGCGCTAAACGGATATCTTGGCAAAGCATAACACCTGATTTCACTTCTGACCCTGGTACCTCGCGATGCAGAGAATGGCGCAAGTACAATACTCCTTGGGTTCCATCTGGTTCAGGGTTAGCAATGTTGCGGGTTAAGCTTCGCCGCAAACAAAGACACATATTGATCATCACGAGGAAGCAGGTGAAGTGAAAGACCCTAGCGTGACAGAAAACGTCAAGTAGTGAAATTGAGTTATTCAGGGTTCGGTACCTTTAACAAGTGAAAATCTAAAGCCTGGTGGCGACCAAGATTAGTAAAATCGGATAGTGTTTACATCTTTACAATGAACCCAAACTCGGTTCACTGACCACGTTTTCTGAGTAGGAGATGTGAAACAATAGCTGAGGTGAACATTACCATTAGAATTCACATAACTGAAGAAATACATGACAGCAAAACTGTTGCAACCAATTGTCAGATACTGCTCACCTAATCTCCAAAACACGTCTCAGCCGTAGGCTGCTGAAAGGTAGTGATGGGCGTGCTTTAGGCTTAAGCATTAAGAGTTCACATTAAGCATGATTAAAATAAACTCACATGAGTGTAGACATTCAATGATGGTTGTGGCGTCTATGAAATATCCCCCGCACAGCGCACACATCAGGTGAGGGTTGAGTTCTGTGATTTTGATCCGAGTGGTTCTGTGCATTTTAGCTGCAGTAGACTCTGCAAAGTTAACAAAAGATTATCTATTGTTACGGGTGTTGAAGCTCCTGTGCAAGTTTGCTGAGATGTTTCAAACAGTTCCATTTTATAAAGAAGCAAAGCACAGGAAGTAGGACCATATAGAAACAAACATTTTCACTCTAACTTTAGTAGTCACTTTTCCATTATCAAAATGTCCGAATTCCCAACATTTTTGAATAGAGTACGAGGGCGTATTTAGGAAACACGATTAAGAAGGATTTTAAATGATATTCCATGGAATACATAAAGAACCCGGGAGTGCACCGTTTGCGAAGCGAAGCCCCAGGGAAGGCCCAAGAATGAGGTGAAGTACCAAACACTGGGAGTGTCAACGCTAGAAATACATAACCCGTGTTTATGCATTGTCACAATGACTCATCTCTATTTAATTAAACGTACTGGACCCTAAACTGCTAGAAGAGACAGCAACCTCAACATTGGGGCTGCAAATTTTATACAAATACGACTTGAATCATTTAATAATGAGTTGGGGACCCTGCATTATTACAAATGCTAATAGCTGAAAGCTTGGATAATGTGATGCGAGGCACCCCACTGTTAATCTAATCAGAAAACATAACAGTAAGTAGAAATGACAAAAAAAGGCGAGAAGAAGCTGTGGTGGAGGAAGGGCGTTACTCTGTTAACCCACTCATTTCTTAACCATTGAGTTCAGCAGGAGATTGGCAAAGTTATTTGTGAAAAGTTAAAGCTTTCAACGTTGCAGCAGTAACACGGGGATCATTTTGGCTTGAGGAGGCTATCTTGATACACTAACATTAAACAGCAACTTGCTATATTCCAACTTAAAAAGTCTTAATCTATACAATTGTCTAGAAACTTGGGACGAGTGAAAGAATTACTCTTGTCATTCCGTTCAGTGAAAGTGCGAACAAATCCATTTGGAATCTGCAGACATAAGTCTCATGAACAGTATTAATCCTTCACCAATATGTTTTAATGTGGAGCTGTTCGTTGGGCACGCATTTCGGAACATCAATTCCTATGTCTAATGAACAGTATTAATCCTTCCTCAATATAGTTTAATGTGGAGCTAATCACTGGGTGAACATTTTGATTTTGTAAAATGTCGTGGTTGTGAAGGATCGTGTTGAGTAACTAGCATTTCGCAAACATATATTGAGATTTATTGATTGCTTTTTCATCAGCACTTGAGAAAGAGCAATTGGTTTATTCAATGTTTGCGACTCGGTAATTGAGCAACTGGGAGCAAAAGCACATGTACTTTGGAAAGATGACTTCACATTGGATGCTTGAGGTCTCGATCTTAAATCATATATCAAATGAGAGATAACTTTTTCTCCGTTAGTCTCTTACCACATAGTACTGTATACGCCAGCTTTACCTCAAATGCCTCCTTGTATGTAGACGCGGTTACTAAGCAACTATCTTAAAAGGTAGATATAAATATCCGATCCTATACTTAACGCATGTTTCTCAAATACTTCATCGCATAAATAGGAGGACTGGCTACTTTGAAAAGTTGAGCGTGCTGGGGGAAAATAAAGCAATGTTAGTCCGAAGCTTTGCAATCAATTGTGCGCATGGCCTATTGGTATATTGTGCCTTTTAATCATCCCTCAAAAAGGACAGTGATTATGTGACAGATGAATAGAGCAGTCGGGATCCTCACATGCGATGCCTATCTTTAATACATGAACGGACGATATGTTTTGGGGATGGGAGTGCAGGTGGGAGGTTGGATGTTTTTCACGATAAACTACGGGTGTGACGTGAACATTCATTCTAATGTTTAGCAGGTGGCTTGCGCGTCCCAATCTAAAAGTACACCCATCGCCCATGGCTGTTTAATCCGAATTACTTCAATATACATTGCACCAGCAGCTTCACATAGTTGCGTCAGTGTTGGTGACCGTGGTAAAACCCAGGATGATGCGATCATCACCGGTGGACAAGGGCTCCTCTCCTCTCCCCTACTGCATCTTCTTCATGGTCCTGTTTACAGACGGGGCAAAGCCGCAACATGCGGGCAGGAGGACACCCATGGAAAACACCGTCAGCTCCCCTTTGGGAAGCCTCCTGCTCAATGATTGGCATCGATTATGGTAAAGATCTGCCCTAATCAGAAACATCGAGCGCTCACTGCAATTGAGGTCCTGGTATATAGTCGCCACTGAATTACCGAGAAGTGAAAGGAAGAGGCGAGGTTGCATTTCTGGTGTCTAAACTTTTAAGAGATAGTTTTCCTTACTAAACTACTCACATTTTAAATGATAAATTCTAAAAACTTTATGGGGAGGGGAAAGGGAGAGAAAAAAAGTCTGAAAATCACAGGCGGCCCATAACAGGTCATAAATATTCATTAATCTAGTTTTCAGTTGATTTAGAATGTTCGTTATATATCACATGCAGACAGTATATGGGTGCGAAGCCATTTGGAGACTGGAAAGAGTGAGGCCCTGAGAGTTATAGCTTTTTGAAAGCAAGTGAGGGATGTACCACATTCTGTGCTCACTTGATTTGTAATGAACCATTACAGGGACCTGTGCCAGTGAATCATTTCTGAAAGGAATCTGGTGTATGTTGCGTGGATTATATCGGGAAACACGTAAATGCATCTAAACAAAACACGGCTGGAGACGCTGTGAGACCATGTCTGTTGTCAATTCATTCTGCCTCGGTATATTTTCAATCGGGCAAGGTCAACTTTCCGGGTTTGCAGAACCCAGCGGCCTTTCCCGGGAGCGACACTGCCAACAGGTCATTACCCACATCATACTCACGACAAGTCTAGATTCATGGGAGACGCACGTCGTTTTAAGGTGGAAAAGAAACCCGATTCCGACAGAGAAAATGCACATTTCGATAACACGGGAAGACTCAACAATTGTGTAAACAGACAGGATTGACGCGGGTTGCTGCATTCGATCCCACTGCACCCCATTTTCCAATTTACCTGTCCGTACGTCGCAAGCCAATGAAGCGTACAGCGCCTTGTTAAACAAACGGTACACTGTAAAGGCCATACTCCTGTGCGTATTATCGGGAATATTCCTAATCCCTTTTGTACGTTTGGTCTGTTGCCGCTTCTGCAAAGCATGCACGCGTCCTATCAGCAGACTGCTGACACCGAATGTTTTATCTACAATCTCTCGTCCCCTCTCATCTTACTGTTATTTTTACTGGGAAACCATGCTCTTTCTCTCGTTCTTCTACCTCTCTCCATCTCCTACAACCCCCTCCCCATCCACCGACACAAACACACACACATACACACACGTTTTCATAGGCATTGATCCGTACAAAATCAGATAAATGGTCCGATGAGCATTTAACACGCAATTCATTCTGTAGAGTATTGCCTGCGTTGGGGCACATACGCGGTTGCTTAAATCGATGCTGGAGAAAGTTAATATCCCTTTGAAAATGCAGCATCACGCCCCCGCGGCCGGCGAGTGACACTACCACGCGAAAAAAAGTATATGAAAAAAAAGATTAAAAAACCCCGCGCAGCCAGCAGACTTTCCGATTTAAAAACAACCACAGAGACATTACATCGGCTTGTACGTGTTATGACGTGGTTAGCGGCTGTAGTACCCACTTCTGGTTACTATAGCGACCGTCTTTACACTTCGTAAGATTCCTCCCCTCCCCCTCCGCAAAAAGAGATGAAAACAAATCCATCTTGCGAGAAGTGAAGAAACCCACCCAACTGTACCTGATATTTAAATCAGTTCCTTTGGAAATCAACACAAAGTGGACTCACGATGCAAATGAGTTGAAAGGATCGCCAGCCTCCTGTGTCTGGGTGTTGTTTGTGTGTGTGTTTGAGTGTGCGTGTGTTTGTATTTAGGTGCATTCGCCTGTGTCTGTGCGTTGTCTATATGTGTTTGAGTGTATGTGAGTGTCTTGCGTTTAGCTGCATGTGTCTGTGTGTCGTCTGTTATGTGTATTTGTGTTTTTTAGTGTGTGCTTGAGTGAATGCGTTAAAGGGTATTTGAATACGTACGTATTTGGGTACGAGAATATGTGTCTGCTGAATGTCTGCGTGTATTTGAACGTGTATATTTGAGTGTGCGTGTATTTGAGTGTGCGGGATTATGTACATTTACGTGTGTGTATTTGACTGTGCGTATGATTGCGCGTACTTGAGAATATGTATATATGAGTGCGTTTGTATTTGTGCGTGTATTTGTGGGTGTGTAGTTGCATGCGTGCGTCTGTGTGCATTTGTGTGTACTTCAGCGAGTGTGTGCGCGCGTTTGCGCATGTACTTGAGAGTGTGTATATGAATGAATGTGTGCACTTGAGTCAGTGTGCATATGAGTGCATCTGTGTGTGAATTTACCTGTGTGTGTATTTGTGCATATACTTGATTGAATATGTGAACTTGAGTGTGCGTGTGTATATGAGTGTGTCTATGTGTGCATTTGAGTGAGTGTGTGTGCTTGCATGTATATGATCTGCAGATGACGCTCTTGGTCGACCACGTGACTGGATTACGTTGAAATTTCTTTTATTACAACTGGAGACAGATAGACAGTTCGACACAGCCACCAACCGACCTTGTTGCTGCATTGATTGGTAGCAAGACAGGAGAGTGAGGGGGAGATGCATTCTGCTTTTTATCTGTACACTGGGCTCTAGTTGAATCAAGCTTGTGATTGGGCGAAGGAAACAATACTTGCATCACTTCCCATTAATGCACCATTTTTCTGCGAAATTATTGCAACAGCAAGCATTGGATTTCTGATTGTGGATGGGGACAGGGAGGATGACAAGTCGACCCCACGCCTCCACCCCGCAAAAAGTGTCAGTTGCAATAAAGTATGACCCAGATTTTGGAATAAAGAGCTGGTGACGAGCATCTGAAATAAACAAAGCAGTGTCAGCCAATCTTATTTGAAGATAAATCCCACCGATTGGAAGTAATTGACAAGCATTGCTCGTTTATTTTAAAGGCAGTGGTTTATCTGATGAAGTTACTAAACTGAAGAACTCTCCTGGGATTATAGACACACTGTCTTAGCGGACGCAAATTACATTACACGTGGCCGTCCCTTAATCATAGTCCTCCCCACCGTCACACTCTGTCTCCACCTTTCAAAAAAATGGATTTCAGTAATCATTCGCTACTAGATCTTTGGCCAGAAGTCGGACACTCAAAAGGTTGGAGGTCAGAGCGCTTCACCGGAGTGTTCCAGTCAGAGTCAACACATTATTTAACTCTCACTGTGGATTAGATTTCTTGCTTGTGCTATCCCGCAACCACAAGCAACAACGAGTCAGCTTTTCTTTTCTGACTACTGAGGCGATCAGACTTACATTATTACAGCAAAATAAACAGAGAAAAAAGTTTGAAGACAAATTGCACAGGAAAACTGAAAGAATCCGGCTGCATCTTTAAAACTGAGATTATTTGCAGTGTACTCACAGCAAGTATAACTTTTTTAAAAAATGCCAAACTTTGAGAATCTCACTCTAACGCGTCAGTTCAGTTCGCGGCAAACTAGTTCAAATTCAGTCTATCTCTGAGCACAAACTGGTTGGTCTTTCTCCCCAACGTAACTCCACTTAAATCTGCACATTAAAAATGCAACAAAATGCCAGGGTTATTACAAGCGCAGTAGCAACAATGCCGGCTTCTATCTGACATTTCCTGTATAAAGGTTTTGTTCCCTAAATTAATGCAACTTGCTTGTCTGAGCCTCTATTTTTTTAAAACCTAGATTGCATTGGTGGTCGTTGTAGCAACGGGCTGTTGTGTGACTGTGCAATGTGTGCATCCCTTATCGATAAGGCCGCACAGAAACAAAGCTAGGCAGCTCCTGAAAGTGAGCATCTAAATTTTCTCCAAGTAAACCATGTAGGCCTTATGATAGGGGCGTTACAAGTCAGAAGATCATTGCAATAGACTGGGACTTTTAAACAATCTGTCTTGTTGCGAAGGCTTTGTCACATAAACCATCTTAGATAAATTCAACTCGGGTCGATATTACAAATGCCAGTTGAAAGTGTTAACCATGGGGTTCTAAAATGGATCCCTCAGGGTCTAAGGCTGTTCGGGCTTTCTCCAGCATTTGGGGGATCCCCCTACGTTTCATTCCTTGTCCCCATGACCCGTGAACTTGCTTTTCAGAGCAAGGGCAGGCCATACTTTTGAATTGCAGCAGGCCTGGTGGGATGGTGGGAATCGCAATAAATTAAAGCTGCAGTTCCTCAGTCCAGTTGTCACTTTTAAACCCACTTGCAAAACTCCCAGCTAAATGTTTGTTCACATCTTACTGCGATTGCATCTGTCTATAAACAAGTTCATTATGTCTTTTTTAAAAAGCACAAATCATTGAAATAAAACCGACTCTACCGCTATGTTTAATACAGGGCAAATGATTATAATTCTTGGATCTTTTTAAAGGGGATGTTTTAGGGCCTGAACGATACAAAGCCCTTTCTAATCTAATGGCCAACTTGCAGAATAATTACTGTTGCCAAGTGTACGGGTTACCGAACGCGTCAGAAAGTTGCTTTGGACTGGCCTGCGTGCGATTTCATTTCGACAGCAAAATGTAATTTACGTCTCATTCAATTTCACAAAACCGGCAGCTAATGACACTGTCGCGGACTCACGAGAGGCAGGTTTTGCTGAAAGGAGACTGGCGGGGCCAAAGTCAGAGAGAGAGGGACTCTTTAAAAAGTAAACTTTTCAAGTACCCAGGTTGAAGTCCACAGAACAGGTCTACAATGTCATAAAGCGAAATTTTGAAGAAGGGTTACTGGACACAAGTCTGTTTCTCTCTCCACTGATGCTGCCAGACCTGCTGAGTTTCCCCAGCACTTTCGGTTTTTGCTAATTTGACAATGCATTAGCAATGTGTGCGTTGCTTGCAGTCGCTGAGACCAAGAAACACTAACCATTAAGTGACATCCTGGTGAGGGTTGGGGAATAGGAAATTCTACTGATCGGGAATCCGTTACCTACAGATGACACTTTAAACCGATAACTCTCCGAGATCTAGGATGGCTAAGCCACATACTCACATCGGCTACCATTCCCGTGTTTTCATTCAGCACAAATAAAACGGGTTATTGTCGGTCAGACCCCTGAGCTAGGAAGGATTTCAGTCACCGGTATCGATCTACACATTCGCCATCGGGCGTTTCAATAACCCGGTGATCCGAACGTTTCATATGACAAGGAACCAGCACCGCGGTCGGATTCACCCACAGAATCTATCGGTGAATTCATAGCAGTCTGGCGACTATAGTAGCAGCGGCTGGAACCCGGATATAGTAGACACCACACACACACGTGATTTTTGTCAAGATTTTTTTGCCGTATTTTTTTGTTTTTTTTCTAGAAAAAGACCCAAGATCACATGACTTTCAGTCAGGGGAGACACCGGGACAAGTCAGGTAGTGAAAATGCAGAGCAAACGGTAACTTCCTCAAAAATGCGTACAGATCATTAACTCGTTCCTCACACATAACATCAGTTCAAATCATCATGGGTAGGTTCGTGTGGAAAATAACACCAGTGACAGAGCAATGCCGCCCGGCGTTTCTAGGCACATTTTGGACGAGTTCGGTCTGAGTTATGTTCCTCCCCTCTGCCCTGGGTTAATAAACAATTATCCTAACTTGGATCGACTCGACCTCTCTCTCGGCTCATGTGAAGTCGCCAATGAGCGGTTCCTGTACTCGTGCCCTGGGGGCAGGCGGGGGTGGGGGTTATTGAAAGGGGGCGAAGGTTCGGGGGCTGGGGTGACCGCCGCATGGAAGTACTGAGAAAGACGCACTTTTTTAAGTTACGAGGCATCAACACGTAAACTCACTGACTCCATCGCTAACGCGTGCACTTCTCTCTCTTTGGAAAAATACATATTTTAAAAATAAACAAACAATCTCCTCAGCTGCACCAAATCCCCAACCCAGCCCCACCTGCCCCTTCGAGACAAATATTCACCATTTTTCAAAGACGTAACTGTTCTGGTCGTCGCTTCACACCCAGATTTCAGTCTTTAATTATAGTTATCCGCTGCTGTTACACACAGACTGGAGAAGAGTTGTCACTGCCGAAACCAGGCAGTGGTTGAAAAAAAAGTTTAAAAAAATACACACGCCGAGGAAACTCCAAAATGACATGTACTACCACCGCTGACCATTACAAAGAACGGCATTAACTTCACAAAGTGTAAACTAAAAACAGATTAAAATTCAATTTCATACTGTCTCCCAGATTAATTACCGAGTTATACAATTGTAACAATTCAATGCTATCTACATTTTCACACAAATACACTCCAGCATTAAGCTGTAAAAGTCCAAACCTTTTGAACAGAGTGCAAATCTCGGAAAGGTTTCGAGTGTTTAAAACACATACATCAAGGGGGAAAAATATGTGCCATCAGTCCAAGACACACAACATGCTTTTTCTAAAATAAAATCACGATTCAATTTAGTTTCGTTCTAACGTCCCTGCAACCCCTTTGCATTTCGACACAAGACTCCTTGTTCTGCTCTGATTTGTGTTAAACAGGAGCCGTCCTGAGTCCTTCGCACACAAATAAAAATAAGGGATAAATGAGACCAGTGTCTCCCCTTACTCGCCTTCCCCCTTGATCCGGCTTTCTCTATGAAAACTGCGAGAGACTAATTTCAATGCAGCCGCGGGGACGAGTCCAGTTTGTAAACTGGGGCCAGAGCCCTCCCGACTCATGAGTATTCCAGAAAAGAGAAGCTGGGGGAAATAAGTTCGTAAAATGCCCGGGCTCGGTCAGATCAACACGGGACCCTGACGGAGACAACCCGTAGACTGTGCACTTTCCGATCCTATAAAATCATCCCGCTGACACCCGGGGGGTAAACTGAAATCGGGGCCAATGTAGGGATGGTGACTGCCTTCTGACCGCACGAGGTTGGCGGAGTCGAGCGCACCGTCTTTTCGAAAGCTCTCCCCGGTGTTTCGAGAGCGAACCGGAGTTCAGAGGCAGCAAGGATCACAAGCTGGAACTCTGAGCTTTCCAGCGGTGCCGGGAGAGTGTCGCTCGCCTCGGAGCAAGCAACGGTTTCGAACTTAATTCGGCTTTGTGAGAGTGGGGAAAGTGGCCCAGCGTCAGTATGAAAAAGGCAGAGAGAGAGAGAGAGAGAGAGGCAGCAGACAGGCACTGTGTGTGTGTGTGTGAGAGAGAGAGAGAGAGAGGGAGAGAGAGGAACCCAACTCCAATTCTGCAACAATTGAGAGCCCCGAGTGCTCTCTCAGGAACCCGGGCGGCAGGCGAAGGTAACACTAGGGCTCAGGACGAGAGCCCCGTGCCCCATTGAGTACGGGAGCAACGGAGACAATCTAGCAGCAACAATGAATTGTAGCAGTTCAGTGGAAATGAATTCAAGGCAAGCCGCCATCTTGAAATAAAAACAGCAATAAGGATGTCAACCGAGCTCGCAGCACTAATTTCGTTCAACTGTCGACAGCTGCCGGAGCCCCAACCCAGTCCCCCAGGCCGGTCGCAAAGTAGAGTATTTTTTAAAGCGGTCCCTACCTGGTCTTCGGGCCCCCGCCGTCTCTGGTGCGAGTAATCGAGCGAAGAAACAGTGTTTGGTTGGAGCTGTTACTACAGGCTCCTCACACAAAATGGCTTTTTTTTTCAGCTCCTGATCGACCGCCCCGTTTGGTCACGTGGGTTCATTCCTTCAGGGTGTCCAGAGGCAGAAATACTGACTGAGAGAAAGACAGAGTGAGACACACACGCACACACAGGCACACACATACACATAGAAACACAGGAACAAGCATACACACACACGCACACACACGCACACACACACACACAGACCGGGAAGAGATAGGCTAGGATGGCGCACAGACAGACAGAGAGAAAAACAGACAGACACACAGGGGCAGAGAGAGAGAGAGAGAGAGAGAGAGACAGTCCGCCCCACACACACAGACGGAGGGAGAGACACTCTGGTTGAGACAGATAGCGAGCTGTAAACCGAGCGAAGCACAAAGGCAGGGAAAGCCTGAGAGAGAGACAGAGAAAGACACGGCGGAAGGGGAGGACGGTTGCGGTGGGTAGTCAGTTAAAAGGGTCAAAAAATAAAATGCGGATTTTTATAAAATTGATGTACAACACATTAATTATAAAATAAGAAAACGCGAGTGTATGGCCCCTTTACTATATGAGTATTATTCACTTCAAAATCTCAAGTGACTTGGGACGTGTGGATTTATTAATCAGACATTTGAATCTTGGCGCTTTTGAGGTGCTACTTTTTAGCTCTTATTGGGGTGGACCATAGGTTGCCCTCAATCCTAGTACAGATGTGCAGCTCAGGATTCCACCTTCTTTGCTGACTCTTCAAAGAAAACGGCATACGACATCATCTACAACATAAAGAATTACTAACCATTCTATAATCCTATCTTCCTTTATTGTAGCCACACGCCGACCAATGGAGTCTTTTGCCGTAAAGCTTGGTGTAAATATTTGTATTAATATTTTTCCATTTTATAATTTTTATAAGTAAACTACCCCCAGACGATTTCTTAGCAATGTAGAAAAGGATACCATCCCAACCCTTTAAAGGTCAACGCCCAAACCACACAATGCGTGCCGATAGATTGTCATTTCTATCCGATTTTTATTCGTGTTTGCTTCCAAGGCAGAAGTCGAGATCCAATCCCCGCCAATTTTCTCCCGGGGGTATTGCTGATCGGGTTGATGGTTTTATCACGCGACAGTTCAGAGTTTCAGGGGCGCTACCAGCCAACTTCTACCCGCTGCCATATACTATATTGAAATATCACACATATATAATATTGTACGTGGAGAGACAGAGACAGCGAGCGAGCGAAAAACTGACTCAATCGTTTCTGTGTAACTTTACTACTAGATATCAAAAGGAACTGAGGCAGAATAAATCCATTTAAAAAAAACAGAAATGTGTTCGCTAGCCCGAGATCCGAAACAAAATAAACATATGAAATCTGCCTCAAAATTATCTATCCTCAGATCATATACTAATTGTAGTCATCATTCATTCCCTCGAAAATGGTAGGATTCCGCCTCCCGTTCTTCCGCCAACTCAATTTCACCCGTTCACCTTCCTTCCCCCTACTCCACAACCCCACAGAATCTGCTAGCCCAGGGAACAACAAAAATCACCTCGGTTTTCTGTGAGGATTGTGGGGTGAGATGAGGGGTGAACGGGACGGGGGATGGGGTTGTATGCTGTGGGTAGAGGAAGAGGGGGAGACGGGTAAAGTATGATTTTAAATTTGCACCAGGCATTCAAATTCTCAAATGAGAGAGCAAGACAGCAAGAATGAACTGGTTGGTATCTGTCAGTAGACCCGAATTACAGAATTGTTCACACTGTGGATTTAGGATTAAAACTGGGATCGCGTGCCTTCCAGAAACGGGAAAATTTTTACACTTGGGAGGCTGGGATGGGGGGATTTTCTAGCGCACAGATTCGGTTCAAAACAGTGAAAAGGGAAATTATTTGAAAAAATCACTGGGACATTGGTTTCATTGTAAAATTCTCAGCAATGCGCCCCTGGTCCCGGCAACATTTTCATATTGTGAGGAAGGGTCACTCTGATTTCTCTCTATAGATGCTGCCAGACCTGCTGAGATTTTCCAACAATTTCCGCACTCGTTTTACATTTTAATTAGGTTCATCAGTCCTGTTTGAACTGATTGAAGTTAAGGCGGCTTCTCACAACTTACGTCTTTAAACAAAAATCAAAGATAAAAAATGATGTTCGGCGAAATGCCTTTTGATAGGCTCTAGAATTCGAGAAGTCAGATTCTCAGATTGTCAGAAGGGGATTTAAAGTCCCCCATTGTTCTCAACCACTCCAACAAGGCAAAGACGCTTCTGAAACACTTAATTTAACAATATAAGCCAAATAATGTAGACGCCGGAAATCTTAAATGATAAAACAAACAGAAATTGCTCGAGAAACTCAGCAGGTCTAGCAGCATCTGTAGAAAGAGAAACAGAGTTAACATTTTGGGTCCATTGGACTGCTGGAGAATCTTTAACGCTTATACTTCACACTTTGTCATAGGGTTGCTCAGGTATCAAACTGATTCTTGTTGTACTGTACTGTAAAGTTCCAGCCGAATTTAGGAGCACCAGGATCTAGCGGGACACCGCGGATTAGACGCCTCTGCCAGCCAATGCTTGAGAAGATCCTTCATTCCCCACCTCGGAAGATCAACCCAACCCGACACTGGGCGAATCTACTGGGTTATGCAAAACACTTTGTTGATAAGTGACAGGGGCCCTTTTCTCTCAACCAACAAGGTGGGTGGAGGAATTAAGAAAAGGTCATTTATGACGTTAACTTTTGTTCATGAAGTAGCTGAGCGTAACAACTACAAAATATTACAATGGGTAATGGATCCCTTCTTTGTGTCTCAACCAAGAACACCGTTTTTTCACGTTATTCCTATTATCAAGTAATTTGATTGAAATTTAATTTCACACTTTAATTGCAGAATTCTGTTGCTTAATGGCCTCATCTGCAAGTCATTCCTAAAGAACAGGAGACTGCAGTCCCTTTATTCTGAGTGTTGTCTGGCGGGGGTGAAATGCCGAGGGATTCAAAGAAGGATGGGTCGGTTAAAGTGCTCACTCCCGCGCCACACTGTGACGTGAAGTAAAAGCTGAATAGGGTTTGCAACTTCACCGCTCCTCCCTTCCTTTGTCTGCCAGACGAAATATTTGTGTTTCTGCTTTGGCTTTTCCCGCATCTGCATCCTTACTGGTAAAGGGAACTGATGATGCAATCGTCAGTGAGGTCACCTCACTAAGTGAAAAACTCAAGAATGATTAACACAACATCCTCCAATCATTGGTGAACCATCAACTCACCATCACCATCAAGACCAAAACGTAAACGTCGCCGGGCGTTTAGCAACATAGCCCTCAAAGCAAGTTAATACAAGTTCATATCTACCTCTCACCTAACCTCACTAAAAAAACAAGATGGCCTGGCCACCATCTCACTGTTGCACACATGCTTTATGGCAGTTAGACTTGCTACATTGCAACAGTGACTACAATTTAAAATGTGTTTCAATCGCTGTAAAACGTTTGAGGCCGTGGCAGTGAGGGGCTCCGCAGAAACTCAAATTACTTAAGACAGAGAGAAAAATATCACAGCTTGAAAATTGTCTGTGTCACTGAACGCGGTTAATTGGTATTTGGAATCGACGCCTACATTGAGTGGTGGGCAAGCGGCAAATTATGGAGTTCTATTGCCCCATTCTTGCTTCTTTCAGAATGTGCCATGGCCCTGGAAGCTCCCGGGGAATATTCATTCGCTTGCGGAAATTCTGCCAGCCTCCAGTAGAATACAAGTTAAAACATAACTCCATAAGAATCATGCATTATCATCACAACGCTGTATCTTCCAACACTTCCTGCTTTCCTCATGAGTTTGACGAGCACACTCTGAATAACCCTCGACTTCTTACTAATATTGGAATCAAACAAATCACCGATTGTTTCCTATTAACTCAACCTTCCCGGAGCTTCAGAATTATTTGTCTTTATTTATATGAATGTATACATTGTTCCTTCGCGGGATGTGAGCGTTGGGTCAACCCGTTCCTACCAGTAGTGCAGGAGCTGTATGGATTGCTAGACCATTTCAGGAAGCGGTTAAAAGGATCAAACACAGAGATATGAGCCTGGAGTCACATGTAGGCCAGACAGAGTAGAGGCGGCAGATTTCCTTCCCCGAAGTGGACCTGGATTTTTTTTCATTACAATCTGATTCTTACATGGTCTCAAATAGTAACATTTTATTCCGATGTATTTAATGATTGATTTTAAGTTCCCAGCCGACCTGGAGTGATATCAAGTCGTTACTAAAGAGATGCTTCTGCCTTACAATTTCAATACCACCATCACTGGTGTTACCATCCTTCCTGAAACTATCGACCTTGTAAAATAAAAACGTACTGTTGCATGTGCTAAGTTTCAGCTTCAATTCTGCTTGAATTTTATCAAGCATTTATCCCTTATCGGTGTTGACTTTAACACATGTATTCTAGTTTCTCTCAGGTCAGGACCTAACTGCAGAGTGTCGGTGCGTGTGTGTTTGGGGTTGGAAACGGAGTGGGGGGCGCAGGGTGATTCGGTGTAGATGACACAGAGTGACAGGGGGCGGGAGCAAGTGTTTAGGCATGAAGCTAAAGCCATCACAGGATGGGAGCAAGATTGATGGGTCAGCCAGTCTTCCCCAGTCCTTCGATTTCAAAAGTTTGTGTGTGCTATTGGGCTTCTCAGTAGCCTTCTCTACCCTACTTGACCCGCTAAACTCTAATTTAATTTTTAAAAAAGCACGATACCATCACATGATTTGAACTAGAAAACAAATTCTAGGCAACGTGACATCAATCGGCTATGACAACTTTACCTTGAATTTAAATGGTCCTATATTTCGAGACAGAGCAAGTCAGTGGACTGAAATGCGTCAGAATCGCGTTGTTTACAAATATGACACATTTTAAAATTAATAGTTCTGTTTGCCCTGTCAGAAATCTAGAAGTGCGTCTATCCAACTGTATCGCTCAGCGTTTGTTTGACACTTTCCCACGTGTTTCCGTACAAAGTTACTCGGGTAACCTTGAAATTTGCAACCTTTACCCCTCACCTTGTACATTGATGCGGATTTTTGATGCTGCTATATGCCGCAGTGGTCCATTATCTTTGTAAAGGAGGTAGCAAATGTCAGAACCAATAATTTAACAGCGTGTATGTTTGAAACGCACGGCCTACAGTTATCACCGTTCGAGGGCCTGCTCCGTTTTAATTAGATTATAACCATGGCGGGTGTTGTTTTTTTCCAACTCGTACATTAACAGAAGGGGAATAATGACCCTCGTGGCAAGAGAACGATATCTCAAAATGATAATTTTTTTTTAGAAACTTCCTCCTGGAAGACGAGGGAGTGATCAGTGAGAACATTGGAAAAGGGTTAAGAGCTGAGGGCGGGAAAGATTTTGTCAAAACTTTCCCTCGGCCCTCCCACGCTGTGTGGGCAGTTCCACTGGATGCGGTAACGTGTTTTAACCTGAGAGGGGAAAATGGAGGAATGCCGGTATATTTCAACAGCGCTTCCGCCATTTTCTATTGATTTCCAATGTCGTACAAAGTCACAATATAGAGCCAGTGGGGAATGTTCTTGCAGCTATAGCCCGGGCACACCTATGGGGCTTCTGAATTAGCTTGGTTCGCCTCTCTCAATACCACTCTAAAGTCGGGGGGGGGGGGGGAGGTGTATTTAAAGTACAAAATAATGATTTTCTTCGCGAAGAAATCTCTGCTGTATTGTCATTCGTTATAAATATTCGACGTCTATTTTGGTTATCTTGTTAGAAATAAAGCATAACTCCACCCTGCTAACACGCACACAGTAATAATTGTCTGTTTTAAACCTCTATGACTTTCAAATCAATGGCAAAGCCTCATAGAGGCCGCATTCCAATGGCCATCCTTCCCAAATGCCAACAAGGAATGCAAAACACTCCTCTTCTGTTTCATGGGCGCTGGATTTCAAACGGTCAATAGGTCGGGCTCCTTCTAAGATTTCCACCTCATGTGAAATATGTTCTAAATGCTTTTGATTGGTTTTAGTTAACATCGCAATAACTCTTAATATTTTTCCAGACCTTCTATGATGTTCTTCCCGCAAGAATATCTGCTTTATTTTGTAGCTCGCCCGACACACAATCGGAACCCCCACCCCCCAAATTTAATTGGCTCTCCGGTAACAGGGATGTTACCTCAAATGAACGCTTTCCCCCTCCAGACAGGAGGCACTCGCTCCTGATCTATTCCTCAGTATTTGCTGATCATGATCAAAAAAAAAGGACCAGTCTATTTGCTGCCAGTTTTGCAAAGGGCCATTCTTCTCCGTAAAAGCAAATTGCTAGATCTCAGTGGTCATAAATGGACGGCTGTTGGAGGTTGGAATGAAAAAAGATTTTTTTTAAAGAAAAAAAAGGGGCAAGGGTGTCACTAGTGGCGCATGCCTGTCACGGGAGGACTGTTTTCATGACCCTAAGTGACTCCACAAGCAGGCAAATTCCTCCATTGTTGACAGCAGGTATTTAAAGCTTCATTCACTCCATTTTCTTCTCGTCTTCAATCCGTCCAAAACATTTACATTTCTCCCGCATTACTTCCACTTGATTTGCTGTCACTTCTTCTTTCCCCCCAACCCCGCCCCCACCCCCACTCCGTGTTGTATTATGGCTTTCTCTCTCTCACTCTCTCTCTTCGCTCTTTCAGCGGCGACTGGGCTTTAGACTGTTTCAGAGGCAAGTTCCGCCTCTTCAGCCTGATTTGTCCGTATTTCAGACCAGCCGCAGCTCTGTATGGCTAAGCACAGAGTCACTCTCACCCTCCCCCGTCTTCCCGGAATATTCCAACGTTTTAGCGCAAAAAAATGCATTAGAACGGCTCTCCACTTATATAATGCGGGGTTCGAATTGTTTCGAACTTTGTCCAGTTACAAGGAAATGGAAAAATAAAATTGAGCTTGCACTCGTCTACCATAAACACCAAGAATTGGAATAAGGGTCTTAAAATATATTCCATCCGCAAACTTCACGTTGAAAATTAAACCCTGAGTTGGGTTTCAGGAAGTGGTCTAAATAAAGTATTAACTGGCACCTAGTATTAACTAGCCTTGTAATATAGGGACTACATGTCTGCTTTGGGAAACGTACTAAATGATACTTCAAACATTGCTTCAATAATTCCAGCCGCACTGCACAAATCTAGACCCGCATGTGCCAGCCTGTGCCCTCTTTCAATCCGCTTGGACAACTGCCCCTCTCCCTTGCCGTTGATTCACTCCTTTCCCTTGCACCAGTTTCATGTCGCTCTGTTTCCCTCCCTTCGTCGAGGCTCATTCCATGCCCTCTCCCCTTCCATTCAACCCGAAGCCGTTGTTTCTCTGTCCGTCTGTTCCCCGGCCCATGATCAGCCGATTCTTTTTTTTTGTTTGGAGGTTACTTCACTCCCCGGCAAAGCTGCTTCTTTCCCGGAAACCATTCCCAAGATCGCTCGCTTCCCTTTCTGAGGCCTCCTGTCTTCAAGGAACCATCTCTTAGCTCCAAGAACCTACTAACTCGAATAGCAGTGCTATTGATTATTAACAACGGCCCTAATAACTCAATAATCTCGTCTGCCTCAATTATAAAAATATTATTCCAGTTTACTGCAGGAGTCCGCGGTCTATAATATGTTCATTATTTTAAATGTGAATTCATCCTTACAATCACGAAGTGCCAATGAAAAGACTACCTACAACTATTAAAAGCGCCGTGGCTGCTCTGGAACTCTGAAACAGGAAGCAGCTCTGACATTACGATATTTAAAAAAAAAGGCAACCAAAGCTCGGAAGAGTGTTAACGCTGGATGAATAATATGCTGCAATCAGTGTTGTGACTGCACACATGCGCTGTTCCAACAGATACAGCAATTTAACCAGGATAACTGTTCCAACTGACTAACAGAGCATCCTGCCAGATGACAAATCACATGATTGAGAGAGAATTGAAACGCGCCAGCATCCCTTTACTTTCTCCCAAATTCTATTCGCCCCTACGAACATACATGCAATTTAACATGTAGGATTCCGACTAAGATTCTTCTTCAAGCCAGATCTGCTTAGGCCCGTATTTCCTAAGCTTTTATTGTATGTGAGGAAGCCCTGAGTCCTGAAAGGCGCTATAGAAGCACAGACCCAGCTTCATCCTCTTTCCTCCATTGAAACAGGAGCTACAGTGTTGTCTCACAATCCAACCTCAGATCGCGGGTTAGACGAATACTCCCTCGTTTATGTTCCAACTGTTCTTTAATACTGGGCTTCTATTTTCAGATTATCAAATGGTTGCCCTGGGCAGACTCAAAATAAAGCAACTCCCAGGACAAGACTTAAGCGTTACCTCACTAAGGAAGGACAGAGTGACCTATGCATCAGAAGCTTTTCTTAAAACAAATATAATTTATGGAGGATTCCAATGACGTCAGTATAGTAAACAGAACCTTATGTGAAGACAGCTCATAAAACCTTTATATCTGAAAACAGACCGCATTAACCCTTCAGGAGTCTCTGTGCTGTCTGCAATCTGAAATATACTTGTCTAATTTTCACTTTTTGAGCATTGCCGAATTTAATTGCTCCACCGTTAGCGGCCGCGCCTTCAGCGCCTTTATCCCTCCTCAAACTTCACCAAACACTCCACATCTCTTTCTTCCTTGAAGATGACTCTTAAAACCAATCCTGGCCAAGATTTGGCCATCTGCCTTAGTATCGTCTGATCTAGCTGGGTGCTCCTGTGAAAGGTCCCGTGACGTTTCATTACGATCAGAGGCGCTATACACATATAATGTGTAGCTGAAACCTCTACACGTGCATACAGCGCAGACCACACTTCCTTAGTTCTCTAGTTGCTATGGCGTCCTTACTACTTGCGGTCAAGCAGCGAGAAATACGTGCATACTTTCCCATACAGAAGCTCCTTGATTCTGGTCCAGCTTAGGCTGTGGATAAATGTGAAAGGGAGAATCCGGAGTAATGAAGAGCTCCTAAAACATATCCTGGTGGGTTCTTAGTTTAGTTATATACTCCACTACCGATAACAGAGCAAACAAGACTGCGCTCTATTATTACACCACGGATATGCGATAATAGTTCAGGCATTCTGGAATAAGATTTGACATATTTTCTATGTTTCTATAGGTTGTTTGTGTGAAATATTTAAGGATGTTCCTGCGAACATGTGAAATTGATGGGCTGGAGAGGACCAGCTGCTCCATCAAATCTCTCCCATCAAATACAATCAACAGAATGACTGAATTTAAACTTTAAGTCAACTGCTAATCCCCCACCCACCGTTCCAACCACGCCCCCCAGCCCCCAACCCACCCCCCACTTACCCGTATCCCTGGCATTTCCGCGCGGTTTCTCGGGACGGTACACAACAACATGACATATTTGAACAAAAAACAACCGTACTTTAAATGGTTCATTTCATCATCCATAAGTATTAATTATAATTTTGCTGCCTCAACTCCAGACAATGTCCAAACCATAGCACCGTGTCGTTATTGTGGTAATGAACTGTTTGCAAGTTTCAGCTGAAAATGTTAAAGTGACATAAAGAGTCCATAGCCCGACGATTAAAGATCGAGGATGATACCCAGTGGATCTCATCGTCTAAAGAATCATAGCTAGTTACACCATTGGCTGTGACAAGCATTTTACAATGAAGCATCGGATTAGGTATTTCCATGGCTGTAAAGTTCCTAGTTAGTCTTCTATTTTGAGTCATGAAATAATCCCTCTATAGTTACTTTAATTAGCCCGGTTGGTCGTGCTATGACACACCTCCAAGGAAAGTGGGATTTAAACCCGACCTGCTGGTCCCACAGGCAAAAACACCCAAAGAGTCCCACTAGCCGATTAGATCACATGCCCGAGAGCATTAACCTACGGATGTCACAGATGACTAAATCAGTAATATTACCGATGAGTTATCACCTCACAGCATCATCGCCATCCTGTGAAGTAACACTCAATTTAGTCGGCATTAATTGTGAAACCTCTTAGAATTTAACAACTGAGGAATGTAAGGAGGTGGTAGCCTTAGTAGCATTATTAATCCAGCAACCCAGGCAATGTTCTGCTGGCATTAGCTCGAAACCTGAATTTTAATTTTTTAAAAATCTGGAACTAAGTGTTTAATGATGACCTCGAGTCTGTCGTGGATTGTCTGCGGATGGGGAACACATCTGGTTCGCTAATGTCCTTTAGGGAAGGAAGCTTCTGTCCATACCTACATGTGACTCCAGACCCACAACGATGTGGTTGACTCAACTGTCTTCTGAGCAGTTAGGGATGGACAACAAATGCTAGTCTAGCCATCGACGCCTACATACCGTGAAAGATTTTTTTAAAAAAAACACCTTATCTCGACGTTGCTCTTTGTACTCAATCTTCGTTCTATTAATGACCTCTCTTCATGTCTCACTAGCTGTTGAGAACATGGGGTAGCGGATAGTAATTTTTTTTTGTAAATATGTACTTTATTATTTTTTAAACATCTACATTCTTCACATGTTGTCGTCCTGTCATGCTCTTCATTGCAATGACTGTACTTGGGACACATTGTTAAGATTTGTTCTTCTGTCATGCCTCATGTTCCTGGCAGACGAATTGAACAAAGTTTAGACCCAAAACCCCAAGCAAAGAAGCCACAGAGAACAATCCGAGAATGCATGAATTTTTAAAAAATGTTAACTAGATCTGGTTTTGATTGCCAGTTGCCTGGAGGGAAATAAAACGAACCACTACATCTCAAACTCAATAGCGGTTCGTGGGAGTTCCAAAATCTCCAATGCTCAGTCGTATAGTCGAGTAGTGTCCCATCCATCCCACTTATCCAAGTATTCAGAAGAAGCAGATATCCCTTTCAATCTAGTGGTAGTATCCTTCGTTATGATTTCACATACATGTTCTAATTGGATGAGGTGATGGTGGGACACCTTCGGTATGTGGTTCTAGGTGAGTGGCGGGGATGGGTGATGATGTGTTAATTCGAAACGTAAAGCTGCCAGAGACCGTTTGTCTAAACCTCTCCAATAAACAATCTCCAAACTGTTTCCCATTTGTGTTACATTCAAGAGAACATCTTCGATCAGTAAACAGTAACAATAATGGTGTAGAAAAAATTAAAACCGATTAATTGTTGCCAATTGTTCTTCTTTGTCAAACTTTAACACACAATGCACATGGTGAAGCGATTGCAGCATTTGGTCCTTCTCACTGTATTTTTACATTGAATACACGTGACAATAAATGATTCAATTCCCTACAGCCATGCAAATCTGGCCAATGGATGTTGTTCAATTTATGCCAAACTGTGCCCATATATACATATTCATCTACACATATAATACATGTGCATTAGTTGTCGCACTAATGAAATCACAGTTAACCAAAGGTCATAAAGGTTACAATAAAAATCTTTTTCGTGATTTCAGAAGTATCTGACAACTTGAGTTCAACTTTTTTGTTCCCATTGATCTTCACTCACTTTGACTGATGTGGGTGATGTCCCAAGACTGACAATAACAGGCACAAATACTGGGGCAAGGGCAACCTTAAAAACCATACAGTTGTTTCGAATCTCCGACGACCATCCCGGCCCAAACCACCAGTCTCCCCCCAGCTCAGAATAGAGGCAGTACAAATGCAGTCCGAGATCATAAGCCACAGCTGCTGTAAACTTGGGTCAATCCATTTGAAAAATACATCAAGCAGACCCACATTTTGGGTACGCTGATAAAGACGATTAAAAGTCTATGTTTTGGAGTAGAAACAAAGGTTATTGTTTGCGTTTGTACATAATTATTACCAGCCACAGAATAAACGATCTGGAGTCCGGAATAACCAATATTCTATCGAGTAAAAACTTTATACAGAATAGAAAAAAATGTGATGAAAGCAACACGAACAAAACATCTACTATTAACATATTGCATACCGTTGATACAAAGGAAATAGTTTATATTTATATGGCGCCTATCAGAACTCAAGAGCCCCCCTACAGGGCTTTACAGCGATTTGGGAAGTTTCAAAGTTTACTCACTGCTGAAATGCAGAAACAGGCAGTCACCATGTGCACGGTATGCTCCCATAGACAACAATGATATAGTGTCCAAACATCTTTCTAAAATAAAGTCAATATGGGGATAAATATCAGCCTGAGTTCCGATTGAATTACTTTTCCATTCTTTGAGATACAGTTGGATCTTGACAATGCCCCTAAAAAGGGCAGAGGAAGACTGGAGTTAAACCCCTCAGCCAACAAACGGCATTTGTCTCCGACAGTGTAGCACTCTGGCAGAGCCACGTTATGAAGTCTCAGCGCTCTGGTGTGGGCCTTCCAACCCAGATACAATGTTCTTTAGGGAAGGAAACTGCCATCCTTACCTGATCTAGCCTACATGTGACTCCAGACCCAAAGCAATATGGTTTACTCTCAACTGCCCTCTGGGCAATTAGGGATGGGCAATAAATGCTGCCTAGCCAGCGACGCCCTCATCCCGTGAATGAATAAAAAAAAATACAAACATCACACTGTTCAGAAATAACACAGTGTGGAGCTGGAGGAGCACAGCAGGCCAGGCAGCATCAGAGGAGCAAGAAAGTCGACGTTTCGGGTCGGGATTTCTGAAGAAGGGTCCCAACCCGAAACGTCAGCTTTCCTGCTCCTCTGATGCTGCTTGGCCTGTTGTGATCCTCCAGCTCCACACTGTCTTATCTCTGACTCCAGCATTGGCAGTTCTTACTATCTCACACTGTTCAGGAAGCACGGTTTAATTTTAGAATTTATATTGGAAAAAAGATCAAACTCCAGAGAGACAGACTACGCTGAGACTGAAAGCGTGTAAGAAAGAAGGAAAAATAAAAGTTTTTTTAAAATGCTGAACCGGTCTTGGGTTTTAAGAACTTATCGACTGTGGGAGAAAGCATAGAATGTAAAAGCGGAAGAACTCGTTGCTGTAAGGCCATAAAAGAGTTTTTTTTTAAATTGAGCATAGATGAGTTCAATTAGACTACTCGAATAGTATAATTCTTGAATGCTTTCCTTCTTAGTTGAAGTCACAATCAACCACTATACAAATGTAATCGGCGATGACCTCCGCTCAACGTCCTGGTAAAATAGGCTACATGTACACTGCACTAACAAAACACAAATTGCTTTTCGGAAAGTAGCTGGGAAATCAGACATCTGGGGTTGAGCAAGGCGTGAGCAAAACTGCTCTGAGTAAAGTTACATCTAACAAGGGACTGCGTAGAAATTTAAAGAAAAAGTTGGCAATGTTTGCACAGTGACTCATAAAGGATTGACCTTTACCTGTAGCATAAAGTAGATAGCCAGACGGGACGATTTTAGAATGCGAGTCATGCCAGTGAGTGAGACAGCATACTAAGACCGTTGGGCTTTTACAAATTGATTTGAGAATGGGGCAGTTTGCCACAGAATACCATTGTCCACTTTGTGGTTTGAATTGCCATTGCAATTGTATAGCGCCTGACGACCATTGAACGCCCCAAAGTACTTCACGCGAAATGAAGCACTTTTCTGAAGAGTTGCTGTTATTCTATCTGGCGATAGGCAGCAGGCCCTTTGTACACAGCAAACTCCCACATACAACAAGGCGAGAATAGCCGGATAATTTTCTTTTGTGATGTTGAGTGAGGTGAATGTTGGCTAGGGTGGCACTCTGTTTTTCTCCTACATTGTACCATGAGAGCTTTTAAGTCCAGAGGGTAGGCAGGGGCTTATTTTAAACATTTCTTCTAAAAGGTGGCACCTCAGACGGCGCAGCACTGCCTCTCTTTTGCACTGGGCGGGGTGGGGGGGGGTTTGTACTAAATTTGCGTACAGTCCCTGTTGTGAACCGCGAACTCGCTACCATCTGCGAGAAGGCTGCCAAAATTTTGCGCCAGTTGTGCCAAAGAATTTATCTTGGCTGTGTTCCATCCCTGTATTTGCCTTCTAGAGATAAGCGACCTTGCACGAAGTTGACACAGGAGGCAGCAGGGAAGGGGAAACACATGTTCATTCACGTAGCAAACGTTTTCTCTTTAAATAAACTAGAGCTGCCAACGTCATTTTGTGAGTGAGGAAAGGCACAAGGCTTATCTTTAGTCAGACCCACCTTCGAAACTCTTGCTCCTTAATAACGTGTCGGATTGCGAGTTCCTTTTGTGTAAGCAATGGGCAGTAATGCAATATAAAAACCGAAAGAACTGCGGATGCTGTAAATCAGGAACAAAAACAAAGTTGCTCGAAAAGCTCAGTTCTGAGGAAGGGTCACCAGACCCGAAACGTTAATTCTGTTTTCTCCTTCGCAGATGCTGCCAGACCTGCTGAGCTTTTCCAGCAACTTTATTTTTGTGGCAGTAATGCAATAGTACACGATGCTGAACTATAACTTCTTTATGCAATATTACCTTCTTAAAGAGGATGATTTTTCTCTGCCTTGCCTCAATACGTCCTCAACTTATTGACTGATGTTTTTCGTAGCGTCTAATCATCATCGGGATCAAAGCCATCGAGCAATAAAAAGCAGGAAGTGCCGGAGAAACCCAGCAGGTTTTGCTGCTCCTGTAGAGAGAGAGAAACAGAATTAACGCTTCGAGTCCGATGACCTTTCGTCAGCAGCTGGGTCAGGTGGTATTTATACTGATGACAGTGAGTAGGGGAAACAGTCAACAGATTTGTATGGATTGGTTCCAGCGCGGGCAACACACTTTCAAACATTCACTGTTCTCGTTAGCACGCTATCCAGCATTTATTTCCTTCTGGACTTATCATAGCCAATCTCTTTGATCTCCTCTCCTCTTTTTTTCTCTCTGTCTCTATGCATTCTATTCGTCGTCCCCCTCCCCCGATATCACCATAAATGCCACCTTGTCCCCAGCGCTTTTAGTTCTGACGAACGGCCACTGGATTCGACACATTAATTTCCTTCTACCGTCCATAGATACTGCCAGACCTGTTGAGTTTCTCCAGCACTTTCTGTTTTTGTTTCGGATCTCCAGATCCGCAGTTCTGTGTTTTATCAAAGTTCCTGGGGTTTGCTGCTGCATCAGTTTAAACCCTGCCACACCGAGAACGCTTGAATGTAATAATGCTAGGCACACTTTCACCAGGACAGTGAACTATCAGATGCCTTACACTTTCCTAACGGTGGCAGTTATTTCTTCCTCTCTGCATTCTAGAGTGTGATTATGCGGTTTGAAAGAAAAATGCAAATTCGCGCAAACATCCACTTTATGAGTTTCCAGTCTGTTGCGAAAAGGGTATATCTGCCGCAGGGACCAGAAGCTGTCTGTAGTCCAATGGCATGAGTTTATTTCCTGAGATGTAAGGAGTTAGTTTTATTCCTGTTGCGCACACAGAGTTATTTCTAGCAACAGGTACCAAAAGACTAAGATGAAGTACCATCTGATGTAACTCTATTGCCTCTTCAGGCCCGGTTACCAATGAGCTTTCGTGGAAATGAACGCTAGTCAGGACACTGTTGACGGAGACCTTTTGAACACATTTCTTCAAAAACCTGGGCGCTTGCCACGCAAGAATGTAACAGCAGGCGCCAAAATAAAATCATTGCTCTATAAAATAGCTCAAGTCAAAGGGTTTTAAAACTGCATGAGTCACGGAGAGTTAGTTCAATTGGATGTGATGGAGGAGACTGATCTCTCGAGATAACGGTTATATTCTGCAGTATAGCGTCTTAATGAAATCAGATAACATGCCAAACAATTTCATATTTTCACATCAGGGTGAGGCTTGCGATTTGGATGTTGGTACCAGATAGAAGATGCCATTTTTTTTATATCCAGTCCTTTGTCATAATAACGCTACTAACGTCAGGACCGCGCCGACGTTAGACCGCGTGCATTTCGGGATCATAAACACGACGCCAGTTTCAGTTTTGAGTCTTGCATCTCGAGTCGGTTGAACTTTCCCTACCTTTTGAAGCACTTGGAGTATCAGTGGAGGAATAGGGGACTTTTTTTATCTGGGGGAGGGGCACGGTGTAGGTTATGACAATGGTTAGCAATTCTAAATACCAGGCGAAATCCTGCCACCCAACATCCGCAGGTATGTGAATGAGAAAATTACTATAACCTATTCCATAAATGTTCATACGCAGAGAATGAAAAACAGGGTGATAGTAAACTAGAACCGTTCACGAAACAAGTAGTTTTCGGTTCAGTCACCAGCCTCACAATCTGTAATTAGAATCAGCGTGCCAATTGGAGGATTACATTTTTGACTATGGTCACCCAGTGTATATTTGTTCACCATCTTTTGTACAACACACATAAAGCACAAATCGTGTTTCTGGGTCATCGGCAATAGAGTAAATATAATGTCTTCCTAACATATTATCACAGTTTTAAGGCTCGGTAGGGTCATAATTTCGTTTTGGATTTTTAAAATCTAAGTTTACTGTTTAAGTCATAAATTAGAAGTACAGTTGAAAGATCAGACTCAGAAACATGTGAAATGTTAAACATCAGATCTCACTATTTCCAACTCGACTTCCCATCCGTACACCAGCACCCCCACCCCCCGCTGCCCAGAAATTCCTTGGTTTAATGACATCTCCACGGCAACAAAAATTATTAAAATATTTCAACTGGTAAGCCAATGGATTCAAACGTTCAAAAGCATATAGTTGGATTTTAAGATGAAACCAGTTTCCCTGCCTTACCCATTTTTACAGAGGGTTCTGGTTACACAATAGTAGCGTCTCTATCTCTGAGCCTGGGGGTTCAAGTTCCAACTCCAGAGGTGTGTAAAAACATCTCTGAACAGGGTGGTTAAGATGATCTACTCTCTTTCATACATTTACGCTCATATCAGCAAATGCAAGCAGGAAAAGTACACATTAAACTTCAAAAAAATTATACTTTACTCCGAAAAAAAATTCATGTCAGTCAAAAAATATTCGGTGCATCAGGCCAGCGCCGTGGTTTTAGACATAGGGGTGCCCTATCTAAGACCACGCTCCTGTTCTCTTCCTTTTTCAAACAGCTTTCCCCTAAATACTTCAATATTCTGAGGCAGAGAATCCCACGTTCTAATCACCTTATGTGTATTTTTTTTTGTTTGCTTCTTATTGGTTGTTTTTCCAGGTCACATGCCGTGGAACTTATTGAGCAACAGTTGGATCTTTAATGGGAATATGTGTAAATCTATTGGAAACGCGACAATCGCCTTTACCACAATCATAAAACATTAACAGCAGTCACCACAAAGTGAACACAAAGCAACGTCAGTCAAGTAATCCATATGGAAGAAGAAAATGTGTGGTTTGCATAGATACTAACGCTCTGTGAAAAATATGCTAGCAATGTATTTCAAAAATCGTTAAATTCTATGTTGAATTTGCAGCAGATTATGCGTTTATTCTCCATAAAACTTGTACACACAGTTCATTGGAAGCATCTACAAGACCACTCGACGAAGGTTAGAATAGGAGATCACACGGCGTGAGGTCTGCGTAGGACCAATAGCTAAACATCGGGCAATAAAACAATGTACCATTAAGGGAACGTACTTTATTTATTTTAATCAACCTACACAGACATATAATCACAACTCTTAAAAAGGGACTTGAACAGAGACCTCCTGGCTCAAAGGTAGAGACACTGCGACTGTGTTATTGATGCCCCTTACATCTTGTTTCTTCAATATCCGACTTTCATTGGCACTCAAAGCAACATTTTCAATTAAATTGGATAAATTTAAAAACTGAGTTGCGTATTCCAAAAACCTCGTCTTTGTGACAAGGCATTTCTCCAATTCTACCTCGTGGTAACTGACTATTGGATGTCGAATTTAATTTCTTCAGGTACACATTATCACGTACTCGCGATAGGCTGCCAGGAATTTAATTTTCAGTAGTTACATCACGGTAGATATGAAATCTTATCTTCAAACTCCTGCACATTGCATCATGACCGGGTATAAAAGTGCTTTTTTGGCTAAAATTTTGCTTGTTCCACCAAAAGCTGCCGCTCTTAATTTTTGCTGCGTTCAAGAATACACATTTGGAACAACGTAAGAATTTATTGCGTCAATATGAAATATTCAATAGCTCGCAATTTGGACAACATTTCTATTAGTTCACAATTAAACCAGTGTGTTCCAATTCCGGAGCCGAGGGGAGAGCTTTCCTTGTTTTCTCCGAGTCCCTGATAAAGTAACAGTCTCATTAGAAAGGCGAGTTATGATAGATGTTTGAAGAACTGAGCAATAATGTTTTGCCCTGGATCGTCAATCAATGTTCCTAAAGGAAGCCAAGTGTCTATTTTAATGTTCTGGAGTCTTAACAAGTGCTTACAAGCCGGAGCATTCAAAGCATATGAAAGCCACTGGTTTGCTGGGAATCAAAATAACTAACTTTGACATTTATAGTCATTAAACTTTGAAGTTGACATTTTCATTAACTATCTGGACCTTCGCTTAAACTGTTGTAAAAATCAAAAGATTCGTATAAACTTGGTAATGTGGTCAGTATCATGAAACCTGACAGTAGAGGCGCTTCCATTTAATTGAATAGGTACTGCCTGTCACACTCTAATACATCACTGAAATACCTCTCAATGTTTGCATCAATATTCTTATTTTCGCGTTGGATTTGATGGGAATAAGATGTCTAGCATTCTGTTGTTATCCACAGTGTTGTGGAAAGTAGGTCTTTGGATCTGTCGCTGCACGTTGGAAACTTACACCCAAAATTAACACTAATGACAGATTTATTGCAGTCAGTCAAAATAGGCGCCTCGCAGACAGAATCAATGTGCTGCATAAACAATTGTCACACAACCAATTTTGGTCTGTTCCAGTTACGTACAAGTGTGGTCGGGCGGGTCTTCGTGAGCAGGCTACCTTTGGTATGATCAGCCCTTTACCAGGGGAAAAAAAATGTCCAATGGAAGAAGAAGCCAAAGAAGGACAGATGCTGGAAATCAGAAACAAAAGCATAAATTGTTGGGAAAACTCGGCAGGTCTGGTAGCATCTGTGAAGAGAAAGCAGAGTTAATGCTTCGGCTCCAGTGACCCTTCTTCAGAACTGATCTTCAGAAAAAAGTGTCCAGGAGGCCAGTATTCGATGAAAGGCTTGTCAAACTTCTGCTTAATTCAGCAGTTCTGATATCCAACTGGAAGGGATTTGTTAGAGAGATTAAAGTGTAGATTACTCATCCGAACTCACATGTCACTTGCAACAAACAAAATATTCCATGCAATGTCTAAGTTTGAAACCCCAATAAAGTATAAACTAGTGTGAGTTGGTAGGTCGAGATCTTATGAGGAAAGGCTGAGGGACTTGAGGCTGTTTTCGTTCGAGAGAAGAAAGTTAAGAGGTGACTTAATAGAGACATACAAGATGATCAGAGGATTAGATAGGGTGGACAGTGAGAGCCTTTTTCCTCGGATAGTGATGGCTAGCACGAGGGGACATAGCTTTAAATTGAGGGGTGGTAGATATAGGACAGATGTCAGAGGTAGGCTCTTTACTCAGACAGTAGTAAGGGCGTGGAATGCCTTGCCTGCAGCAGTTGTAGACTCTCCAACTTTAAGGGCATTTAAATGGTCATTGGATAAACATATGGATGATAATGGAATAGTGTAGGTTAGATGGGCTTCAGATTGGTTTCACAGGTCGGCGCAACATCGAGGGCCGAAGGGCCTGTACTGCGCTGTAATGTTCTATGTTCTATGTGCGTAAGAGAACACCGACCAAGTATAAGGACATTCGGCTCTTGGAAATTCACCCACCTGGATTCCCACCTCTGTCATTGCAACATCGTACACACACTCATGCCTGAACATGTTTCCTTGCATGGTTAACCAGTCACATAGCTTCACTAATCTTGCTTCCTGAGCAAACAAGATATCACAATTAGAATGGGAGATTCCAAACTTTTCTCTTCCAGAGATAAACCAACTAAGGATACACACCCAATTCTATTGAGCTATAACAGTACCATGTTTGAACCTTCCTGTTTCAGTTTTACGGATTCTTGATATCCGAGTTCCTATCTCAAACTTGTTTTGCCAACAGTTGAATTCCTTATCCACTTCCACTGGAACATCAAGAGTTGGGTTGCGCAATGTTAGACAGTGAAAGGGGGCAGTTGGATTATTTAGACTGGCAGGCATTCATTCCACTTCCAAATATATTCCCACTGTTTCAGTGAGATCACACGAAAATGTGAGAACTTGGCATTGTCCCGGTGTTTTATTTTATATAACTCTAGTTTGTTAGCATAAGTTCAAGCGTCCTAGACCCAAGTGCAGATCAACCTGTACTTCTCGTAAGGCAGACCTCTCTTGCGGTAACTGAACAGTCTAAAGCCCAGCTGAAGTCTAGAGCCTGTGCTGTATCCAACAAACAAGAGTTGCTGTCTCACAGGCGAACAGATCATATGTTATAAAGCAAGATGGTAGCCCAGGGACAGCCTCCAGCTCGCTAGACTTCTCTGATGTGCTTACCAATTATGTTTTTTTTAAATTTGCAAGAACTTTTAAATAGACATCTATAATTATATAAAACATGCTTATACAGCCTAAACTCGGACACCGATCAGAGAACTGGACTCCACCCACTCAATAAGTCCATCCAATAATAGTTTCCAACACTAGCCATAAGCCAATGAAAAGCAGACAAAATGACGGGTTAACGGAAAACTGCCTCGTCGTTTCCCAAGACCTGTTAAGGTAGAAAATCCTTCCAATATTATCCACACCCTAATTTCTATATAGCAACAAACTTCCACAAACTATGAAATTTCAGTCCTGCCAACTCTACTAACATCATTTTACCGACACTAAGCTTTGGATACATGTTTAAAAGTTTAAAGTTTATCCTAGACCTGACTCTTTCGCACTCAGTTCTACATGTATTTTTTAAAAGAATACTCACAAACATTCAATATCGACAAGGAAACATTCCCCATATTTTGCTACAGAAGTCTGATATGGATACCGAAGGATGTTGACTGCATAATATTGGATATTGGGACGTTTTGCCATCATGCGGCATGACTTGGAGTTTTAATTTCTCAACTCACTTCGAATCTTGGACCAAAAGCTAATGATTGAAGCGGAGTACATGAACAGTGACTTATTTTGCTTTATAGAGAATAGTCACCGGTTCCAATTGCGCATTCGTCAGTGTGAAAGATGCATCTACGCTTTGATTTACGACTTTTCCATGCCCTTGTAGCGTTGGTCACCCAGGCTGCACATTATTAGACTAGAGTAGGTGGGGCTTAAAGGTGTCCTTGCTCAGAGGTAGGGACATTATCACTGCATTACAAAATCCCTTACCTTTTGACTTGTAGGATGTCCTGTACCTTGCAGGAGTTACTGAGCGGTCAATAGAAACAATTGTCAAATTGCAGCACGCCTTTCCCAGCGATTCCATCACCAAGTACTTCAATAAACAAAGATTATTTCACCAACCTGGCTCCTCAATAGAGAGTTGAGGATATTGAAACAAATATAGAAAATGCTGGAAAAACTCAGCAGATCTTCTTCAGAACTTCAAATTTCTTCTGCTGAAGAACCGGACTCAAAACATTATCTCTCGCTCTCCCTCCAAGGATACTGCCAGACCTATTGAATTTCTCCACGATTTTCTACGTTCGTTTCAGATTTTCAGATGTTGCCTTTATTATAGTTGCTGGTTCAATCCAGCAACACGGCGTCATTGCTAGTTTGTCAGCAAAGAACTTCTCTCAACGCCGGGCAGCACAGTATCTAAGCTTTGTAGCTCTCGAATATCCCATACTTTTGGGCAAGATTTTGTTCAGAGATGAGAGTCAGGGTTAGATCGGAAGCGATGATATAGAGCAATTATTTAATGATTGTCCTCAAACCTTACTGGGAGTTTGCAGGGCTATTTCTTCTGATTTGACTAAGGAGAGCTGCTACAGTTCCACCAAGCTTGCCCGGGATCCTTTCAAAAATTAATAAAAGCCACCCTAGATGATGCAGTCAGTTAATCTCCAAAATTGAACAGTTCAAAGGATTCAGCTCGAAAGAAAACGTACGGAATAACAAATGGTAAAAGTCCTGAGCTCTCGCTGTGGGGCTTTTTCAGGGAGTAAATTGAGAAGCGAGGTAGATAATTGGACCGACGACTATTAGCAACACTGCCTCCTCAGTTCTCAATTTATCCCCAAGGACAGCTACAAGGCAAACGCTTAGTTTATATAATCGCACACGACTGAGATGTTTCGTTTAGAAATAGCGCTAATTATAGGTTTCTTACAAATAGCATTTGATCTTAAATTCATTATAAAGTAAGTTGCGATTTGTCCTTCCGCCTTCAAAGGTCAGAATTTTAATGCATCTTTTATTCCATTGAGAAGTTAAGCAGCTGTTAATAATTATATGGATGAAGATGCAAAACGAAGTTAAAAAAATCGAGGAATCTTTTCACTCAACAGAGTAGAAATTATATAGAAGTATTAAAGGGATATTAGGGAGATAGCCGAGAGACAAATAGAAGAATATGTTGAGAAGATAAATATTTGAGTATAGCTGAGCAGAGCAATTTGCACTTAATGCAGTAGGGATAAAGTAGCCTTTGTCGAGAGCAGGTTTAACCTGAGGTGAGGGGAGGAGCTTGAGAATGAGAATCCTTCATGATACCCTCAGCCGGTACAGGGAATTGAACCCACGCTATTAGCTTTACTTCTCATTGCGGACCGGCCAACGGAGCTAACCAACTACAATGCAGGAATTGCAGGGAGCATTGACAGACTGGCTGAAGAATGGCAATTCAACCAAGCCATGCCAAGCGGATTGTAACACTTCGGGTCTGACTAGGACTATTAGCCCCCTCCCCGAGCCAACACAGTTATTGCAACAACAACTCCCTCTGGGTATTTTAAAAAAGTGATGGGCAATAAACGTTGGTGTAACCAACGACACTCTCATCCTGTGAATGATGTTTTTTTAAAAAAAAACACAATCAGCCCATTGAAAAGCATAAAACCGAGGAAGCAGCGATTCTGTGAAAGTTGGAAAAATAAAGGGAATTCCTGAAAAACTGGAGAAACAGTTCGTGATGAATCTGAAGTGTGACTCTCTCCACCGGTGATCCCAGACCTGCTGAGAGTTTTCTGCTGAAAACAAAAAAAAATGCTGGAAATCACAGCAGGTCAGGCAGCGTCCGTGGAGAGAGAGCAAGCTAACCTCTTGAGTCTAGGTGACTCTTCAATTCCTTTCCCTCAAAGACCACCAGGTCGTGTTGCCTGTTCTCGGATCCTAACACGACTAGAATCTCCCTATATCTCAACCCACTGTCTTAAATGAAGCTGGTAGCGCTGCGAACAAATTCAACCTGGCCATGTCGATACCTGCAGTTTACTCCGGGTTAACCACTTGGCTGGCCGCTAGATGTCGGAACCTCGTCGCTCTGCCGCCACCTCGGTCAACGTAGGACAGATTCACGGCGAATTCGCAAACCAACCAGCGGTGTTGGTTCTCTCATTTTTGTGGGATCATTCCGTGAACACTTTATCTGCTTCATTTCCGCTAAAACAAACTATTTCCTCGTCGCATTATGAGGACGTAAAAGGTGCCATGCAAATGCAATTGCTTTCTTTCTGATCCAAACTTTGCACGTGGAGTGATCCCGGTTTAGATACCACACATGGCGACGCGCTTTTGGTTTTCTGCTGAAACATGTGAACACAATAATGCCAACAGCAGCAGCAAAAATGGACCTGGACACCGACAGCAACTGTCTCAAATGTTTCCTCTCAAGCTCGCGGTGTCCACAGCGCTCAAATAATTTGCCGGGTAATACGGAATTTGGCTGCGGGACGGACCACACATTCCGCATAATGAACGCCGAAGTCCTCAGATTTTTGTGGTCAAAAATGTTTCATGAACAGACCGAAACTGTATGGCAAACGTTTCCCTCTCATTGCGGACATTTCCTGACGTGTTCTTATCTCCAGTCCTAGCTAACAAAAATACGTTAAGCTTTTCCAAAACAAAAATTCTAATGTTTTACGGCTTCAATGCGTGAGTCAGATAATCTCTCCTCGATTCCAGAAGCAACTAATTCCAATGGTTTTCAGTTTAATCCACTCCTAGAAGTGATGAAGCGACCAATTAGGATTTGACAAACCCTATCAACTACTAGAAATGTCGAGATGTCGATTGATAGTATCGCATTTTATGAAAGAACGGTACAAGGTTGGTAAACAGAGGACAGAGATTTGCGATAATCGACAAAAAAAGGTCTAGGAAAGATTAGGTGATCTTTAAAAAAGATCTTGCTATGATGTCCTGGAATGTATCGCAAGTGGGCAATATATTTAAGCTAAAACACAGACATGATGTAGATTCATTGAGCTCATATCAGAATACTAGTAAAGTAGTAAAAACAAAAATAGGTGTAAGACAATTTGCACTAATGTGGAGGAATTAAATTTAGTCAATAATGGAAAATGCAGCAGAATTATTAACGTCCAAAAATAATATAGATAAATACACCTCAAAATAGCAGGACTCCTGGCGGGGGGAGTTGGAATCACGGCGAGGGACAAATTGAGTAGCTCTCTGAAAGAGCCAGCACAGGCTTTACGGGCCGAACGGCCTCTTTCTGCAATTGTAAAACCATTGAGTTCGGAAGTCAACGGACGTAAAATGCATCAAGATCCGCTCGTTAATATTATGTACTGATGCCCTTCATAGAAAATAAAAGACAATGGCTCCAGTGCAGGCTTGAAATGCGTTCATCGGAGCGACTCATTCTTCTCAACTCATCGGTGGCAAACTGCGTTAAATTTGGCCGATATTAACCTTCTACAAACTGCCAACAAGGCCGCTGAAAACCCACATAAACTGGCAGATGACAAGCCCACAGTAATGTGAGTTGAGAGACCCTGGTAACTACATCAACCCAGATCACGTACGCATAACACTTGATGGGGCCCACTGCGTGGGTTCCACAATGTCATCCACCTCTTGTGGCCTTCAGCGTGAGAATGTTTCCTTTTCGGAGGCCAACTAGAACTGAAATGCAAAACCTATTTCCATGTAGCTAAAAAAAATCCGTCTGATGACGAATTGCAGGTTTAGTTATTTTTTTCGCGGTCGGTTGAAATGCGACACAGCCCTTTCAGCAATAGAGTAGCGATTGGAGGCGAAACTGGGTTTTAGTGGCATGGAGGAGGCGCGAGACAGCGAGATACAAGGCAGAATGGTTAACATTTCCGCCGTTGTCAAGTAGATTTCTTTTTTAGGAAAAAGAAGTGTGAACTGAAAATAGGTCAAAAAGGCATTGGGCAGTAACGAGGCGGGCGCCAAGAATTACACAAGATGGAGTGAAAGTCCTCTATAAACAGATTTTCACCCTTCATAAAGTTGAGTTCAATGGAGAATCATGAGATAATCTGTGCCTAACTACATTCTATTTTCAGACTGAATTTAAAAATTACAATTTTATGCAGGTGCGAATGGTTTGTTTTGCAGTTTGATGGGTTTTTTTGGTCTTTTATTCGCAGGTAGCAAGAAAACATGACATCAGCTGAAGCGAGCATGTGTGCTTTGTAATGAAAGATTTCTCCAATGCTACTGAGTACAGGTACTTGGGGGTTTAATGCGAGGTCCAGGAATAACACCGGGGCAGCCATGATGACGATTCATGATGTAGCACGCATCTGGCAAAATGCTTAATGCTCGAACAGAAATTCAAGATTGAGAAATGTTCAAAGCGCCTGTTTTACACGTGCTTAGCAAGGTAGCAATATAGTTAATGTAAAATATATACATTATGTTCAATTATAGAACTCGTTTCAGAATACTAGTGAAGTAGTCAATACAAAAATAGGTGTAAGACAATTTGCTCTAATGTGGAGGGAATTAAATTTGACCAATAATGGAAACGGTGCGCCCATATTCCAATTGAGATTCCGATTAAAGCGGCTACGGACCAGGCCGAGTATTAAAACGTACAATTCTGGTGGGGGAGGGGGTGAAACACAATGATTCTGTATATTTTTTTTCACCTCTTGAAGAGCATGAATCGGGAATGTCGTTGCAATAATTATTCAGGACATTATTTTGTAGCTTTACTCTCCACCTACTGTCAGTGATCAACTTGCTAGGTTATTAAATTAAAAGAAATGGAATCAGAAGATACAATGCTTTCAGTCACAATCCGGAATGAGTAATTACAATGAGAAACTGATTGCAGATGCTTTTTTAGGCTGCAGCCCGTGGAATCTATTACCTTTACCATTCAGCCAATTATCTCCCCTCCCCCAACAGGCAGATTCATTTACATCAGCTGAGCAACCTGATCTGTCTGCAGCCGCCGGCTGATTGACAGCTGCAACCGGGCTTTTTGCTGGTTTCCTGTTAACCATTTGATGCCCCAGGAAAATAATACAAAAACAACCCCACTACAATTTCCCCATCCCCCAATCGTTGAATCGCAGGCACATCGTGTTCTGTGAGATATTTTCCTTTCATGCTGTGTTTCCAAAATACAAATTTAGGAACACAAACATGAATTCCAGGGCAAAGTTCTACAATGTATTCACCTAATTCTGGACAAATCGCAGGGCATGATGCTTGGTTTTTCAATTTAAAATCGTAAATCTGCACGAAAGAATTGCAAATGAGTTATGAACAGCAACTATTTTGTCTGTTGTTTAATTAAGTGATTTACTGTTGCTGTTGGAATTTGCATGACAATCCATATTCATATTTAAAAACATGCTGAAAGGAGGATAATATCCCATGTGGTTTTATCTGCTACATTACATTTTTTGCAGACTTCAGGCAACATTAATATAAACAGCGAGACAAGAGCTGCAAAACTGCATCATGATACGATCATTCTTGTTGCAAGTTGCATGTAGCCCTTGCAACGACTCTTTATACCTGCTGATTCCTACCAAATCATGAGATGTGTAGGATTTGGGCACAGAATACATGTGAATCTTAACTGTACCGCACGTCAGAAAAGCTGGGACCTTCACACGAGTGCCGAAAGAGTTAATGCGGACATGCAGCATTCAAATGTGCGACTATTGAACGTAATCTCCTTTCTTATTATTTCTAGACATTTGTCTTTCTGCCCATGCATTCAATACCAAAACAAACACCCGAGGACAAACGAAAGGCGAATGTAATCTACTTCAGCAACAGAACCAGCGGACGCTTGTCAGTCAGTCTCTGTGGCGCAATCGGTTAGCGCGTTCGGCTGTTAACCGAAAGGTTGGTGGTTCGAGCCCACCCAGGGACGTTGTGTTTTATTTTTCTCGCTACTCGTTCTACAGGAAAAATTTCTGATTTTCTTTCCTTTTCATTCTGCAAATTCTTTTTCTACAATTTTAAAATAATGATTAGAGAAATTACAGCGAAGGAAAGACTTCATTAATCTCTTTCATTGAATTCTGTTGCCTTGGTTGCTGGGAGACGAGGCAACTTAACAGAAGTGTATTTACACATTAATATTTTAGTTAATATTTATAATTACAGGATGCATCCTTACTATAAGAGTTAATTAGGAAATGTTAAAATATTAAATTATTTTCTTAGAAATTATTTAATTACCCAATTAATTATATGCATTCGAAGCCGCAGCATTTTTATTTTCTGCTTACTCTCTTGTTCTCTCCTGGATTATTAATATAGTCTCAAGGCATATTTCAAACTACCGTTCGATTTATTCAATGGGAAGAGTCTGGCATTTATGGACGCGGCACCTCACGGTGACTGTCAGCACAGCGGCTGTTTTAAAAATATATTCCCCCCACCCAAATTCTAATACCACAATTGCAAAATTCCTAAAATGTGACCATTTTAAGAGGCCAGGGTTTGACTTTTATGAAGGTATTAAACGTTTGGTGCATTTTCTTCTATTTTTCAGCCCCTCGCGCCCCCACCACCAATTCAATCTGTGTGCGCATTGTCCATCTCTTGAAGTCGAGACTTGGCATTAAAAAAAACAAAAATTCTTTAAATGTTGATTAATGTAACCCTACATCCAAGCACAGCCATTTTGAAACTGCCTTGAGAAAATATGCTCACAAAGGCTGCCTGGCACCAAATTTTGTGCCATGGATCTGGGTTTTTCTTTGTCTCGCGGACAGCGTTTCAGACATTGGGGGCTTTCACAAATAATCCAACTTCATTTTGATTCAATTACAGTCTTGTTTGGATATCCAAATATATTTGTGTGCACCATGAATGAAGTGCCTATTACTTGCCATTACATTATCTCAAACTGCGTCCAAACCAAATACCCAGTGCACCTGATTAGCTGTTAGTGTAATACAGTGATTTCTGATCAAATTTAATGCGTTGCCTTTTACTGACTTTTAAAATTAGTTGATTATAGCTCGATCTTCATGCACTTACTAGGATCCAGTGCTCTGCTCAATGCCTTTATTACTGCACCCCAATGCAATAGGTATTTCTTTCACTGCTGCATTTATTTAACTGGAGCGTCATCCTGAGACCTGTATCAAACAGTGGCTATTACTTTGCTCGACGGCGTGTATATTACCAAATTTTAAGAAGGGCCTGTTTCTACAGATCGAGTGCATTTTTTTTTAAAAAAAGGATCAGATTACTACAGTTCTTTTAACCTGCAGAATGTGCTCTATTCAGACAATTGAAATGATGAGTAGATACCTGTCATTTCTCAGGCATGGTGACGCCATGGTCACATCAATGCTCGCTGCTTTTACCAATCGGCCCGCGTCCACATACATCTAATACTGTACAGCAATGTATATGCTAATATCACAGATTACTTCAGAACATATAATGCTGTTTATTATGATATTTCAAAGTAGTATGACTGATTATGTTGCCTTGTCATTGTAGGGATAATTCCAAGTGCTACAATCTTGTATTATTAACATAATCATTATTGTTGTTATAAACTGGCACAAATTGCTACATTGTATTCATTGTTTATCACTGTACCGAATACAGTATGTACACAGTTACTGCGAATTAGGATCTGTCAACATTAAGCGCTGTCTGATTTAATGACCTGTCAGTCATAAAGTCTAGTGAACATCATTTATTTTAAAGTCAAACCTATTTCAGAATTTGTGGCCTTTTTTTTATTGGCGCGATATTGGTGAACTATCTCTTCGTGATAAACATTTGAAATCACTTTTTTCAAGGTTTTGTTTTAAGCACCGTCTGTAACAGTGTGTTACGCTAAAGTTAAGCATCAGCTTAAACTGCTGCTGAATATCCAACAATGCATTTTCTGGTAGACGAAGATATGTAAAGAAAATCGTAGTACAGACTATCACGTGTTTGTAATTACTATGTTGTAATTGTAAATGTTCACCATATTAAACAATGTTACCCACTTTTGTTCTTAACCTGTGTGAATACATTCACTTGCCTGCTAGGATTGGCTTCTTTTTTCAACCTGATTGAATTAGCGCTCAGTCTGCCTCTTTGTCAAACGTTAAATTCCATTTATTTACACAGACTATCAGTCAAGCGAATATGTTAAGGAAGTAAGTATGATATCCTAGTGAAAATTTAAAAGATTCAACAATAAAACGTTTACCGTCACCGAGTACGCAAACTAACAAGCAGGGTTTATTTTTTGCAGTGGATTGGGTCTTAGTGAGCTGGTATGCAACTTCTCTAATATCCCAAGTATTCAGAACATTGTACGCCTCCTAAGTGCTTTGTGAGCAGTGCCACTATATAACAACTCAGATCAAAAAACGATGAATCCAGTAAGTTGTATATTAAATACAAAGTATGTCTAATTTTTAGTTCTGAGGAAAACCATATACGAACGTTGATAAAGATCCCGTTTCTCCCCATATTATCGACGCGAGAAAAAGCTCCACAATTTTTAACTTTAGCAGTCACAAGAAGTTAAATCAAGTATTTTACTGCTTCCTGAGTTTGTTTTCTTTCCAGATTAATCTCCCTGAGTTTGCAAGCGTATTAAATATGATCCGTTTTCCAATAATATCATAATGTGTGCGTAGCCTAATAATTAGATTCAATTCAATTCAAAAAGATTGAGAATGTGAAATACTCTCCTTTTCCCAACTGCGTCAGACCATTGGCTAATTCACCTTTTTGAAAGAATAAGATTGAAGAAAGGAACTGATGGCAGAAAAAGGAAAATAAAGATATAGAGCAAATCCATTGTCACCCAAAATTACATTAATTAACAGTTTCTAATCGCTTAGAAGAAAGTAATATGGGGGGAAATCATCTCTGTATGTATCCTTAACCCCGAATGAATTGTGTTAGTATCTAGGTTAGCAAAATGGCAAACCTAGGTTAAATTTAGTTTATGATTTCAGGTTTGTTCCTTGCAATGGGTGATAGAGCAAAGACGTAGTTGTATAATTTTCTGGAACATTTGACTTGATACCAACTCAGTTATACAAATGGTTTTATTCCAGTGGCTGCCTTGTAACGTTTTTATTCTGTTATTATTTTTTCTTAGTAATCGTTTGAATTTCGAACACTTTCATGAACAATAGAATCCTTATTTCATATCCAATTGTGCATAATGATTATCCCCAGGCCCTTCTTACAAAAAAAGAAAGGTGTATTGAATGTTTTCTCCCTACAGCAGTTTGTACGCATGCTGTTTGCAATGGTTGGAGTCTGGAGAAATTGCAACGTTCCGATATATATCAAATATTTCATCTTCGGACATGATATTTATAATTAAACATGAGTAGTTAATATTTTCAGCGAACTGTTGACAGATTACGATCACAGGGAACCTGCTAACATCATCCTCCGCTCAAAGAGACGCAGTGAAGTAGGTTAGTACAGGTGAGCAGCTTAAAACATAAATGGACAAGGGCTGGCAGTTTGTGCGTTTGCTGTTCTCCTTGTGTGCGAAAGAAAGCGAACAAGGTAGATAGATAGATAGGTAGGTAGGTAGGTAGATAGGTAGATCGATCGATAGCTAGATCGATCGATCGATCGATCGATCGATAGATAGATAGATACTTAAGTACGTCAAAAAGATAATCAGAAAACGAGATAGGCAGAGGTAGAATAACAGATCAATAAGAGAGAAGGGGTTAGTTAAAGAAAATCAAATATAGACCAACAGAGAGGTAACGGTAAAGAAAAGGAAAAAGAAATACTGACGGACAGAAAGGGTACGATTGACAGTGAGGGAGAAAAAGAGCCAAATACAGTACAGGGAAACAAAGACAGATGGAGACAGTCAAATACAGTGAAACAGAGGGAAGGGGCCAACAGATAGACAGGGAAATGGAGAGTAAATGAGAGACAGGAGACGGATAACTAGGGTGAGGGGCAGGGAGGGACAAAGACTGGTTTTCTGCTCGCTCCTTCTGCTTCATTCGGACATGAGCACAGTTTAACTTTCACGGCGGACTGGTGATTTCGTTCCACCCACAGCTATCATGTCCATCGATCTGTTTCTCCGGTTAGGGATAATGAGATTTAACCCCATCTGACATCTTCTGCCTTTCGTCTGCTTGCCATATTCTTTCTGTCCCATTTTTTCTAAAAAAAAGTCTTTCGACCAACGCGTGAAAGGCAATGAAATGGTCGCAGATTAGCAGAAGCAGTGCAGCCATATTACCATAAATATATTCTCAAATATGGACAAGCGTTCAAACCCCACTGAACATAAATATCAGGCGCATTTCCTTAACGATTTTAAGCAAGCATTTTTTTGACCAAAAATACTTGCAACACCAGTATTATACATATAATAAACACAGATTTATGTATAATCATTGAGCATAGAAGTGCTTGTGAGTGTCTGTATGTGTGTGTGTGCGTGCATGCACTGGTTGTGAGGGTTGATACATTGCTTTCACTAATGTGACACAGCCTCTTGTCCTTCCTCTCTCCCGTTTCTTTGTTTCACGTAGCTATTATCTCCACGCCATCTATCTCTGTCTCTCATGTTTTCCACTCTCTCCATCTCTCTCGCGCCTTCCCCCCTCCCCACTCCCTCTTGATGGGTGAAGCTGGGAGGGGGGGTGGTGGTCGGTTGGTGGTAGTGGGGGAAGTCGCATTTATGCGGGGGCGAGGAAACCTCAAGGACAAGCTGACAATAAGAACGAAATTCCTTTTTCCAGAATTGCGCAGCACCCATTCTGAGGAATCGATCTATTGATTAGCAATGACTAGCTTACTCGTTGCTGGTTTCTTCCGAATAAACACAGGAATGGAGAGAGAGTACATGCAGTAAAATACACATTGGTGCATACACTAAATGATTCGGTGTGGAAATCGGCCTGTAATGCTTTAGTATAAGCATATTCATTTATTTTAGATTATTGTCAACCATACATTATAATAAGAAATTTAAATGATGTCGATTGTGCGATAAGGCATCGGGATAATAAGGGATATTAATTGTCTGTTATGCATACAGTTTTCTATGGAATGAACTGGATGCCTAATGACACGTGCTGGCTATTTTGACTCTGTCTGGATCCATACTATCTCCATTGCCCGCACAGCTGAACAGTAAGGACAGCGCCGATCGATATACCCTCTGCTATTAGAGAGGCGACAGAAGGGAGCATATGTCACCGTGGGAAACACTGGCAGCCTGCAAACAAAAGAACACTATTCCAGGCAGGAAAGACGCGGTTACCTAGCAACAGCCAGCCGCCCAGTTTTCCCCAAAGCTGGAGTGCTCTCTGCTGGTTGGGAACAGAATCAATACAATCAAAGCAGGGCGGCGATTTAATCACACATCAGGCCAGTGGACATCTAGCCTGGCAGCGAGGAAACCTTGGGGCTGAACTGCTGCTGGGGGAGGGGGGTGGATAGATATTCCATAGCGCGTTTTTAAGTTAAAAAAAAACAAACATTCCTGGACTATTGATGTTGCTGGCTAAGCCAGCATTAACTGGCTGAAACGTCAGCTTTCCTGCTTCTCTGATACTGCTTGGCCTGCTGTGTTCATCCAGCTCTACACCTTGTTATCTCGGATTCTCCAGCATCTGCAGTTCCTACTATCTCTTCCACTTGAACTGACTGGGCCCATTTCTCAGAGGGCAGTTCGGAGTCAACAACATTGTTATGGGTCCAGAGTCACATGTAGGCCAGACTTGGGAAGCATGGCAGATTTTCTCCCCTAAAGGACATTAGTGAACCAGATGGGGTTTAACAACAATTGACAATGGTTACATTAGGCTAGTTTCTAATACCAGATTTTTTTATTGATTCAAATTTCACCATCTGCCATGGTAGGATTCAAACCAATGTCCCCAGAGCGTAAACCTCGGATTGTGGATTACTAGTTCAGTGACATTACCATTAACCACTCCCCTTAAAAGAACATGAAAGTCTAATTGAGAAGACTACCCAAATGGAAGGAAATGGTTTAGAGGGAATGTAGTTTTCCCTACGTGATGATGTTTCAAGTTGGCAATAGTGTTGCTTAATTTTTTTGTGTCCATATTTTGCCATTTCTTCTTTATAAAGTGGGAAGTGTGTGCTTCGGCTCTCACCCTCGCAGTCTACCTTGTTCACACATTCATCAGATGACCATGATGTCCTAAAAACCGAAAGAACTGCGGTTGCTGGAACTCAGAAACAAAAACAGAAATTGCTGGAAAAAGCTCAGCTCTTCTGGCAGCATCTGTGGAGCGAAATCA
>JAHRHZ010000105.1:6737382-6918254 GCA_024137785.1 Ginglymostoma cirratum
CCAGAAGAGCTGAGCTTTTTCCAGCAATTTCTGTTTTTGTTTCTGAGCTGAGCTTTTCCAGCCATTTCTGTCCCAACGATGCTACTTTTCCTTAAACAACAATGCTGGGCGGTGCACAGGTAATCTGACAAACCGCCACAGTTACAGGTCGGAGTTCAGGACACTAACAGTCCCGTGGGTTGGGTAGCAAAGTGTAAAAGGCTGCATCTTCAAAGGAGGCATCGCGTTCTTCAAATCCGGTGGCAAGCGTTCTGAGGAAGGGTCACCAGACCGGAAACGTTAACTCTGTTTTCTCCTCCACAGATGCTGCCAAACCTGCTGGGCTTTTCCAGCAACTTTGTTTTTGTTCCGGTGGCAACTGAGTTGGGAGGATCGTCTCCATGCCACTGTTGCTTTGTGGTTCAGTTGGAAGTTTCTGTAGTGTTTTCTCATTGTATTCGACAGGCTTATTCATAAAACACTTCATTGCGGTGGCTTCATTTCCAATCCCTTTGTAAACCCGGACCTCACTGTTTCTATTGTCTATCCTGTGGGCTTCCTGCCATGTCCCATAATGTTTCCTTAGTCGATCCTAATGGGCTCCAGAAGAAACTTACCGGTACAGCGATCCTTAGCTTTGCTTATGAACAAGAAATGCCAACAATGAAGGTCTCTTCGGACATTTGATTTTCAACGTCCACCTTTTTATTTTCCAATTAAACCGGTAACTTTAAATTCACACTGCAGTCTACATGCACATTGCTGTGGTATGACCCAATGTTTTGGACACCCGAAGGACTGTCTTTGATTGAATTTGGTCGCTGCTATTTACCTGATCTGCGTTTTCCCATTTTGTTTTGTTGAAAGATTCAAATGGATTAATTCACTGTATGGTCCTTCTTTTAGGTCTGAGCGATATTTAATACTTAGAAATATCGTAAATACAGAGAAGGTGTGAACATCGAAGAACACGGATAGGCTGGTGGAATAGACGGAAAAATGAGAGATAACAACAGTGTGGAGCTGGAGGCTCAGTCTCCAGCATCAGCAGTTCTTACTACCTCCAAATGAGAGATGCGTTTTAATGAAGGGGAGTATGAGGTGATTGATTTTGCTAGCAAGAACAATTAGAGGCAATATCACACAGAGGATGATTGTAAAGGGGGGGGGGGCAGGATCAGATGAACCTGGGATTACGCGCTTAAATTATTGCAAGGGCCAGAGCAGGTTATGAATACCGTTTATAAAGCGAATAAAGTTAATAAAGACCGGATGATAGGCTTTGTCAATAGGAGCATGGAGTATAAAAGTAAGGAGATTATGATGAACCCATGTTAAACACTTACCCAGCCTCAACTGGAGTGTTGTGAAGTTTTGAAGTAGTGTCATATCGGACTCAAAACATCAACTCTGTTTCTCCCTCCATAGATGCTACCAGACCTGTTGAGGTTCCCCCCAACCCCCACCCCATCATCTCCCGATTTAATTTCATATCTCGAGCAGCGGGAGTATTTTGGCTTGTTTTTCTAAAAAAAATTATTTTTCGGAAGTGAGTGTCGCTGGCAAAGTCTGCATTTGTTATCAATCCCACGCTGCCCTTGAACTGAGGGGCTTGCTAAGCCATTTCATGGTCAACCACATTGCTGTTGACCTGGAGTCACATGTACTTTCCCTAGAGCAGGGGTAGGTAGGTTCTTGATTGCCAAGAGGGGTGAAAGATGCAGGAATGTAGAGTTGAGATTAAAATGAGATCAGACAGGAATTTATTGAACGTCAGAGCAGGCTAGAAGGGCCGAGTGGCTTACTCTTGTTCCTCGTTCGTATGTTGACCAAGTTGGGTAAGGATGGTAGATTTCCTTCCCTCAAGCGCATTAGTGAATCAGATGTGCTTTCAATGATAGCTTCCGTCACTATTTCTGAGCCTAGGTTTATATTCCAGATTCAGTAATTCCAGCAGCTGCTCTCGTGGAATTTGAACCCATGTCCGCAAGGCCTTAGCCTAGGCCTATTCTTCTTAGAGAAGGGAAGATTAAGAGGAGCATTGAAAGTTATGCACAAAGTGGTTAGGGTCTGGCAGGCGCTGCTTGCGAGTATAATGAAGCCAGATTCAACGTGCCTTTCAAAAGTGAATTGGCCGATAATCTGAAGACACTAAATGTTTGGGGCCACAGAAAGAAGGCGTGGGGAAGGTAGTGCTGTGACAATTGCACAACGTTGTGGTTTGAGTGTTGTAAGTTTTGGAAGAATCGAACAGTGGAAACGACAAAAAAAAACTATGGAAGTGACGATAAAAATCTGGAAAGGGAGAGGGCTTCACAATAAAATTAACGAAATGACATATTTCTCGGACTCTGCAGAACACAGCCAATGAAACAGTATCATTTTACCTTGATCTACACTAGACTGATCTCAAATCTGTAAAAAGTCATTCATTCTTCCTACAGTGAAAGAGTCCTATTCCTCCCTAGACCAAATGCATGTCATTTCACAAAACTAAAGAGATGTGTCAAATATCAAGGAAACTGAACATTCATCGCCTGAAGGAAAATAACCGTTTGACTTCGTCAATGCTTGCACGTAAAAGTGGGGAATAAACTCTTGAAATAAGTGGCCTGTTAAGAGTAAAACATTACGTGCTGGCCTTTGTTATGAATGTTTTGAGAGAGTAACACCGACACAGTTTGACATATTAAGGTGTAAACGGAGCTGGAAGACGACTTCCTTTGTTGTCGATGTAAACCATGCTTTTGGGGCCTCGGTGACACAGAGAGCTATAGAGACTGGGCAGCTCTTGGAGGAAATGTCACCAATTCAAGCGTGGCGTCATTGCTTTTAAATTTCCTCGTGTCGTGGCTTTTGACGAAGAAAAACAGATTTGCAATTGTCTAAACGGAAGGTACACGGCAGGGAAGAGTGAGCTACGGTATGGTTCTAGTTACCTAAGCCTCGAGATCTGCAACTCAATTTGTACACCTCTCTACCTTTTTCCCTTGCTTTCCTCCTTCCAGCCGATCCATGCAACCCACCTCTTTTAACCGACCTTTGATCTAATGTCTCCTCATTTGTTTACATGTCAGCCTCGTTTTACAATGCTCCTACTAAGTGACCTGGGACTTTTCATTAAATTAGAGGCGCCATGTCACGACAAGTTGTGTTGCGAAGTTTGTGTGATTGGAGAGATGGACCACAAATGTATCAACCAAGCAATTACTGTAAGTGTGTGTGTGTGTCGGGGCGAGTGGGGGGTGCGGAGCTGGACACCAATGAAATGAATGGTCCCGAGTCCCATCACAACATTCCAAATTGGAAGCTTGCGACATTGAGAGAATGTTGAAACAACGTGTTGCATTATGATGTCAATACTTGCGCTCAGGGAGGGGTTTGGGATGAGGGAGGGATGGGAGGCTCTCAGCTATCTCGCCCCCACACATGGCTTGGCTCTGATACGTCACGCTTCGCCTCATCCTCTACTTCAGGGAACTTATTTGGTGTGGGGTGACACATGAACACTTTCTATTATACACAGTTCGCCCGGATACTTTCCAGATCAACTATAATGAAAGCCAGAAAATTCCAGCCTTCCAGAGAGCCCGAGGACACAGCAAGCGGACTGAACAAAACTGCACCCATCTGAACGGTGAAAACTCCAATCTAAGACCCTGGATGCATGTCAATGCTTCAGTGTGCTGTTTACTGTGTCAAATGCCCAACTTGGTACATAACAATGAAATGTATTTCACATTCAGTACCGGTTAAAGGACTGACATACAGCGAGGATCTTAGCCTGGAGTTTGCACGTTTGAAATTGGCGCAGCAAGTGTACCTCCTTAAGAATGCTAGTTATTCCTGTTTAAACTTGGATCTGGGATGTGCGTTGAAAAATAATTGAAAATACATTCATAATAACACAATATCCAATCATTTCGGAGAATCACTAACGAACTGCGATATTTAATTTGTTTCGAGGAATAAAGTGGTTTTGTAATTCCGAGTAGAATAACATCGAGAAAGAGGGGCAAGTTTGTATTTTAAAAAGAAAATCTGCGAGGCTTCCCAAATTGTTCGGAGAATTCTAATTGTGGAAAGGTTGGAAGCCCCAAGGGCAGCGAATAGTCCTTTAATAACCTGGTTGAAAACCCTCATGCGTGACACAAATAGACTCCGGCACAGCGCTTTAAGTCTGACATGTGCTGGAATTTACCGCTGACACACTCTGGCCATTTTGCTGAGAATGATCAGTAACGTCTTCGTTGATTTCTTCCAGATTGATGGAAAGCAGCCAGCCGTTGGTTAAAACGACGCTTGGTGTCGATTATTATGACAACCTAATGCAATAACATCCAATTAAAGAACCAAGGTGACCCCACACTTTTTCACAATGTTTAAACAAAACGCCGACTAGCCTGGTGTCTGGAATGGAGCTGCTTTATGCAATTATGAATCAGTTGGCATTATTCCAAATGTTTCCCAGGGAGCTGTAAGCTAATAGTTCGGGCGTCATTTTGGCGACGATCTGCGTTGCAGTTTTATTTTTGTTGCGTTTATATACAAATACCGCAGGCTACATACTTTCGCAAGTCCATTACAGAGATGGAATGGAACACCAAACTCGTAACACTTCCTTCACTTGTCTGTTTATACCTTTTCCCCACTGTGCAAAAGTAATTTCCAATGGCAACATTGTCATTAAGGTTGGTTTTAGCAGCAGATTTTATAATAGGAGTTACAGAGAACCAGAAATAACACCTGAAATCAGAACCTGGTATACCAGGCAGGCGAGTTTCACAGTGGGACGAATATAGCCATCAGGCTAATTTTTTATTGGGCTTGGCTTAAGCATGAAAAGGGTCCTATTTTGGGGTTACAGTTGATTGGAAAAACGTGGTTATTTTGCAAAATATAGGACCGGAAACGGCTGTCTTTGACAACAATCTTTTTAGTATTATTGATGAATTAAATACTCTCAGAAGCAGCAGCTTCTTGGTGCCCGAGGCATTTTTCCGCCTTTCTGCCCCACTGGTAAAGAAAAGGATGACATAACGATGATTCTCGACTTCCATTTTTGCAGTGTGGAGATGGAGTAAATGTAAACCCCCTCTACTGTACCGCACACACAAGTTTGCAGGTCGTCTGAATCATACACACTGGGGACTTTCCAAATGTGATTTATGTCGCTTGTTGGATACAGCAATGGGAAGAAAAAAAGAATCAACTGCACAGGAAATCTGTTCACAAGCAACATATGGAATCCAAATACATGGTCAATGAATCCCGAATATTTTATGGGCAGATTCTGTGTCTGTTGCTTGTAACTTTCAGCCAAAAGTGCAACCTATTGAGTTCTCCGAATTACTGCATTCACCAACCTTGCAAATCGATGTATCGATTCCTTGCTACAAATTAATAGCAAAAATATAACGAGGCCCGTATTGGATCAACACACATTACAAGTGTGCGTCAGCTTTCAGCACTCTGGTACTCATGAGGGACCAGAAATGTTCAATTCTGTTGATGACAAAGCCTAAAAATCAGTTTAAAACTTGTATATTTCCCCTCCAAATGATCCGGAAGTATCTTAATTATCTGAGCTTTTATGGTTGTCCTTTGCAAATACTGTCGGTGCATGTTTTTCGTCGATGTTTTAATAAGTCTGCATGATATCGAACCACCATTCAATTTCCTCTGATTACATTTGTATAGTTACACTCCGAGAAGAATTCCTGTTGGTGCAGCCGTAATAAAAACGCAACATTTCAGAGTGAGACTGGATGTTCGTTCCATCAGGTATTTCAGCACATCTTGCATTTAACACGTTTAAAGTTCTGGTCAGATAGAAAACAGTTTATAAAAACATTTTCCAAAGCGCATTTTTTAAGAAAAAGGACATGAATTCTGCCCCTTGGCAAATTATATTTATGTGTTGGAACACCACAGTAAACATTTAAATCACAGACTTTAACAGTCTAAACACCCTTTCGTCAAGATTAAATGGATAAACATCTCACAATCCTTTTAATCAATGCTCCACACTGCCCTGGTGAAGCCACAAACTATAACATGTTATAAAATGTTACGATCTCATAAACATGCTTGAACCCTAGTTTGGTTCATTTTCCGTCAGACAATATTTTCAGTACAATATGAGCTAATGGAGGGCATATGCGAAACAAAACGATCACTAAATGTGGCAACGGATAAGATCCCACTTACCGTACTCCTTGATCTAACCCTACACCTCTCCCTATTTGCTCCCAATAGAAGCTATCTGCTTCCACAAATATTAATTCCCCCAATTCAGAGTGTGGGTTAAACTAGCTCTGTACCTTAAGAGAAATCACACTCTCTACTAACCTTAATATGAGAACTGACATCAAGACCGCAGCCAGGAAAACAGCCACTTGTGGTGTGTTCCAATAAGTAGGCCCAAAACCATCACCCAGGATTGAAATAATCATTTTACAGGAATTTATGGTCAATGTCTACTCTGTAAAGTGAAAGATCATCAAATCTCTTCAATTTCACTCACCTTCTGAAATGAAAATCATTATTTCCCAAAGCCCGATGTAAGAGTTAACATTCACAGGATGGTAGTCCTTTCAATAAACCTGTTTCTAAATTAACAAGAGGTTACCTAATTTCAACATAAATTAGTCAAATAAAAGGGAAAAGCATTCCATATGGATTACCTCCGTCCATATGTTCTTTGAATTATATCTATTAATTCAGTGTGAGTATACATTTTTAACTTGTACAAAGGCAGTGGAGGTAAATATGTTTCTGGGCCAAGGGCAGATTCCAGCGTGCAACTCGATTTCTTGCATCATTTAGAGGCATTAATTCACAGTCAAACTGAAAATCTAGCTACCAAGCGTGAGTTTGAATTTATTTCAATGATTGACTAAATGGCATTAGGCCTGACTTATGATAATTATGTAACTAATTATAATTTATAGCAACTGGACATTGCCAACGAGAGGGTTTGGTTTTTTTAAAAGGAAGTAATGTATAATAAGTATAATATGGGCCTGAATATCAACAGGATAAAAATTGGGGATTACTTTTGATACCGTCATCGTTACCGTTTTTCCCCAGCATTGCTGGAACAAATAACTTCTACTTGTTACATTTTATACCTAGCTCCATTCACATGGTTCCAATGTAGTTGACTGGTATGACTGCTCAACAGATTTTACTAATGTGAATAAACATACACACTAGGATAGTGCAGTGGCCCTAATTGTCCGTTGTCTCCTGATCTACCAAAATTAAATGTTAGGTTGTGATTTATTGGCCTACCACTAACATTTGATTTTCTTTTGTTAAACAAGATATATATCGCCTAGTCTTAATGAAACGTATACACTATTTTAAAATATCTAGGATTATTCCTGTCAGCCGGAGGGATGCCTCTTTAATGGACAATGAACTTTTCTTTGTCGTGACCAGTCCTGAAGATAGTTTTAGTTCGTGCACCGCCTTTGGAGGATTGCAACAACAAACATGCTCCCTTTGAATCATAGATATGAAAATGTTACATGTCCCACTCGATTCACCTGATCTGTTCTTTTTTTTTCTCGTGCTTCCACACATCAGTGACGCTTACTTCCCCGAAACTGTATAGGGACGTGGATGGCTGGCTTTTGGAGGAACGCATCTAGATTCCTCTTTGTTTTCTACATCAGATGTTTCCTATTATTATAACTTTTGGTTAGTAAGTTGGTGCATCTAAGGTTCACAGTCGGCAGCATTTCTTTGTTGGAATTCATGTTTTTTTTTAAAAAAAACGCGAAATACATATTTTATTGACTGTGATTTGATGGAAATGTCATTTTAAAACATAAACCCTCTGCGCATTGTTAAGTGTAACAGTCACTGCCTAATTGTGTTTTTTCCCTTCCCTCCCAAGTCGCAACATCAATAATGTTTCCCACACACTCTTCACTCCCTTTGTCCTCCCTTCTCTTCCAGCTCTGGTCCTCCACTATCCCGGCATGCCTTCCACCTCAGGGCCCGCCCGCACGCCGTGACTGGTCATTTTCCTACACCCTCGCCCATTTCCGTGCAACCAAACGTGCTTTCGCCGCGGCGCTGACAGACGGCATAATAGACCAATCACAACGACATTAGAACCGGCGGGCCAATCGTACAGAGGTCAGGAGGTCGGACCATTTGTGCATCAAGTTTGGATGAACGGCAGCTAGAATCCTGAAGTGGAGATTATTTTTTAAATTTTTTTTGCTCTGAAAGTTAGGAAAATATTGTGAAAATTACTGTAATTGGTTCGACTGACAACTATACAGAATGGTGAGTGATGAAAGGGAAAGTATTCAAAAATATAACTCCTTTTGCGCTGATTTACAGCTTGTTTAATTTGCACATTAGAATGAGCCAGGCCTGACCTGACTAATGTGGCCTTTACTTTCTCTTTTAAGGCAAGACACATTTTATATTGTTTAAGTTTCATTTTAAACCTTAAGACGGTTCAGGTAATTTTATTACAATTATTAATGGTCTTTCTTTACCTAAAGGTGTGCCACAGAAATTTTAGATCCCCTTTTTAGGTAGTAATCCATTACAGGCTGATCCACTACAGTTTTAGGATGTTTTTTTCAATTATAATTTATTTTTCCTTTCTTCATAAGGCTTGTGTTTATTTTAACTTTCCAGTTATGATCCATTTTACCTGAGGAAGCATTCCTTCAGGATTTTAAGGTCTTAATGTCTGGATTCAACAGTAACTTCCTCTACCATATTTACAGTTGGTTGACTTGCATTTTTGCTCCATTTTACAGTTTGATAAATTTCTTTTTTTATTTTGTCTTTCTGTCTAACCTACTGAATTTAAAAGAAAAATTCAGATTTGTATAGATTTGCAGGACTTCTTGATAACTTTAACACGGTGTGTTGGTGTACTTCTGTAGCAGAATGAAATACCTCCCAGGTTCTTTAGTTTATCTACAGTCTCATTTCTGGAACCTTTTTTTTTTGTAAATCTTCTCTGCACTGTCGTCTTAGTGCCTTTGCCTCCTTCCTTATGCACGGTGCTCAGAAATTGATTCAATTTCCTGTTGACCCAAACTTGTATTTTATAAAGTTTTACCATAACCTTCTTGCATATTTATTCTCTGCCTCTGGTTGTAAAGCCCGGGATCCCATATCCCAAACCTTTCTCAAACTGCCTTATTTACCTATATTTTGATGAAAGTATCTTGCCAGGCGGTGTAATGCATTAAAAGTTATCCACTGGATTTTTTAAACATTTTTTTGTGATATCTCAAAATTTGTAGTGCTCAGGAGAATGCTTTTTAAATAATAAAGTAGTTGAGTTTAATTTTTTTCCTTAATCATGATTTGGAATTATGGTGAGATGGATTCACCCATCAAATGCTGCAGAGGTCTTGTGGCACAGTGGCAAAGTTCCCAGCATTTGGGCCAGAGGCACTGAGTTAACGTCACATTCCAGGACTTGTTGATCATGGAGGTTGTATTCCTACACAGTTCAATATGATGATAATCATCCTGGGAATCTTTCCACACCTTCCCACTATTCCTCAAAGTATGTGTGATGATATACAAATAAAAAAGCATTGTAGGAGTTCCTAACTTGTTTTTCCTTCTCTTCCAACAGTCACACATGTCATATAATGGTGGGGCTGTTATGGCCATGCGGGGTAAAGATTGTGTGGCAATAGCAGCTGACAGACGGTTTGGAATTCAGGCACAGTTGGTGACGACTGACTTCCAGAAAATCTTTCCAATGGGTGAAAGGTTATTTATTGGACTGGCTGGTCTCGGCACAGATGTACAGACGGTGTAAGTATTCTGGCAGAGGTTAACTGTTTCACCTTTGTTAAGAGATAAGACGTCCTCAGTTAGACAGAGGATTAGCCAGTTCAGGTCTGTCTTGGGTTATTGATTTTAATAAAGGGAGCTGGTAAACCAGTTACGGATTTGGAAATAACAAGGTGCAGAGCTGGATGAACACAGCAGGTCAAGCAGCATCAGAGGAGCAGGAACGCTGACGTTTCGGGCCTAGACCCTTCTTCAGACTTCAGCCTTCCTGCTCCTCTGATGCTGCATGGCCTGCTGTGTTCATCCAGCTCTGCACCTTGTTATCTCAGATTCTCCAGCATCTGCAGTTCCTGCTATCTCTGAAACGGATTTGGAAATACCAGGTTTTGTTACCTGTGCTGGTTTTAAGGGATAATCCTCCTCCTGATTCCAATGTAGTGAATCGTGCTGTAAAATTCATGTCTGGTGAACTGATGTATAAACCAAGTATATGGTTGTACGCGCCACCTGGCATTAGGTACAAAGAATAGCCTCTTGGGTAAGATATTGGCTTTCCAGCCAAAGACACCTTTAGAGTGAAGGAGAGTAGAGAGAACTTTGAGACCTCTGAAGTTCAAGTGACAGAATTTCACAGAATTGTTATGGTGCAGAATGAGACCATTCTACCCATCATGTCTGCACTGGTTCTATTACCTTGTCCTTTCTGGTTTGATTTCCCCAGAATTTCCTGACAAATGCAAGTAATAACGATGCCAACTCACACTGTTGGCACTTGACCCATATTCTGCACTGAATAGCTCTGTATACACAAGAGAGTTGGCTTATGTGGAGACATTGAGTAGAAAGGGTCTATATTCTCTGGAGTTTAGAATAAGAGGGTGCTCTCATACAAATATTTAACATACTTAGTGGGCTTGATGGGATTAATTCTGAGGGGCTGTTTCTCCTGTCTGGAAAGACGAGAACTGGGCCTCATGTCAGGGTGAGATATTAACAATTTAAGACACCAAATGAGGAGAACTGTTGTGAATCTTTGGAATTCCTCTGCCAATAGTCCTGGATACTCAATCTTTGATAAGCATATTCGAGAGTGAGACTGACAGTTTCTTGGGTAGTGATAGAACTATGGGATTGGATAGATCTGGAAAATGGAATTCAGGTAGAACATTGTGTTCGATGGCAAAGCAGGTTTGAAAAGCAGCTCTCCTGCTTGTATTCCTAGAGTTCATACGGTTGTGTACTTCAGAAGGAAATGTTTCTTTGCCACAGCGATTGCACTTCTAATTATCTGATGATGTGTGCTGCAGTAATCATTTTAAAAGCAATTTAAATGTAGGTCCCCAAGACCTCATTTAGTTCCTCCAGTGACGAGAATTATGTAAATTATGAATTTACAAATTTGATTCTGTGTGCTGTATTAGGAGATTACAGCCAGGCAGGAGTATGTAGTCATTGTAATCAACTTTTGGGCGTGTTATGACACGTGTCCAGGGTGGATGGAAGTTGAACCTGGACCTTCTTGCCCAAAGGTAGGGACAGTACCATCATCATGCAAGAGCTCTCTTACGACCTGTTAATGTGGATAAAGACTTTGGAGATGTGCGAAATGTGAGCTTAAGGACTCGCCTGCTGTTTGTGAAATGTTGTGTCTGAAGTGTTATCCCAAGGTGGGGCTGGAGAATGTAGAGTTGGTCTGATAGGTGATACGTTAAGAAGAAATCATAGAATCTCTACTATGTGGAAGCAGCCATCCCACTCAGACTGCACCCCCCTTCCCCCCCTCCCCCGACCATCCCTGTAACCCTGCATTTCCCATGGCTAACCCACCTAGCTAGCACGTCCTTGAACATTATGAGCAATTTAGCATGGCCAGTCCACCTAAACCTGCACATCTTTGGACTTTGGGAGGAAACTGGATCACCACGCAGACACAGAGAATGTGCAACCTCCATACAACAGTTGTCCAAGGATGGAATTGAACCTGGGTCCCCGGCGCTGTGAGGCAACAGTGCTAACCACTGAGTAACATCAACTTATGTTCTGCACCTGGTTGCAGTCTGGCATCCCATTTTCAATAGGTGCCATTTAAATTGGATTTTAGCTGAGACAAGTTTGACTGTCTCTGCCCAGTAGTGTTGGAGTAGGCCCTTGCTTTTGATGTCTATTTGTAAATAATACATTCTTGGGTGAGGCAGCAGTGTGAGAGTGGCACCTGTATAACCATGCCTCCCATTTCTTCATTTCTACACTGTTAAATGCCAGTCTTACTAACAGTGTTGACCATCTGAGTTGCACTTGCACGACTGTGGAGCAGTGGGATGCTTCAGCAGATGGTTAAGAGGTAGCCACGTTGGGAGATGAACAACATAAAAACAGGGGTCAGCCATTCACCCACATCGGTGAGAGCATGTCTTATCTATATCCTAACACCAACCACCCAATTAATTGCTGCTTGTTTGCCTTTATTTCACCCTTTGTTACAGCACCAAAATGTTTTGCATATGAGAAAGAAATCACCCAATGGGAGTTTCTCTTTTCCAAAACCTGTTGTTCTTGAAGATTATGGGACTGAATCCTGTGCCAGTCCTCTTTATGTGATTCTGTTCGCTGCAACAGTTTACATTTGTATCAGTACTGAATGTTGGAAAATGAGGTGCTTCACAGAAGACTTGTCAAACAAAAGTTGATATTGAAACTAAGGAGGAGTATTAACAGGGATGTCTGAATTCTTGGACAAAGGGATAGATGTTCTGACAATCTAAAAGCAAGAGAGGGAGAGACAGAAGATGTTTTAAAGAGGGAATTAAAGAGCTTAGTCCCTAGATAGAGGAACGGCGCAGCATGCAGTGATAGGATGAAGGGACTGGGAAACGTTCAACCGGTCGGAGTTGGAGATTCACACAACATTTTCTGATTACAGCTCTGTGCCACGAAAGAAATATCTAAAATGCATTATGCAGTTTTTTGGTCTTATTAAATGCAGGCAAGTTCTGGCATTTTGCTGATGGAACCAGCTATACTACCCAAGTGGATTATTTTATTTTTAATGAGAATTGCAATTTTGGAATATACGTGGGAGCTGATCAGAAATCTGCCCACAGCCTACTAGCTAACATGCTGTTTTTCTTAAAAAGAGTTTACATAAGATCTGGTTTGCTCCATTTCCAACACTATAGGCTTCTGCATTTCAGAATAATCTGCCAGATGTCACAAAAGTTAGTGAATGCCTCAGTACAAGTTAAATATTGTCTCCCTTTATGGCTTGAAGTAGTCCACTACTGCTAATGCATATTTCCATTTTATTTTATAGATCACAGCGACTCAAATTCAGGTTGAACCTGTATGAATTAAAAGAAGGCAGACAGATCAAACCAAAAACGTTTATGAGCATGGTCTCAAATCTCCTCTATGAGCGACGGTAGGTTAAATATTCCAAATTCTTGTGAAGTGGTCGATGTTGTACACCATTGTATTGTATGATTCTCAAATTTAAGTTTGCATTACTAACTCTCACACAAACATAATGTTCTGTACACATGTATCATCCTGTAAGGGGAGGTGATGGCCGAGTGGTATCAATGGTAGACTGTTAATCCAGAGACCCAGGTAATGTTCTGGGGACCCAGGTTCAAATCCTGCCCCAGCAGATGGTGGAATTTGAAACAATAATAATAATATGACCATCGAACCATTATCGATTGTCAGGAAAAAACCATCTGGTTCACTAATGTTCTTTAGGGAAGGAAAGGCTGCCATCCTTACCTGATCTGGCCAAATATGACCCCAAACCCAGCAATGTGGTTGATTTTAACTGCCCTCTGGCAGTAAATGCTGGCCTAGCCAGTGACATCCACATCCCATGAATGAATAGAAAAAAAAGGCCTACAGTTTTTACACTCTAAACTGCTTATGTGAACTGTACAGAGTCCTTGATAACAAGCATGGGGCTGGATGAACACAGCAGGTCAAGCAGCATCATAGGAGCAGGAAAACTTGACGTTTCGGGCCTAAACCCTTCATCAGAAATGGGGGAGGGCAAGAGGGTTCTGAAATAAATAGGGAGAGAGGGGGAGGCGGATAGAGGATGGATAGAGTCCTTATTGATTTTTGAGAGATCTTCAAAATCTAACTCCCAGTAACAGATAAGAACCTGTTGTGGCCTGTAAATGGTGCAATTTACCAGCGTGGTCCTGCTGAGGGTGCAGTCGAGCTATATTGCTGTGGATGTGCCATTGGGCACTGCAATAGTCTGTCTGAACCAGGACATTAAAACTGTAAATTAGTGTTCTGTGTTGTACGCTGTCCCTCAATTGCCTTATTCAATTTGATGAAGTCTGGGTCTCAGTGTTTCTTTTATGAGAAATGACTTTTATGTGATGTGGATTTGTTTTCTTCTTATTACTTTCATCCTTCACAGATTTGGCCCATACTATGTTGAACCAGTGATTGCAGGTCTTGATCCAAAAACCTACCAACCATTTATTTGTTCGCTTGACTTAATTGGCTGCCCAATGGAGACCGAAGACTTTGTGGTCAGTGGAACATGCTCAGAACAAATGTACGGAATGTGTGAATCCCTTTGGGAACCAGACATGGTGAGTACTGCTTGCCTCCTTGCCCTAAGGCTTTAGCACTTCGACCTGTTAATTACCTGGGGTGAATGCAAGAATGCTAGTTGTATTTTTTGTGTGAATATACTTTCTATTTTCTTTGATTCCAACATGACTTGTGCCTGGTGATGTTATCATTTTTTTGTGAAGAGTATGGATCCGATTCTGAAATAACAATGGCATTGTATGATTTTTCAATTGCAGCCATGTGGTTGCCTCTGTGTATTGTCATTATTGCGACATTTAAGGAAGGATTCATTGAAAACAAGCCTCCAAGATTTAATGGCACACCTTCCAACAAAGGGTGTCTTTAACTTAGCACCAAAATGATTGTCAAAGGGCTGAGCTGGCACAGAATTTCTCTTGCAGTAAGATTCTTTTAAAGCTGATGTGGTATGTGCTGATACTTCTTTGTTCCCTAGCCCAATGCTCTCTGCTGTTGAAGGCAATGATTTACGCTGAGAAACTTCCACTGATACTGTTACCTTTCCAGTACTTCATTCAACTTGCCATTTTTCTTGTGAAGCTATATATTGTTGAGAAAACATTCACTTGTCCTGAGATTGAACCAGTTCCGTACAACTTTTACATATTTGTAAGGCCGCTGGGTTTAAAAACCAAATTTGAAACCTTAGTTGACTTCTTGATGCCACATACACACAAACCCAAGACAGGAACAATGAGGCAATCTTACTGTTTCTAATCGTCTGCACTTCAGCTAAATCCACACAGACCTGGCATTGAGCTTGAAACTTTTGTGAATGGTGTGGCTCAGTGACCCATCCAATGGGGTCCATTACCAGCTGAACCAGTAGATAGATATGGAGTTTTTATATCTTTCACAAGAATAACTAATTCAGTATTTCATTAAAAGGGGTGCCATGCTACAGGCATTAAGTATGTATAGAGTTTCATATACTGCTGAGAAATCTTGGATGGCTTGGGCTGTTCAACAGATCCCAACTGCTGTTTCAGTGTACAAATTACCATTACTCTGGACTTCTATTCTGGGTAACGTGAAGCTTCAGAGGGCATGAATTGGCCTTCCGAGGGGCACTTTACTGCACAACTGGGTGCTTACCCTGTCCCTTCAAAGCAAAGCAAATCAAATCAAATAGACCCATTCAGGAAAAAAATGATTTGTAACGGTACAACAATTGTGTCCAAGCTAACATACCAAACGAATGTTTCCATTTCAGGAACCAGAAGATCTGTTTGAAACCATTTCTCAGGCTATGCTGAATGCTGTGGATAGAGATGCTGTATCTGGTATGGGTGTCATCGTGCACATCATGTAAGTTTGGAACACTCTTGTGCAGTTAGTTTCAGCTTGACTGAAAGTTAAGCTTCAATTTAACAATCATAATAAAATCAGGTTAATAATGGCAGAAGGAAGTTTCCATATGTGTTAAACATTGTGCTATCAAAAGTATTTACACTGCTGGGTTGCTAGACGGTGCTGCATGAACAAAATCAGTCCATGGGGAGGAAGGTTATGATATATATCCATGTATGTGACTTAACCAAGTGTAAGTTTGAGTTAGAGCCCCAGTGAGACAGATGTGAGTCCAACAGTCCCTTCTGCAGGAGTGGAGAGGATAGGGGTAATCTGAATTAATTTGGTGGTGATGATGAAGAATGTGTTAATAAGAAAGCTCCCAAGATGCTACATACTATCCACTTTCCAGTAGACCCAGTAACTTGGCCAGTAAGGAAAGCCTGTGGAAGAAAATAGAAGCCTTTGTAATATGGATGCTAAAATTTCAACACAGACTATAAGATGAATGATCCTGTTGAATGGCAGACCAGTTTTGAGAGGCCAAACTTACTCCTGTTCCGACTTATGGTCTTATTGAAACTGTCAGGTCAAAAGGAACACTTTAAAAATAACATCCAGCTAATATTTTGTTGTTTTGATCAGAGTTGAAAAGCTACAGCAATCTCTAAAGGGCAAAGTGGAGGATAGCGTGTAGAAGGGCCAGGCCAGATATTGTTGACTGATGGATATATTGGAGTGGTTGAAGATGAGTTACAGTAGATATGTGAGGATTACACAGGAGAGAAGAGTATGTGCTACAACAGCAGATTTCCTAGCAGGAGCAGATACAAACAGTAACAGAAATTTATTACATGTACAGTACTTAATTATTGCATGACGTTCACTAAACTGACTCCGAGGATGAGGTAACTCTCCTGGGAGGGAAGATTGAGTAGATTAGACCTGTATTCTGTCGGGATTAGAAAACAGATAATCTTATCAAAACATAATCTTCTTGACAGTGCTATGAGGATGTTTCCCTTGCATGGCGACTCGTAGCATTAAGGAACAAAGTCTCAGAATAAGGTGTTGATCATTCAGAATTGAGATGAGAAGGAATTTCTTCATTCAGAGGGTGAAGTTTTCCTGGCCTTGCAGTGGTTGGTATGGTCCAGAATTACTGGAAGTGGGGAGCTACATAATGATGATTCCTGACATGTCCCTGCTGCTAGAAAAGCTTTCTAAGAGTGGACAACTATCCGCTGTGTTGACAGGAGCAGCCATTTACAGGCCGGAACCCTTTATTCGCATATCTGAAAACTGAAGAGACCTAAAAATTAAAAGGTCTTTTGAAAGCAGGCCTGAACACTTGTTGTAGATCTGCGTCTGAAAACCAAAAATATCCTTTATCCGCAAACCAGTTGGCCCTAATATTTATGGATAAAGGATTCCTAACTTGTAAAATAGTTAAGGCCTCAATTGGGTCAGTTTTCAGCAAATGCTAGGGAAGCGGCCACTTGCCATGTGTGGTAGCTAGCTCAGCAGAGCAGGCTATAGGACTGTCAGAGCTAGATTCCAGGAAAAGCTATGTGCACAACCTGAGTGATTGCTCCACTTTTCATTCCAATGGCCTACTGGTTTCATCCCTTAAAAATTTTGATTGGACCTGATCCATACCTCTGAGGGTATGGCTATGTTCTGGCAGCCACATCATGGACCCTAGAACACAAATGCTCGCATTGTCCATGGCAATGCCTTTACCAAGCAGAGGCCACTTGCCAGTCGGCGTTCTTCTCTCATACCACAACATGGTTTTGTCATGAACTGGTATTCTTGTGTATTGTCCTCCCAAGTATAAGATGAAAAGCTTTGATAAAATATCTTTTTGTCAACAATACCAAAGTAAATAGTTCAGGGAGCAGTCAACCTGTTTAAGAAGTGAGGGAGGGAATTATAGGGTGGTTAGCCTGACCTCTCGTTGGTAAGATTTTAGAATCCATTATTACACATGAGATTGCGGAGTACTTGGAAGTGCATGGTAAAATAGGGCTGAGGCATCACAGCTTCGTTAAGGGGAGGTCATGCCTGACAAGTCTGTTAGAATTCTTTGAGGAGGTAATGAGCAAGTTGGACAGAGGAGAGCCAGTGGCTGTAATCTATTTATATTTCCAGGAGGCTGCTAAATAAGATAAGAGCTCACACTGTTAGGTGCAAGTTGCTGGCATGAATAGAGGATTGGCTGACTTGCAGAAGGCAGAGAATAGAGATAAAGGGGTCTTTTTCAGGAGTTCTGCAGGTGTCAGTGTTGGGACCACAACTGCTCACATTATACATTAACGATCTGGAAGAAGGAACTGAGGCAGATGGCACAAAAATAGGTGGAGGGACAGGTAGCATTGAGGAAGCAGGGAGGCTGCAGAAGGACTTGAACAGGCTAGGAGAGTGACAAAGAAGGGGCAAATGGAATACAATGTAGGAAAGTGTGAGGTTAGGCACTTTGGTTGTAAGAATGCAGGAGTAGACTTTTCTAAATGGGGAAAGGCTTCAGAAATCTGAAGCACAAAGGGACATGGGAATCCTAGTTCAGGATTCTCTTAAGGTTATATCAGAGATAAAAGGTACTGCAGATGCTGGAGAATCCGAGATAATAAGCATGGGGCTGGATGAACACAGCAGGTCAAGCAGCACCATAGGAGCAGGAAAACTTGACGTTCCGGGCCTAAACCCTTCTGAAGGGTTTAGGCCTGAAACGTCAAGTTTTCCTGCTCCTATGATGCTGCTTGACCTTCTCTTAAGGTTAATTTAGCAATTAGGAAGGCAAATACAGTGTCAGCATTCAGGAAGGTTATACTATAAGAGCAGGGATGTATTGCTGAGGGCTGCATTTCTAAGGAAGAATATGCCAGTGTTGGAGGGGCCCATCGGAGGATAACATGGATGATCCTGAGGGTGAATGGCTTGTCATATGTGGAATGGTTCAGGACTGTGGGTCTATTCTGGGTTGAGTTTAGGAAGAGGTGGGGGCCTGATCAAAAATTACACAATACTGACAGCCTTGGATAGAGTGGATGTGGAGAAAGTGCTCTCAGTAGTAGGACAGACTCGGAACTGAGGGCACAGCCTCAGAGTGAAGGGATGATGAAGAATTTCATTAGCCAGAGCGTGATGAATCTGTGGAACTCATTGCTGCAGAGGGCTGTGGAGGCCAAGTCAGTGTATTTGAGCCAGAGATAGGTTCTTCATTAGTTAGGGATCAGAGGTTACAGGGAGAAGGCAGGAAAATGGTGTTGAAAATCACTTCAGACATGATTGAATGGTAGAGCAGAGTCAATGGGCTGACTGGTCTAATTCTGCTCTTATTGTACAGTTCCTGTTAAGTTCATAATTGTTCGGGAACATTTCATTCAGTCGAGAGAGAGCGAGCAGCGAGTTATACAGCACAGAAACAAACCTTCGGTCCAACTCGTCCACGCCGAACAGATGTCCTACTGATCTAGCCCCATTTGGTTCACATCTGTCTAAACCCTTCCTATTCATGTACCCATGCAGATGCCTTTTAAATGTTGTAATTGTACCCACCACCTCTAGCAGCTCATTCTATACATACATCACCCTCTGTGTGAAAAGGTTGCCCCTCAGGTCTCTATCAAATCTTTTCCCTCTCACTTTAAACCTGTGCCCTCTGATTTAGGACTCCCCTACCCTGGGATAACAACTTTTGCTATTCACCTTAGCCATGTCCCTCATGATTTTATAGACCTCTAACGGGTCACCCCTCAGCCTCTCCCTGTATCTCAAACCCTTCAATCCTGGTAACATCTTTCCTATAGTATCATTTTCTTTGACCTGTCCCGGTTTCAGATTGAATTTGCTGTAATCCGGCAAACTGCTTCAGCAGCAACCTGTCACCCTCCTGCAGACATGGGTGTATATAGAACATTTTGTTTCCATCAGCATGATACAGAAGTAGGCTATGTGGCCCATTGCGCCTGTCCCCACACTCTGAACAGCTCTACAAGTGGTGCTGAACACTAAGTTTAACTACAGTATCTCCACATCCCTTTCCAAATATACCCAGTTCCCTTTTGAATGTCTAAAAATCTGCTTCTACCATTCCTTTTGTATGCCAGATTATGACAACTAACTAACTGTCTCTAACATAATCCCAAAGGGATGTTTTCCCACCTAGATTACCCTCTAACTGCCAGCCATCTACCTCGTTATATCCTATTATTTTACCTTTGTTTTCTTTGTTGCAGTGAAAAAGACAAGATTACCACCAGAACATTAAAAGCTCGTATGGATTAAAAGCAAAACTTCTGTAACCGACTTTGCAATACAATGTTTTTGTTTAATTGTAGTTTCTCTTCTGACACACCTGAAACAGCAGGAGATTGTCAGTCAATCTAAGAATTTTAATGGAATAACTTTTCATATTCTGTTCAGCAGTCATTGAGTATTCTGTTTATATGATGTGTGTAATTCAAAAATAAACTAGTTATATAACACGGAACATCTTAAGTACAGATTTGTTTAATATTCCTCTTACCTACTGACTGTGGTAAGCTATAAAAGTACGTTGATTTTTATTTACAAAACAATCTTTCTTTGGGGTCAGGGAAAAAGAATTCAGAACAAGCAGCCACCCACAATTTTAATGGATCCATAATAACCCATTGTTGGTGTTTAGATGAATACATATCTTAGAACCTTCCAAAGTACTTTAAAGCCAATCTAGTACTTTCTAAAAGTCCTAGTTCCCTGTTTTAATGTAGGAAATACAATGAGCAATTTGTGCACATCAAACCCGCACAAATAACAAGCAATAAGGTCTGTTTTGAGGAATAAACAGGGACCAAGATGTTAGAGAATTTCTGTACTCCTAAAACAAATGCCACAAGACTTTTTCATCCATGAGGGATAAACTGGGTCTAATGCTTCACCCACTTCTGCATGATTTGAATGGAGAGATTACCCAAAAAGTCCGTGACCTTTGAAGAAATGGCAGAAAGGGTATGAAAGAAAAATCCAGGGACATTTGCAGGGTAATGGAATCTGCTAAAAACTCAAACATCTCTCAGAATCTCACTGTATTTGGATCTGATTCAGTTGTACTCAGCTTAGTGACAACTAGTGGGAGAGTTAACCATCATCCGATTGGACCAGTGCAGTTTTACAAAAACATGTTTTTTATTTGTAAGCTTTGGTATTACTGCAATGAGTTTAAACACTGTCACCGTGACTCCCAAACACAGCATTACAAATTATTACAGTTAAACTCCTGATAAATGAATAACTGGTCAAACCAAAATCTTTGCATTAACGCTGATAATTTCCACTGTGGAACAGACAGATGTCTACAAGTTTGAATGTGTGTGTTGCAACCCAAAGATAAACTGGGTTTGGGCTAATACGCTGACACTTACTGAGATGTACCACCTGTGGAATTTGGTGAGTTCCTAGTGCTTTCAGTCATAAGTCACATGATCTTGGATTTCCTTGAGGATATGTTGATTTTTTTTTTGTTTGGTTTAGACATCTGAAACAAGGAGTGAAGTAAGAAACCTGGTGGAAGAACAAAATGATATCTCCACTGGGATGACACTGTCAGATTTATTAAAACCAACAGGAAATAGGAAAAAATGAATGTTGGAGGTCCTGACTTGTCAAATACAAAGGTCTGGTCCTAAGAGACAATAGCACTGTTTGAATGTGGGTGGATATTTTGCCTAATGTGGTAGAACTGGACAGTCCTGAATTAGCCAGCTTCAACATTGATAGTAATGGAAACAAAAGTAAACTTGTTCTCCTTACCCTTGGGAGGGATTAAAAACCTTTAAATAGGTGGCTACTACAAGACAGTGCCTATGGTACCATGGCATTCATGGCCGAATTACCTACTCTTAGTCACCATCTGGTCTCGCATGTGGAAAATGGTCTATTTGGGTGAGGTATGGGAGGGGAGTTACTATTTATTATAGAATCCCTACAGTGTGGAAACAGGCCCTTCGGCCCAACAAGTCCACACTGACCCTCAAAGCAGCCCATCCAGACCTATCCTGCATAACCCACCTAATCTACACATCCCTGAACTCGGGCATGGTCTCCAGTGGGCATCCACAGTGACTGAAGCAAGAACAACTTCTTGATTTCAAAAAATTTTAAAATCCATTAAAAAATTATGTTCTTTCTGCTGTTAACTTTTGAAAGTTGCGTGTCCTCACATCACCAGTGACATGTTGTATGAATACCATGAGAACATCCTCCAAATCTTGTAAAATATAACCCCATGGAAGTTAACAAACCGCAATGGACTGGACTGAGCAGCTGTTCAACTGAAGTATTTTATGTAAGGTCCAGATTATATACATGAGTTATGCCTGCATCAGGAACTATCCACATGTGAAACAGAAATCATTTGGCATTCTGAAAATCAAAGCTTGGATCAGATGTGCACTTACCCTGATACAACTGAATTTGGACTGAAATTTTAATGTTCCTTTACTTCATCCTTTACAGTTTTGAATTAGCTACAGCTGCACTAGAACTTTTATAACATACAGTGTACTAAATTGTACATTTTGTTCCAGCAACAAAGGATGTCAGGTGTGTGTTCAAATAATGTAATGTTTACACCTCTAACACTCTGTCTACTGTTCTCAATTACAAACTTGACTGATCACTTAGTAAAATGGCCCCTGTCCTTTTAGTACAGAAGACTTATGTATTAAAAACAATCCATAGAAAATAATAGGTTAGTGAGGATTCAAACATTAATTTGTAGTCTCTTTGTTGATCTGAGGCATGTACATATCTATTAGTGATCACTTAGTCACTGCCAAATGCAGATTAATCTCACCTGCAGTATCCCTCCTTTAATATGTGTTAAGCTATACATAACAGCAATACACAAAATTGTTATTTCAAGGGTTAAAGTGCCAATCAATTCCTTCTAATGGTTCTTGCAAGCAACAATTAAATGGTTCAAATTTGATGCTTGCCTGCTTTAATCATATGTTTTCATATACCCAGAATGTTCTTTTAAAACATCACAATATTGCTACAGCATTTTCATAATATTTCAGGCTTGTTAAGGATTCAAAAATTGACAATCGGGTAGTTTTACAAAAGCACTACCAAGTAACATTATTGTCACAGCTACCTCTTTGTAACAAGATTCAACAGCAAATAGCAATACTTTGTTGAGAGAAGTTGAGTCTTTTAAAAAGTCCCTTACAAAGGAGTTAGCTCTTTTAAAAAAAAAATCACTTTTTTACTCATGTCTATTGACCTAGCAGACAAAATGCCACAGTGTCCAAATAATTAGCTTAAAGCACAATTACAGACTGTACTCTTTTATCAAGCCAAGTAGCTCACATCGAAGTAAACGCGAGCCCTCCTGCTGAGTAACAAATAAAAGTAAACTTTTAGAATACATTAGGAATGCCGCAAAGCCAAATGGTTTACCCAAATCACATCTGATGGATTGATGGCTGTTCCACACACTGCATAATCAGATGCAGACTCGATCTGGATATGTGGCATCCTATTGTAAATTTTCACTTGAGTAAACATTGCCCCCTCCCTCCCTCCCTTACCTGCCCACCCTTAACGAACAATAGCTTATATATAGTTGCGTTGGTTTATTGATAAAGTTGCTGAAGTCCTTTTTTTTGCGATTAAACAATATGGCAACTTAAAACATTTGAGAAACAGCGTGGCAAAGGCCTGGCAATGGCGAAACCAGGGTTGGGACGAGTGCAGCGTCACAAAGATACACGCAAATAATACCGTGCCTTTGCTCCATTAGGACAATATATGAACTGTTTAAAAAAAAAAGTGATTCTTGCCATTGTTAAAGTGCCCATCGTCCTTCACTGCGTTCAAGTGCCCACCTTCTGGTTTTAGGATTTATACAGCATGTCTCACCATGGCTAACGGAGTGCCACTGAAGCTGCCGCCAGTAAAGACACACTCATAATACATGGCAGGGAAAACTTCAAGAGCAATGCAACATTTCAGGCAATGCAGGTTTGCCAGCAAGTTTTTTTTTTGTTGTGTTTTTGTTTTATTTCCAAAGGATGCAATTTTGGAGATTAGTCTCTGCACATTGAATACTGCACGCACCACTACAGCGTCCTCAGTTTTCATGTTCCTGCATTCGCTACACATTGGTAGTCTCGTTGTGCGTGTCATGTGTTGTCTACAGGGGCACTATGTTATGATGTTAGACATAAATTCCAAGAAACGCTTTGAGTACTGTTCGGGGTTAACGGTGGAGATCTCGGCACCAGCCTGCAACACATAAGGAAACAAGGCATTAATCTAAACGATATCTGTGCTCATGAAATTATGAATCCTTAACCAGCAAACAGAAGAAACTGAAAAGTAAAATGGTTACAGCTTCCTTTTCATGAAACCATAACTAGTTAAGCAGGTTTGATCATTTATTCACCATGTCCCCAAAGATATTGTTCCACAACTGCTTCCCCCCATCCAACTCGCACCACATTATCTAATGTCCAAGCTGCACCCTGAAAGACAATTGATTCATGCTGTGTACAGTTTGTCATAATCCTTTAGTATTCTTCGAGTGAGGTTAGACAATGTGTACCAAACATGCTAATCAAATGTGTACAGAATAACAAAATTAGTCTGATCTGAACCACACCTGATACTGCTGTACAAATTTATGCAATCCTTCCGCATCTCCTCAGTTACTGAAAACGAGAAAGGTTCTCTTGAAGTTTCTCATCCAAAAATAGGGAGATAAAAATATTCGTTTAGTGGCTGACTCAGTTGTGCCATTAGCTTTGGTTCATTCTATCAATCTAGATACTGTTAATCTTGAATGTTTATAATAATAGAATCATAGGTGGTTTTCATTACAGAAAGAAGTCACCTGGCCCATCATGTCTGTGTTGGCTGAAAAGCGAGACGTCCAGCCTAATCCCGCTTAAAAGCATTTCACCTATAGCCCAGGTTGTTTCATTTGAGATGCATGCTAGGGATTAACTTGTAAAGGCAGCAAATGGAACACTGTTGTTCATTGGAAAGTGGATGGAATACAAAAGTAGGGAAGTTTTACCGCAACTGTACAGGTCCTTGGTGAGACTATACCTGAAGCACTGTGTTCAGTTTTGGTCTCCTTACTCGAGAAAGGAAATAATTGCATTAGAAGTAGTTGCGAAAATAGATCAGACTCCCTCAACAGTCACTTCATAATGTAATGCACTAAATTAGGAACAAATTGCTGATCTGACCTGATATGTGCTGTTAAAATTAGCAATTGTGTACTTTTGCTCCTTTTGTGTAAAATAACAGTACATTTGTCAACCCTTTTGTCTAATCAAATAAATAATTTGGCTCAGAGATAATAGGAACTGCAGATGCTGGAGAATCCGAGATAACAAGGTGTGGAGCTGGACGAACACAGCAGGCCAAGCAGCAGAGGAGCAGGAAAGCTTGACGTTCCGGGCCTAGACCCTTCATCAGAAATGGGGGACGGGTAGGGGGTTCTGAAATAAATAGGGAGAGAGGGGGAGGCGGAAAGAAGATGGATAGAGGAGAAGACAGGTGGAGAGGAGACAGACAAGTCAAAGAGGCGGGGATGGAGCCAGTAAAGGTGAGTGTAGGTGGGGAGGTAGGGAGGCGATCGGTCAGTCCAGGGAGGACGGACAGGTCAAGGGGGCTGGATGAGGTTAGTAGGTAGGAAATGGGGGTGCGGCTTGAGGTGGGAGGAGGGGATAGGTGAGAGGAAGAACAGGTTAGGGAGGCGGGGACGAGCTGGGCTGGTTTTGGGATGCAGTTGGGGGAGGGGAGATTTTGAAGCTTATAAAATCTACATTGATACCATTGGACTGCAGGGTTCCCAAGGGGAATATGATTTGCTGTTCCTGCAGCCTTCGGGTGGCATCATTGTGGCACTGCAGGAGGCCCAGGATGGACATGTCGTCTGAGGAATGGGAGGGGGAGTTGAAATGGTTCGCGACTGGGAGGTGCAGTTGTTTGTTGCGAACTGAGCGCAGGTGTTCTGCAAAGCGGTCCCCAAGCCTCCGCTTGGTTTCCCTGATGTAGAGGAGGCCACAATGGGTACAGCAGAAGCAGTATACCACATTAGCAGATGTGCAGGTGAACATCTGCCTAATGTGTAAAGCCTTCTTCGGGCCTGGGATGGGGGTGAGGGAGGAGGTGTGGGGGCAGGTTCCTGCGGTTGCAGGGAAAGTGCCGGGTGTGGTGGGGCTGGAGGGGTGTGTGGAGTGGACAAGGGAGTCACGGAGTGAGTGGTCCCTCCAGAAGGCAGATAAGGGTGGGGAGGGAAAAACGTCTTTGGTGGTGGGGTCGCATTGCAGATGGCAGAAGTGTCGGCGGATGTTGCATTGGATCTGGAGGTTGGTGGGGTGGTACGTGAGGACAAGGGGGATTATGTTTTGGTTGTTATTGCGGGGACGGGGTGTGAGGGATGAGTTGTGGGAAATGCAGGAGACACGGTCGAGGGCGTTCTCGACCACTGTGGGGGGGAAGTTGCGGTCCTTGAAGAACGAGGACATCTGAGATGTACGGGAGTGGAGTGCCTCATCTTGGGAGCAGATGCGGCAGAGGCAAAGGAGTAGGGGATGGCATTTTTTGCAGGAAGGTGGGTGGGAAGAGGTGTATTCTAGGTAGTTGTGGGAGTCGGTGGGCTTGAAATGGAAATCTGTTTCCAGGTGGTTGCCCGAGATGGAGACAGAGAGTTCCAGGAAGGTGAGAGGGGTGTTAGAGATGGTCCAGGTGAGCTTAGGGTTGGGGTGGAAGGTGTTGGTGAAGTGGATGAACTGTTCGAGCTCCTCGTGGGAGCACGAGGCGGCGCCGATACAGTCATCAATGTAACGGAGGAACCCTGCCCAAGCTCCACACCTTGTTATCTCTAAATAATTTGGCTGGCAGTTTCCAACTACAGTAATTTAAATGCTTGTTATTCTGTGGAACTTCAAACATTAGAAGAAAAATATGCATTACAAAATCATGATGAAACAAAGACAGGGCTGGGCTGCTCTAACGGGCAGTTACAGAATTATACATATTAAAATTAATTGTTTTTTGTTGTTTTCTCTCCTGATAGCATTGATTGTAAGATTCCCCAAATATGGTCATTCCTCATGCACAAACTGAGTATGCATCAACCAATCACTCTCTCCACTCTCAGTGCACCTTGGCTGCACTGTCTGCCACACTGTATCAAGTCACCAAGTGTTATTAGACAATAGTTCCCAAACCTACAACACCTAGAAGAACATGGGCAGCAGGTTCATGTGAACACCATCACCTCCAGGATCCACAATGGAATACATATTATTGGGTCAAAGTCCTGGAACTCCCCACTAAACATATGCTTATATGCACGTCTAAACAACACAGTTTGTGACGCAATGTGGAGCTGGAGGAATACAGCAGGCCAGGCAGTATCAGAGGAGCAGAAAAGCTGATGTTTCAGGTCGGGACCCTTCTTCAGAAATCTGGGTTCAGGTTCAGGTTTTCTGAAGAAGGGCCCCGACCCGAAACGTCAACTTTCCTGCTCTTCTGATGCTGCCTGGCCTGCTGTGTTCCTCCAGCTCCACAGTGTGTTAACCCTTCCCAATCTCGGCTTCGTTCACTTGACCCAAGGACACAACTGGGTGCTTCAACATAGGGACATGGAAGTACATGAACTACCCTAAGTCCCTAAGCTATTTTCTCTTAAATTAAATGCATTTCCCTCTACCCTCCTCCCAAAAGAAAATTAAGTCACATTCTCCATAGCCTTTGGGAAGCTAACGGAAGCAGCAACAAATCCATTCCAAAATTGAACCAAGTTCCCAGCAGCTTTGTCCGAACACGAATCTGGTGTTCCATCTTGGTGTTCTACCAATTGTCCATTGCAGTGTTCCCAGCTGCGGCCAGGAGCTACAGCTCACCCCGTCCCTTGTTAGACTCTCCTCTGTTTCTGAAGAAGGGTCCCGACTTGAAACGTCAACTTTCCTGCTCCTCTGATGCTGCCTGGCCTGCTGTGTTCCTCCAACTCCACACTGTGTTATCTCAGACTCCAGCATCGGCAGTTCTTACTATCTCACAGTTTGTGATGTAATGGCTCTACAGAGACTGCAACACTTCTACTAAGTGGTTAACCACCATCTCTTAAACGCTATTAGGTGTGGGCAATAAACGTTGTCTTGTTAGCAACATCCATACTCACAGCATGAATAAAATGTAGTGAAGTTTACCAAGTTACATGATCAGCTTGGGCAAATGTCACTAATAAACCCAATGATGACTTTAGGAGTCATTTTTTAAGAGTGAGACAGAGCTGTTGGTTGTGGCAGAGAGATGCATTTAAGGCAAAATTAGATAACTCCACGTGGGAGAATGGAAAAGGACATGTTAATAAGATGGGATTAAGTACTTTGAAAGGAGGCCTGTGTGGAGCACAATGCCTGAACAGATCAGATGGACCAAATGGCCTGTTCCTGTGCTGCAAGTTTTATGCAATTTTATTTAACTGTGGCTGACCTGTTCCCACCCACTATACAGTGAGAAGGAAGTAGTACATTCAGGATTTTCCTTCATAGAATCCCTACATTGTGGTGTAGAATCCCTGCAGTGAAGAGCATCCCATCCAGACTCACCCCTCTACTGTATCACTGTAACTCCACATCTCCCACAGCTATTCCACCTAGCCTGCACATCCATGGACACTATGGGCAATTTGGCATGGCCAACGGGCCTAACCTGCACATATTTGGACTGTGGGAAGAAACGACACATTGAATGGGAACCAAACTGTTTTAGAAAATGGGTTTTCTGGACATGAATAATTTATCCAATTATTGTCCATATAAAATTGGTCCTTCTTTATGAGGACATATCAGGCTAGGTTTAGAGTCACATTGAGTCAATCGCATCAGTTGGAGAAATTTAGCTACAACTTTCCCCTTAGTACAGGGGTCAATCACTGGGAGCACAGATAAGGGGTAGGAGCTTTAGAGGGATTTGAGGAGAATTTTTTCACCCTTAGGATTGTGGTTATCTTGAACTCACTAGTGATTACACCATTTAAAAGGCATCTAGGTGCATATAAGAAAAGGATGGGATTAGAGGAATTTGGGCTAAATGCTGGCAAATCAGACTAGATTCATTGAGGATATCTATTCAGCATGGACGAGTTGGACTGAAGAGAGTCTGTTTCAGTGCTGTATGTCTCTATGGCTAAAAGGGTGGAGGAGGCAGGAACGCTGAAGACAGTTAAGAATTATTTGGACATGTACCAGAACTATCTCAGCATAGAAGGCTACAGGCCAAGTGCTGGAAAATGGGATTAGAATAGATGGATACTCTATAACTGGCACTGACACACTGGGCTGAAAGGTTTCTATCCATGCTGCAAAAAATCTTATGAATAATACCAGGGATAAGTGCCACATTCCCATCCCCACATCGCAATTGCATTGGTTGAAAATAAATACAACCAAGGAGAAAAACATTAACTTTCAGCTGAGGGCAACAAATTTTTAATGTTCTCAGCCACCTCTTACCCAATGTTCAAGGCAGTTAAGCTCTTGATTTTGAATGGTTTCCCTCACTATAGAACAATACTGCACTGAGTATGAGACAATTTTAAAACAAAAACAGAAAATGCTGGGAACAAGCAATAGACCTGTCAACCTGATGAGGGTCTTTATTTTCAGAAGTTGATATATCTGCTGGCATTTTCAAAACTTCCTGCATTATTTAAGGTTTCCAGTATTGTCTTGCTGTGTTCGAAGGCTAGCAAGGGGAAAGCTTATTCTTCCAGCTTGGGCTCACTGGCAGAATCAAACACACCCCAATCTTGTATAGGTAAACATATTTATTGAGCTTTATATACACACCAGCTCAAAGGGCCCTTATGGCACAGTGATAGTGCCCCTACCACCAGGCCAGGAGATCCGGGTTCAAGTCACACCTACTTTGGAGGACTGAACAGGTTGATTAAAAATATCTACATAACAGCTGATAATCTAAGAGCCTCAAACTCAGCAACATGTTCACTTAGTCACCCCACAGCCACCTCTCACCCTAGCCCCTTTCTCCATCTCGCTACCAACCAGTACAAATCTGCTACCAGGCACATTTATTGTGTGGGTTACAGTTTACTGAGAAATCTAGCAATGCTGGTCAAACTCACTTTCCACATCACCAATAACAGAAAATGAGAGGGATTGACACAGAGCATGTTCAACAAGAGGCAGCCACACAAAAGAGCAATTTAACCTGTTGGGGTTTTTCTTCGAGGACATTGCTAACAGAATAAAGGGGAGTTGGTGGACTTAGTCATACAGCCACAGAGATGTACAACACGGAAATAGGCTCTTCTGTCCAACTTGTCCATGCCGACCAGATATTCTAAATTAATCTAGTCCCATTTGCCAACATTTGGCCCATTCCCCACTAAACCCTTCCTATTCATATACCCATCCAGATGTCCCTTAAATGGTGTAATTGTACCAGCCTCCACCACTTCCTCTGGCAACTCATTCCATACTTGCACCACCCTGTGCATGAAAAAGTTGCCGCTTAGGTCCCTTTTAAATCTTTACCCTCTCACCTTAAATCAAGACCTCTAGTTTTGGACTCTTGACCACTCACCCTATCTATGTCCCTCGTCATGTTATAAACTTCTATAAGGTCACCCCTCAGCCTCCAATGCTCCAGGAAAAATAGCCACAGCCTACTTGGCAAACTTGGATTTTCAGAAGGCTTTTGATAGAAGTCCTACAGGAAGTTGCTTGGCAAATTGAAAGAAAATAGTCGTTTGGTAGAACAAAACCTGATTATTGTTGGAAAAAATAGCACATTTTGTTGAAGGTCTTGTCTTGTACTCATCAGGACAATTTGCAAGAATACTAATTCAAGGAGAAATCCAACATTTATATTGCATGGGAGAATAGTGCTGATTGTTTAGCAAGTAGGCTCTGATTGGTAGAAATATTGCCATGGAGTATGCACGAATTAATGGTGATTGACAGTTAACTGCCAGACATTGGTTTAAAATTTAAACCAGTGAGATTGACTCTGATCATAACGTTGCCCTGAGAAATGAACCAGTGAATAGCAGTCACCAGATATTGATTGTTGACTTGTAACAGAAATCATATTATTGCCATACAGTCAACGCAACTAAGGCTTGCCAGATCTGTTCCTATAATGATAGGTCTGATCCTTGAAAAAGATCTGGATATGAAATCTCTTGAGCTTGAAAGAGGGGTGATCTCATTGAAACTTACAAAGTACTTGAAGGGATAGACAGGGCAGATGCAAGTAAGAATGAGGGATCACAGTCTAAGAATAAGGGGTAAGCCATTCAAGACTGAGATGAGGAAGAATTGTGAACCTGTGGAATTCTCTCCCACAGGAAGCTGCTGGGGCCAGTTTGTTAGATATATTCAAGAGGGAGCTGGACGTGGCCCTTGCGGCTAAAGAGATCAAGGGGTACGGAGCAAAAGCAGGAATGGGATGCTGAGATTCTTGATCAGCCATGATCATATTGAATGGTGAGCAGGCTCAGAGGGCCGAATGGCCTACTCCTGCAGCTATTTTCTATGTTTCTACAATGTTTTCCCTGATTAGGGAGGCTAGACCATGGGAAATGTCAAAATAAGGGGGAAGCATTTAACACAGATACAGATTTCTTTTTATTTTATTCAGAGCATTGCAAATCTTTGAAATTCTCTGCCCTAAAGGGCTCTAGAACCTCAGTCAATGTGTGAGTCATTTATTTATATTAGAAACTGTTTTCTAAATACCAATGATGGGATGGTCAGCCACAATCATACTTAATGACAGAATGATGGGAACAGGAATAAGCAATTCAGCCTATGATTTAGACAGCAAGTGAAACAGGGGGCACAAGGGCGAGCGAAGGAGTGAGGGCAAGGGCGAGACACAGTGAGAGCGAGAGCATGCGTGCACATGAGAGCAAGAGAGCACGAGCCAGAGAGCAAAAGAGCAACTAGGAATGCAAAAGGAAAGTCGTGACAGAAGAGCGCAGAGATAAAAGAAAGACTAAGACATTGAATGTATTTCCTAATATATAAGGATTGGATTTGAACTCTGCTCCTACAACAGCAGTTGCATAGATATTCCTCATTTGTCATTAGCCTGACATTGACACCTCAGCTGAAAGATAGCACACCTTAAATAGAGCAGAATTCCGCGAGTTTTGCTCTGAAGTTTTCACATAGATAACATGCTCATATTTAGCATGGGACTTGAACCCACAACCTGCTGAGTTAGGACTGACACCCACTGAGCCAAAGTAACAGACACAGACAATGACCAGATGTTGAGCGGCATTCTTCATTTTGTAAACATAGTGGTAACATCTGTGAATGAATACAAAATTCATATTCTGGTGTTTCAAAATGCTCCCACCTCCTCTAAGTGAATTCTCTCCCCCAGAGCTTTCAGATTTCATTGACACAGGTCATATACTTACTCCATGTTTGACTGTTTTGGCAGCATGGGCAGCTTTCTTCTTTGCATCATAGTGAGTTAAAATGTCGATTATTGCCATAAAGAAAACTTCTTTCCTTGGTGCATCTGGAAAATCAGCCAGTATTACTGACATTAGAGAACAAGACTATTACAATGCAGTTATGATACCAGCACTAGAATACAAACTGTTTCTTCTAGCAGTTTTGTACACAGGAACTTTGCCCAATTATATACATAGATCTTCAGAACGCATGCAATTTCGAAGACCCTGGTGGGGAGCAGTGAGAAATGGAACTGAACAGCTAGTATGTTGCAGAATATTTCAGGCACTGACTTAAACATAATTTCTGCAGCAATGGTCAATTAGAGTTTCTAGTCATCACCATGACAATTGTGCCTGTCTCGTCAGTAATTACACTGGTTAGGATAATGAAATGCTGACAATGTCACAGTCAAGCCAATAAGCCCGTGGCTTGTAAAATTTAAAATAAAACCAACTCTCATATTGTACTTCATGTCAAGAACTTCAATTGTAACATCACCCTCATTACCTAACTCTCTGTAACGTCAAAATAAATTGCAGATAGCCTACATCCAGTTGGTCATCTGATCTAAATGTTAAAAACATAAGAAACGGAACCAGGAGCAGGTCATCCAGCCCTTCAATGGCAGCCCTTTACTGCCATTCTCTAAGATCAGGCTTTTCAGCCCCAGGCCTCACCTGCTCTTCTTTTGTGCCAGCTCTTCATTGCCCTAAATTACTAGGTATTTCAAACATATGTCTACTTCCTTTTAAAACATCTTCAGTGATCTAGCTCCATGACTTTCTGAAGCAGAGAACTCCAGACAATCTTAGAGAATAAATTATTTTGCATCTCAATTTTAAATTAGTGTCCCGCTTTATTCTGTAACTAATTTCCGGAGTTCAAGATTCTCTCATTGGTGGAAACATCTTCTGAACATCTGCCATGTCCAGCCCTCTTACCATCTTAAATGTTTAAGAGCTATGTGCATTATGAGATCTATGCACTTTCTGGGTGACTAGATAAATGATTCTCTAACTTCATTGCTTTCAAGTGCCTTTTTCAAATAGGTTAGTAATCACAAACCCACAACACCCTCCATCCAACAAAGAGCATTATATACTCATCTTGGAACAAAGGAATTTGAGGGCAGAGGTAATCAGAGTGTACAAGATTATGATAGGTTTGGCTAAAGTAGATAACGAAAAGACGTTCACATTAGTTGATAGCACAAGGTCAGAAATCACATGATACCAGGGGTCATAGTCCTACAGGTTTATTTGAAATGACAAACTTTCAGAGCACTGTTCCTTCACCCAACGAAAGAGCAGTGCTCTGAAAGCTTGTGATTTCAAAAAAAACCTGTTAGACTGTAACCTGGTGTTGTTTGACTTCGGACTTCGGTTACCCCAGTCCAACACTGGTACCTCCACATCATTGGTAGTACAAGGATTACTGGGGTATGAATTGAACATTTTGAGAAATGCTGTGGACGAGGAAGAAGAATTGGGATGGGACATGAGGTAGAATTCTTAAATTTTTTTCATGCAGTAAATTATATGACCAGTAAACGGGCAGGATGCTGGTTCAGTAGTTAGCACTGCTGCCTCACAGCAACAAAGAACCAGGTTCAATTCCAGCCTTGGCCGACTGTTTGTATGGAGTTTGCACATTCTCCCTGTGACTGCGTGGGTTTCCTCTGGGTGCTCTGGTTTCCTCCCGCAGGCCATGTGTATTAGCCATGGGAAATACGGGGATAAGGTTGAGGGAGGATGCTTTGTCACAGTGCAGGCTTGATGGGCTGAATGACCTCTTTCTGCACTACTATGACTCAATGATCTGGAACTCTATATTGGTTTCAAAAGGAAATCAATGGATGCTTTGAGGGAATTAAACTTGCAGTGTTACAGGGATAGAGTGGGAATATGGGATTGGCTAGCTTTTTCTATCAAGAGCTGGCACAGGCTTAATGGGCTGAATGGCTTCCTACTGTGCCATTCTTACTGTGATCAGGAAACTAGTACGCTGCCAACTGAGTCAAGATGTGAGCACAGTAAGATAGGACTATCAAACAATGCCTGCACTTTTTAAACCACTTATTCATTTTACATTAGTACAACAAAAGAGCTTTAACACTTGAGGGAGGTACTTAATTTGTAAATTGACCTTTTTTAAACAAAACATACATTTAAATATATCCAATTCGTATACAACTTTAAAATACAATGTAAGACCACCTAGTTGCAGCGATAATCAAACGGTAGATAAATATTTCAGATGTAAAACACATATTGGAGGGCTATATATTTTTACAACTACATCATCTCCCAAAGGTCACACCCCTCCCCCCACAACCCTTACAGGCAGGTTGATCCATGTGTTTCTCTGAACTTCCCGTAGTTTCCAAATAGCTTTATTTAATTTAGACCCAATCTTTTCAAACAGGAACAACATACTGGGCATCTGGCTTACAGATGTTCAAAGTAAAATTACTAATTTTACTTAATTTTAACCAATCATGTTATTTGTCCAGTTGTTAATGACTCCCAAATGAGCTAATTTTCAACAGGCTCGGCATCTCCATTAGTAACTGCAAAATAGTCAAGTCCACCTGCTACCCTTAATGTTTTTTTAATTACCAGGCCATGCAGTGCACTTGCATTTTTCACAGCATGTTTCTGGTGCTCATATTAAAAACATTTTGTTCTGGAGATTTGGGCCTTTTTGTTTTTTGAAGCAACTGATTTTAAATCTAAGTGGCTCATTTAGCAGGCATTCAGAATCAGCAACATGGCTCATACTTAAGACAGATTTGGAGGGGGCTCTAACTGGAAGGACTTCAGCTACACAGTCAGCAATCCAATTGCTGTTGCTGACATTTTACTAGAATACATCGAGATTTATTTCATGATTTGTTGTTTTTGAACTCCAAGTTGCCAATCCAATACCTTAACCGCTGCACTGTCATTGTCCTTTTTCATTCTTAGCGAAATATCATTGACCAATGCCTGCAAATAAGGATGGCCATTCAACCGACTTTAATTCATTCACAAAGATCCCAAAGTTCCTCTGATTGTAGCATTCAATCATTTGTTAAGTATTCCAATGCCTAACAGCTTAATTCATCTCACAATATCATCTGACTTGCTGCTGTCTCAGCTAATCAGCTGCTGAAACCTTCATCTACGCATTTGTTACCTCCAGACTAGATTACTCCAATGCAAGTCTGGGTTTGTCTACCACATTTTACCCTCTGCAAATTGGGGGTCATTCAAAAATCTGTCACCTGTTTCAGTATTCAAACCAGCCCTGTCCTCATTCACCTACAGTGGCTCCCAGTCAAGTAACACCTCAATTTAAAAATTCTCATCCTTATTTACAAATCCCTTCATGGTTGCTCTGTTCCCTATCTCCTGCAACCTCACAGCTCTTGGAGGTGTTGCTGCTGATTCTAACCTCTTGAGAATCCCTGATCTGAAATACTGCACCACTGGTGGCAATGCTTTCAATGCCTGGCCCAAAGCTCTAGAATTCCGGCCCCAAAGCTCTCCATTCACATTCTCCCCTTAAGATCTTTCCGAAAGCCCAATATTGTCTGATGTTGCTCGGTGTATATTTTTTCTTAATTATGCTCCTTTGAAGCATCTTGGGATAGTTTATGGTGTTAAAGTCACTATGTAAATACAGAGTTGGTGTTCATTCCACAATAAACTCTAAATTTATTAGTAAGACAAGTGCCTCCAGCAAATTTTACTTCTTATGATTGTGCCGAAATACATAGTTTGTCCAATTGTTCCTCTTTAAATCATTTACAAGTATATCGGTAGAAAAACAGAAATTGCTGCAAAACTCAGCAGGTCTGGCAGCATCTGTGGACAAAAATCAGAGTTAATGTTTCGGGTTGGGTGACGCTTCCTCAGGATTCACTCTGAACTTTTCCAGCAATTTCTGTTTTTGTTCTGGATTTACAGCATCTTTCAGTTTTTACAAGTATACAGGTGCTTTGGCGCCAATAGCAACAAAGCAATGCTCAACTGCGATGATCACCTTGTCATTTAGTTTAAGCTAAGTGTTGGCGGCTCACATTGAGAGGGGATAATGTTTCTGCAATACAACTAACTGTCAGCAAGCCTCATTTGCTGTTTAATTCGGAATATTAGGAGTGACTCTTACACAAACCAAGATCCCATAAACAGCGTTGCGATGAATGATGAACTGAATTTTTTTTGGGTAGTGTGGGTTGAAAAGGAATATGACGATTGAGAGAACTGTCTGTCCTTATTTGAATTTTGTGTGAGGAGCCTTTCACAAACACTGAAAGTGGGCAGGTGGGAGACAACAAGGAGGGTAGCACCGTACTGGAACAGTGACCAGATGGAATGATTTAAAACAAAACTCACATCAAACCCATGAATAATGGTTATAGTATTTAAAATTAGATCCAAGAAAATACACCGAAACTGAAATTTGAAATTAATGAAGGAAACACAAACTGACCGCTGGGGATATGCAAACAAATCATATTGTAATGGTTGCCTTTACTCCACCAAACCATCTCAGTTAAAACTTTAACCCACATTTCTCTCCAGCTCCCTTATGCCCCTCAGCTCTATGCAACTCTATTCTGGCAATAATTTAAACTGCAAATCTTTGTGAAATGTTAAAAATGGTCAGAACAAATCTACACAATCTCTCTTGTCAGGAAACAAGATATAAATCAAGTGCCACCTTGATCAGCTTCCTTCTCCACAAGTCCCACCCACTTTGCACTCCCCACCACTCCGCACAAACACCTACAAACCCAGTCTCCATCACATGCAGCGACAGACTCTAAAACAGGAGATGTACAGCATTTGAAATCATCAACTCTCAGGCCTCCAGCACCAAGCATCAAACAAATCTTGCCACCATCTTTGACCCGACATCCCACAGTGACTGATGTTACAGTATAGGAAAAACGACTAAGATAAACAGTATTTCCCATTAATTCTGACAGTGCACATCATCTTGCTTGCCAACTGTAACAAACTCATGTAAAAGTCAATGAAAACAAATGTACAGCTGGAAGCAATAAGCTTCAATTAACACTTACACCATACACTGCTGAGCTATGGTACCAGAAACGTGTAAAATACTAAATAAGCAAAGCTAGGATAAGGTGCTGTATACACAGCCACCTCATTCTTAATCAGATCTCACCTTGTATAATTTAAGAACAGATTACATTTAGAAACCAACTTTAACATGGTAAGCTTCCCAAGGTACCTTACAGAATTTGATCAAACAAAATACAACATTGAGCAATTTATGATGATATTAGGACAGGTGACCAAAAGCTTGGTCTTGTTTGGAGGGGTAGGATTTAATAAATGCCTTAAAGGGAGAAGAGAGAGCATTGACAGGATTATGGAAGGGATTGCAGATCTGCAGGATTATTTTGAAAACCAGGCAGCTTATTGCAGACCATTGTAAATTCTGAGGTAGAAACAAAACGATAGTGTTTTTTGTATAATTTTAAGTGAACACAGAAAAAGGCAAAATAGAAAAGAACAAGGTAACTCAGGGTTGCTTTATATTGAATGTAACCAGTGCTAGTTTCACCAGCTCTCAACACAAATTTTGCAGAGTCAGGAAATGAATATGCAACACTGGTTAGTGCTGGCTGCCAGGAAGGCTAAGAAAAAAAAAGGACTTTGGGCTTGCTGGACAATGTGAATTTAATAATTTTATTTTGGGGCTGTGCATAACCTTGGTAGTTGCAAACCAAGTTTTCAAGGTAAAATCTGCATCGGTGAAAAAAGCATTTTAAAAGACAACAAATTTACAGAATCTCTCTCGTCACAGTGCAAGATATAAGGAACACCCATTGTCTGTAAATCAAGTGCTACCTTAATCAGCTTCTCACCTACCAGCCCCCCAACGCAGCTTGCATTCCTCATCCACCAACACATACAAACCCAGTCTCCATCACACGCAGCAACAGACTCCAGAACAGGAGGAGATAGACAGCATCAATTCTCAGGCCATCAGCACCAAGCATCAAACAAATCTTGCCACCATCTTTGGCCTTACATCGCACAGTGGCTGATGTAACAGTAAAGGAAAACAGACACGAATTAAAAGAGGATTTTTGGAAAACCTGACCTTTGAATATAGACCTTGCTACTTCATGGAATAGTTAAGGTGAATCACCGCTGCAGAGGAAGCTGGATGAACACACGAGAAAGGATGGAATAGCAGAATATGTTGATAGGGTGAGATGGAGGTGCAATAAGAAGAGACTCAGCTAGACCATAAATGCCAGTGAGTTGAAGGCAAATTCTAGATGTCATGAAGAACTTCTTAAATAGTAAACAAAGTTACATTGATCTTTGTTGTGTAACTCAAAGAAACTCCAAGGCACAATGCGAAAGATGAAAATAACATCAGAGAGCTAGCATTGCAATTCATAGACATGGACAAATAGGGGTGAGCTGTATTAATTCCTGTAAAGGGAACCTGCTTGTTGGTTGGAGAGCTGATGGGAGCCCCGCATTACCTCCTTTGAGAAAGGCATATTGATATGGGGAGTCTCTCAGGCATTTTCCCATGATCTGATATCACTGGACTGGATTCCCTACCCTTCGGACAGTGTGAGTGTGGGATTCAGGTCTGAGGGAGAGCGAGGAGTGTCAGCAGCAAAGGCACGTGTGTGGTTCTCGCCATCCCCCATACCTTGATGCTGGGTCTCTGGTTCAGGCACCAAGTGCGTTTCAATGGGGGATTCCCTTCAGACTTTGTACATCCCAAGCAAGTATAACAGGGTCAGCTGTTCGGGCTGTTTGGATGGTGACTGTCTGCCTACCACGGTGCGAACAGGGTGGGATGGAGACTTTAGGTTATTTGCATTAATTGCTGATCTTGAGGACCTCGACTAACAGCTGGGTAGGAAAGTCATCCAGACATAATCTGAGGAGCGGCACAAATGTAGTGAGACATCTACTCATCATCCTCCTTACTGATTAAATACCACTCCCACCCTGTGTGACAGCATTTAATTCCACCCAGGGAGCTTGAAAGATGAGGAGAGAGAAAATGAAGTGAACAACTTTAGGATGTAGCACCTAAGCCATAGGTTTTAGGTTTGGGAATAAGGCACTTTACTGGTACAAAATAGAGGATGCATTACTTTACAGGTAGCCTTTTCTTTATTTTAGTCATGGACGTGGACATCTCCAGCAAGGCCGGTATTCATTGTCCACCCAAAATGGCTCGAGAAACTCAAGGGATGCCACCTCCTTGAACGCTGCACTCTGTGGTGGAAGTGCACCCACAGTGCCCTGTTTTACCTGATCTGAGATTGCTCAGTGGTAATTAGAAACAACAAAATGAAATAATCCTTTTCCACCACCGACTTTCTTTTAGATACTCCACAATCCCACAAAAAAACTTTTAAAATGCTGGACTGTGAACTGACAATAAATAATTATTTCTGCATATTTTCCCAGTAATAATTTCTTTTTTGGTAACACACAGAAACACTAAATCAAAGAAGAGCAGGGGAATTATATTTAATCACTATACATTCTTGGAATATGACAGACATCGGCAAAGACTCATTAAAAGCCGTTAAATTGTGACAGTAAGCCTTTTCCTACGAAACTATTTGGTGGTACTGTTCCCACTCCATGTATCCCTGAAGAGGTCGACATTTACCTGCCTCCTCATGGGAGGTCCTGGGTTGTAACCAGATTGGAGAAGGTACATTCGGGAAGGTAACAAATATGAACGGGAATGTGCAGAGGAGAAATCCAAGTATTGGATTGTAGGGAGAGCATAACCCTCCAGATGACCAGTTTACCTTTGATCACCAACTACGCCAAATTGGACTTATGAGCCTTACCAGACCCTATCGATCCTGGGTGAAAGCAAGTCACCTTTGATCCTAAGGGACGTCCAAGCCGAAGAAGGTGTATTTACAATGGTAAGAAAGCAAAATACTGCAGATGCTGGAAATCTCAAATAAAAAGACAGAATGCTGGAGAAACTCAGCGGATCTAGCAGCATCTGCAGAGAGAGAAACAGAGTTATTGTTTCGAGTCAGATAGGACTCTGCTTCAGTTCTGAACAGCAACTGGATTGGACTTGAACCATTGACTGTTTCTTTTCTGCACAGATGCCCCCACAATAGCGTTAGGTATCAAAAGCTTCAAACTAAAGTACCTTTTTAAAAAGAAATGTTAACAATCTGCTTACTGTCATGGCTCTTTATAGCATATACATCAACTGTGGGATCAAACTCTCCTGGTCCAAAAATTCGTGGGAAATTCAGCATGTTTCCAGGACTGTCTGGTGGAGTTCCATACGAGCCAACTGGATGACCCATTCCATCATTTTCACAATCTTCATCATCGCCTTTCTCCTCCACCTCCATTTCTTCTTGCTCAGCACGATCCACATCATGGATGCCAACTAATAAACTGTAATCCATGATCTTCAGCTGTGCTAAAAACTGTTAAAGGAACCAATTAAACAAAGTTAGATTGTTTGAGTACCTGGTCAAAGCTATCACTCTGGCAATACAATATGACTGCTTATAAAGTCCGAGAAGTATCTGAACCTATTTATCAATTTACGATGAAAAATGAATACGACGTGAAAACTCTATATGCTCAAGAAATACATTGCAAAGCGGACACACTTGCAAGTACATTCTTTATATAGCAAACTGCACCACCCACAGTAAGATCCAACAGTGGGTCAGTGGAGCTTGCTTCTCAGTGAAAGCAAATTTTCTGGGACCCATCAAAGTTCATGTCTAGAATACATAGTTCTGACTTTGGTGAATACTGACAGGTCTTCCTGTAGGTGATAGCTCTGTCACAGATGGCTATAGAGAAGCAGCTGACGTCACAGGCACAGACCGTAGTGCACCACGAAAGCAACATTGGTGCACGTTAAGTAGCAGTTTCATTAATGCTGATTGCAGAGGAAGGCCACTGTGGAGAACATTTGCAAAATTTAATTCATGGCATGTGGGTTTTTCTGACTAGGCCAGCAATTATTGCCCGTCCCTAATTGCTCCAGGGGTTGGTGAGCTGCCTTTGAACTGCTGCAGTCCATTTGGTGCAGGTACACCCACACCCACAAAGTTTACAGGGACAGATTTCTAGGATTTTGACCCAGCAATACTGAAGGATAAGTGACATATTTCCAAATTAGGATGGTGAATGGCTTGGAGGGGACCTTACAGGTGATGTTGTTCCCACATAACAGCCATCCTTCGAGATCAAAGTGGTTGTCAATTTAGAAATACTATGTATGGAGCACTGGTGAACTTCTGTAGTGCATCTTGTAAACGGTACATACTGGTACAACTGGGCATTGGTGGTGGAGGAAGTAAATGTTTGTGGATATGGTACCAATCAAGCAGGAATGCTTTGTCCTGGATGGTGTCAAGCTTCTCGAATGCTGTTGGAGCTACACTCATCCAGGCAAGTGGGCAGTTTTCCATCACGCTCCTGATTTGTACCTTGTAGGTGATGGACAGGCTGTGGGGAATTCGGAGGTAAGTTACCATTGCAGAATTCCTCGCCTCTCACCTGCTTTTGTAGCCATAGTATTTATATGGTTAGACCAGTTTGGTTTCTGGCCAACGGTAACTCCCAGGCTGTTGATAGTGGGAGATTCAGCGACGATAATGCCATTGAATGCCAAAGGAGCATTCAGATAAAGCTGCTGTGGCTTTGCAATGAGACAGCCCAAGTTTGTTTTGTGTAAGGCTGTTAAATCCCAAAATACGAACTAGTACATAAACAATATGTTTGCAAATATCAGAGTTTATGGTTAGAAACACAGGGATATTTTAACGAGAGGATGCCAAGCAGCCTTTAAATTCTGTTTTGCTAATCAATTAAATCCAGGCTGATGTCTATGTTAACTCGGACTCACTTTGGAGGGACGGTGATACTGAAGCATGCAGTAAAGGTTAGGTGACAATTTCTGAGACTCAAAAACCCAATCGGGAACAAGTAATCAACATGCAAAGGAGGCAAACACATTGTTCAATGTCAAGTCTGTGTAGGACCAAACACACATTCAATACGATTCATCGTGGATGCACTGTACTTTCTCAGTGGCCTCAGGTTTTCTAGAAGTAAACTGCAACAACAAATACTGACCTCAACATCACGCTTGAGTTTGTCCAAAAACATCTTTTTGTTTTCATCTCCAATTTGAATTCTCTGCCCTTCGTTTAGGAAATCATTGTCTTTCAGTGTTGGTAATTCCTTGGCCTGCAACAAAACAAGACAGATCACAATCAAATATAAAACACTGTTCATGGTGGACTACACACTGGAATTAATTCTATTTTAAAATAAAAACTTGTTTGTGACATGTCAAGGTAACTCTTGCCAATTGCCTTGAATGTAGACAGATCTTCTAATGAACTTTTCCCCCCCAAGTACGAGGCTTGTTGCACCACTTCAGTTAGAGACAGCAATCTAGTTGGTTTCATTTAATACAAAGGTAACTGATTTTCTAATACCCTTAAATAGTGGGAATTTTCTATCGTATTGATCTGTAGTGGTAGCAACATTTTGTTTTCTGGAGTGCATTGCAGAACAAGTAACATTTCTTTTTTGCAAAATATGACAGTCTGCTAGTTTAAGATCTTTACACTTGTATTCTAAAGCCTGTAGCATCTGAAGTGTGACAAAACATTGTTAGACACAAGATGACTACATTTGCACTTTTATATAGCACCAATAAATCATTAACGCATTCCAAGGAACCATCAAACAAAATTTAACACCAGCTCATACAAAAGGTATTAGGACAGGTGACCTAAAGTTTGGTAGGTTTTAACAAGTGTCTTGAAGGAGAAATAGGTGGAGATATGGAGAGAGGGGATTTTATAGTTTAGAGCACAAGCTGCTTCAAGCACGGCAATGAATGGTGAAGTGATTAATATTAGAGATTTGCAAATAATGTGACATTTTATAAGGTATTTCCATCTGAAGAAATATATGTTCTATAGTGTGGACCAGGAATCGTGAAAAAGTTTTGTAAACCTCCATAATCATGATGGACCCCTCATTCAAGTGCTTATTTTATCAAAACAATGAAACATGCTTGGAATGATAGAATTACAACAGTGCAGAAGAGGCCCTTCATTCTATTGAGTCTGTATTGCCAAAAATACACCATTACCTATACGAGTCCCACTTTCCAATAGCCTTGAACGTTACTTTTGTTTAGCTCAAGTGTTCTCCAGATAGCCATGAGCACATCTTAGAGTTTGAATTCCAAAAATTCAATATCGACAAGCTTGAGCAATGGAGGTCACCACAACAGACATCAATGGGCACCTACTCAGAAAGAGTAATGCATACAACCAAAATTCTGTACCACATCAATCGCATAGGAAATGACAGTAGAAATCTGAATCACACACCCAGATATAGTTACACAGATACCACTTGAAGTAGCTTGACTAAATCATTATGCTTTTTCAGTTGGATATTTATCCACCAATCTCAATTCTATCTGCATCTTCAAAATTCAGAAAGGTTCTCCCACTTTCTAGTCAGGGGCATCAAGGCCAACTTTATCACCCCTGTAAGCAACCTTAATGTGAAGCTGCCATATCAGCGCACGGCAAAGACTGAACTTAAAATGATTCTCATGATCATTGATAACTCAAACTGAGCCCTCTGAGCTTTTTTCTTTAAATACTACCCACATTTACAGTCAAATCTTTCCACACAAGCACGAATATACAATGTGAGGATGTTAATTGACTTTGGCTCTTTAATTCACTTGTTGAAAATGACAGAAATTCTGGTGCAACAAGTAAAACCTCTATTATTCTTCACTTTTGAAAGCCAATGGCTTGCACAATGGTGATAAACCCAGTATTAGACAATGTCTGCCACATTGCTGCAGAGGAAGATAGTGAGCTGAATTGGTACATGATTTGCTGGCCTGTTTTTACCAGACTTTTCTCAGAATTTATAGAACATAGAACAGTAGAGCACAGTACAGGCCCTTCGGCCCACTATGTTGTGCCAACCTATTATCCTACTAAGATCAAACTACCCTGCATTACTCTACATTATACTATCATCCACGTGTCACTTAAAAGTCTCTAAAAGTATCTGATTCCACTACCGCTGCCGACAGCGCATTCCACACACCCACCACGCTGTGTAAAGAACCGACCGCTGACATCTCCCCTACACCTTCCTCCAATCACCTTAAAATTATGCCCCCTCACAATAGTCATTTCCGTCCTGGGAAAAAGTCTCTGACTATCCACTCTATGCCTCTTATCATCTTGAATACCTCTAGCAAGTCACCTCTCATCCTACTTTGCTCCAATGAAAAAAGCCCTAGCTCCCTCAACCTTTCCTCATAAGACCTGCCCTCCAGTCCAGGTAAATCTCCTCTGCACCCTCTCTAAAGCTTCCACATCTTTCCTTTAATGAGGCGACCAGAACTGAACACAATATTCCATGTGTGGTCTAACCAGGGTTTTATACAGCTCCAGCACAACCTCATGGCTCTTAAACTCAATTCCCCTGCCAATGAAAGCCAACACACCATACACCTTCTTTACAACCCTATCAACTTGGGTAGCAACGTTGAGGGATCTGTGGACGTGGACCCCAAGATCCCTCTGTTCCTCCACACTGCCAAGAATCCTGCCTTTAACCCTGTATTCTGCATTTAAATTCAACCTTCTGCTTGCTTCTTCCGATGCCCTAGCAGTCGGCTCCAGAGATCATGGCCATCAGCAACGATTTTCCAGTTGACACCGACAGGTTCACCGCCTTCATATCTCACAACTGTCCCTGTCGCAGAGGGATAGATGACCAGGCAGTCATGGCCCAGCGGCCAGTTCACCAGACAGGAGATCTTAGAGTATGTGGTTGTCATCCATCTGATAAACATTGCCCATCCTGCACAAACATTGTTTTTATATTTCAAATATAAAATCTATACATCTTACGAAGGTGTTTCATAATATTTCCAACTGAAGAAGACACCTTTCATCACAGCACAATCTGAATTTACCTTATGCAATGGAAAAGACACATTTCCCATCAGCACCCTAAATTATTACATTTTGATTCAGCGAACTTTGTGAAGAAAAGTCCCAATCCTTTGTTAATGTCAAACTTTGAACTTTACCAGTATGTTTCAGGATAACAAAATTGTTAGGTTCTTTCTCAAAACTTCTGGGACTTTCCCTTCAAATTTATGGCATTTATTCCCACCGTAAAAATATTAGATGCAATGAGGTTCAGAGTGAATTTTACTTTACATATTGAAAATCAAAATGGCTTTGTCAGTTATGACAACTTATTTGGAGAGGGAAGATCTATCCCTGAGTGGTTTGCAGGCATCTTCACATTTTCATGCTTCTTTCCCTTCCGAAGTTCCTGTTGTATGTGCCAGTGCTATTCGTTTAATATCCATTTCGTTTACTTATACCGTATTTTCTGAAGACTTCAGTGTGCCAATTATTCCCACCAGTTTACCACTCTACTTCCAACAATTTGCTTTTGTGTGGCCCACATCATGGCAATGAAAACATATTGGTTTCTCTACATTACTCTGATTCTGTGTATTATACAATTGATTAACTGGAACAGTTTCTGCCTTCTTTCTAAAACCAGATTCTTGCTCCAGCTACCCTATTCATTTCCATATGGCAAAGTTTGAATATTTATTTGGGCGTCAGTGAGAAATATCATATGCATCTTCCACTGCAGCTGCCTGTTTGACCTTAGCTACCTGACATTCATCCAAATAAGAATCTTACTTGTTAATGGAATACTATTCTTGAATTCTTCTGCAGTAATGAAATACTTTGCATTTTCAAAGGTTTGCTCAAAGTATTTAAATTAATTTGCTCCAACAAATGACACCAGGGATCCCATCGTGTTTACTTTACCCCAGAAAATTCAATAAATATTTGACTGGGTTTTGCCTTTTATTTCTAAATCTTAATTGGCAATCTTGAGGAACAAACTAATATGAGATAACTGCTACAATTCTAACGGTCTCACAATTTGTGGATAGCTGTTCTAAAGAAACTAAGATACACAAAACACTTTGTAGCTTATCAATGAGATCTTTGGGCACTCAAATTCTTTCACAAATGAGAGAAAATGTCTCTGTACTGCTCATCATTAAGAACAAGAGAAAGATTTTTGGTTAAATCTAATTTCTAATTGGATCTTCCTTCCTCATTCAAACTACAATACTCCCCTGATGCCCAATGTCTAAGCTTCTCTTTAGCCAGGTCATGCTTCCTGATTTCTCTCTCTCTTTGAAGCTTAAGTTCAAACATTTGCCTCTTTTTCTATCTCAAGCTGCTTCATCAGTGACAGAATTCTAGCTAACCCAAGCTGCATTCCATCTGGCTTAGTTGCCTCTTCTTCCAATACCAGATGCTATTCTATGACCTCAAGTGAATCCGTCTACTTAGCTTTTACCTTCAACATTTTCTACTAATGCTATTACCTGGTGAATATTTGCCAATTATTCAGAAACTGATCTTCCTTATTCAAAAAAAAAGTCATAGCCACTGTGAGACCATACAACGTAGCATCAGAAGTAATCCATTTAGCCCACTGACTCTGCACCGCCATTCAATGAGATCATGGTTGATTTAATAATCCTCATTTCCACTTTCCTGCCTTTTGCCCATAATCTTTGATTCCCTTACCAATTAAAATCTGTCTATCTCTGCCCTGAATAGTCTTAGCAACTCACTTTCAACCCATTTGTGGGGTTGAATTCCAGATTCACTACTCTCAGAGAAGAAATTCCTCATCTCTATCTTAAATGGGCATCAGGCCCAAACCAGTCAACCTCTCCTCATAAGACAGTCCCTCCTTGCCCAGGATCAGCTTAGTGAACCTCCTCTGGACTGCCTTCAAAGCCAGTATATCCTTCCTTAGGTAAGGGGTCCAAAACCGTTCACTGTATTCCAGCTGTGATCTGACTAGTGCATTGTATAGTTTTAGTCAAACATCCCTACTTTTACACTCTATTCCCTTTGAAATAAAGGCCAACATTCCAATTGCCTTCCCCATTACCTGCTGAACTTGGATGCTAGCTTTTCATAGTTCATGCACAAGAATTCCAAATCCTACTGTTCCATAGCTTTTGGTTTTCTTTCTCCAGTTAAATAACATTCAGCCCCTCCATTCTTTCTGAGAAAGTGCATAATCTCAGATTTTCCCACATTATAATCCACTTGTCAAGTTTTTGCCCACTGCCTTAACCTGCTACATTCCTCTCTGCACAGTCTTTGCATCCTCCTCATTTCTCACCTTCCCACCTAATTTGACATCATTCTTTCATGTACATGAGGCCTCAGGTGACACATCTCTCTGTTTGGAAGGAGGGAAATTTCACTTTTGTGCTTATAACAGGATCAACACCATTTTTCTTCCACTGTTAAATGACATTGTATGCCCCAGTGTCTGAAACAACATGTTCCTGACTGACTAAAAAAGTACCACTTCAAATATCTGTAGCTGCCTGCCCTTTAGAACCCATTCAATTTATTTTATTCTTCAGATGAGTATTAGGAAGGAAAGCTATTTGCACCTTCCTTGCTCATCCATAAAATATTTACAGAATGCCATCACAGTATCAGCTTTTCTTTCTTTAATTTCACTGCTTCTATCCTTCAATGCTCTGTTGGCTGACCCTTAATTCATAGATGATGTCTTCTCAGAGTTACGTTTCAGCTCTCAGTCTTCACGTGACCAAACTGGCCAATTCTCTTCCTTCAGGTGTCTGTGCACATTGCGTGGGGCACACCAGGAGGTAGTGTGACCTGGAGTCCAGGATTTGCTTCCGTTTTCTGTCCTCCTTCGCTGCTGTGCTGTTTCACTGTTTGGAGGTTGTAATTCAAAGTGTGATGCAGCTTTATGGTGAATTTGCTGCTGCTCTGAACAATAGTGGGTGAGCATCACCCAGCCACTAAATGACACTGCTGCTGAACTTCAGAAAGAGTCCTGGAACATCTCTGAAGCATCTTCTTTGTCTTCCCCTGGAAGCTGGAGATTTGAGAGTTGAGGAAACATGACCTGGAGTGAGACACTATGTGGCCATCTGGACACAATGTCCAGTCCACTGTGGGTATTTTGGCTGAATGCATGAGAAGCTGGTTTCAAGAAGCTCACGAGAATTTGTTCACCTGTTCTCCTGTTGAATCTGGAAAATGTGGCAACAGCATAGCTGACAGAATTTCTTTAGCTTCTCTCATTTTTTTTTAAACATTATTCACTCGAGATACGTGGATTCATTCACTGTTGCTGGGAATCCAGAATCACATGTAGGCCAGACCAGGTAAGAACAGCAGAGTTCTATCCTGAAAGGATATGAGTGAACCACATGGGTTTTTATAACAGCTGGCACAGTCATAATCATAAAAACCGAAAAAAAGAACTGTGGATGCTGTAAATCAGAAGCAAAAACAAAAATTGCTGGAAAAGCTCAGCAGGTCTGACAGCTTCTGTGGAGAGAAATCAGAGTTAATGTTTTGGGTCGAGTGAACCTTCCTCAGAACATGGTCATAATTATGCCAGCTTTTAATTCCAGACCATTTTAAAACTAAATTCAAATTTTCAATTGCAATGGTGAAATATGAATCCATATCCCTAGACCATTAGTCTGAAGTTCTAGATTGGTGACATTACCACCATGTCACTACCCCCCCAGCTAACACACAGTGTTGGTGCACTGCAGTACATGAGTGTGATAATGAAAACTGCTCAGTGTGCTACGACTGTTGTTGACCTATGGTGGTCCTTATTGTCAAATGCTCACTGTCATAGCTTGTAGAAGGCCGAGTTGTGACAGCTGATCTCCACACCAGTGGTGCCTTTTAGAGAGAGTTGGCTGCAAAGGTACAGAAAAGTACTCAACACAGACTACAGTCTCTACTGAAACATGCATGGAAGGCAGAATATTTGGCCAGCCAAGTATCAGCTGTCCTTCTTCAGGTGCCACGTTTTACCATCATGACTCTGGTGGTATTGTTCTCAAATCTTATACTACTTCTTGAACTGTTGATGTAATTCCTCTTTTCTGCCTGCTCTGCTACCTCTCAAATTTTATCAGTCATTACAGATATTGAAGATTTGTCTCTCTGCCATTTGAAAGAGGCGACTTGACTGAAACATCGGGTGTGGTCTTGCCAGGGTGGATGTGGAAAGGATGTTTACTCTTGCAGGAGAATCTGGAACAAGGTATTACCATTAAAATGAAGAAAAGGGTCACCCATTTAAAACAGAGACACAAACACTTCTTTCTCACATATGGAGATAGTAGGAACTGCCTATGCTGGAGAATCTGAGATAACAACGTATAGAGCTGGATGAACACAGCAGGCCAAGCAGCATCGGAGGAGCAGGAAAGCTGATGTTTCGGGTCTGGACCCTTCTTCAGAAATGGGAGAGGGGAAGGGGATTCAGAAATAAATAGAGAGAGAGGGGGAGGCGGATGGAAGATGGATAAAGGAGCAGATAGGTCGAGAGGAGATGGACAGGTCAAAGAGGCGAGGTGGAGCTAATAAAGGTGAGTGTAGGTGGGGAGTTAGGGTGGGGGTTGGTCAGTCCAGGGGAGACGGACAGGTCAAGGGGGCGGGGATGAGGGTGGTAGGTAGGTGGGGGTGGGGCTTGAGGTGGGAGGAGTGGATTGGTGGGAGAAAGGACGGACAGGTTAGGGAGGCAGGGACGAGCTGGTCTGGTTTTGGGATGCGGTAGGGGGAGGGGAGATTTTGAAGCTTGTGAAGTCCATATTGTTACCAGTGGGCTGCAGGGTTCCTAAGCGAAATATGAGGTGCTGTTCCTGCAACCTTTGGGTGGCATCGTTGTGGCACTGGAGGAGGCCCAGGATGGACATGTTGTCCAAGGAGTGGGAGGGGGAGTTGAAGTGGTTCGCGACTGGGAGGTGCAGTCATTAGTCGCGAACCGAGCGTAGGTGTTCCACAAAGTGGCCCCCAAGCCTCTGCTTGGTTTCCCAGATTTAGAAGCGGCCACATTGGGAACAGCAGATGCAGTATACCACATTAGCAGATGTGTAGGTGAATATCTGTTTGATGTGGAAGGTTTCCTGGGGCGTGGGATGGGGGTGAGTATGTAGGGGCAGGTGTCGCACTTCCTGCGGTTGCAGGGAAAAGTGCTGGGGGTGGTGGGGCTGGAGGGGAGTGTGGAATGGACAAGGGAGTCATGGAGAGAGTGGTCCCTCTGGAAAGCAGACAAGGGTGGGGAGGGAAAAACGTCTTTGGTGTCGGGGTCAGATTGCAGGTGGCGGAAGTGCTGGAGGGTGATGCGTTGGACCCGGACGTTGGTGGGGTGGTATGTGGGATGTGGGATGAGGGGGATTCTGTTTTGGTTGTTATTGCGGGGAGGGGGTGTGAGGGATGAGTTGCGGGAAATGCGAGAGACGCGGTCGAGGGCGTTTTTGACCACTGTGGAGGGGAAGTTGCGGTCCTTGAAAACGAGGGAACACCTATATTCGATTTGCGACTAACGACTGCACCTCCCAGTCGCGAACCACTTCAACTCCCCCTCTCACTCCTTGGACAACATGTCCATCCTGGGCCCCCTCCAGTGCCACAACGATGCCACCCAAAGGTTGCAGGAACAGCACCTCATATTTCGCTTGGGAACCCTGCAGCCCAATGGCATCAATGTGGACTTCACAAGCTTCAAAATCTCCCCTCCCCTGACCACATCCCAAAACCAGACCAGCTTGTCCCTGCACCCTAAGTTGTCCGTCCTTCCTCCCACCTATCCAATCCTCCCACCTCAAGCCCTACCCCCACCTCCTACCTACCAACCTCATCCCCGCCCCCTTGACCTGTCCATCTTCCCTGGACTGACAAACCCCCACCCTAACTCTCCACCTACACTCACCTTTACTGGCTCCATCCCCGCATCTTTGACCTGTCCGTCTCCTCTCGACCTATCTGCTCCTTTATCCATCTTCCATCCGCCTCCCCCTCTCTCTCTATTTATTTCAGAATCCCCTTCCCCTCCCCCATTTTGGAAGAAGGGTCCAGACCCAAAACCTCAGCTTTCCTGCTCCTATGATGCTGCTTGGCCTGCTGTGTTCATCCAGCTCCACACCTTGTTTTCCCACATATGGATGTGTATCTTTGGAACTCTGTTCCTTGAAAGATGAGGGCTGCACAGTCTTTTAATATTTTCAAAGCAGAGGTTGGTAGATTCTTGGTAAGCAAATAGGTGAGATGTTATTGCGGGTAGGCAGGAATGTGGAGTGATCAGAGTAGCCATAACCTTATGAAATGGCAAGCAGGATCAAGGGGCTGAGTGTCCTACTCCTGCTCCTAATTGCTATGTTTGTGCCAAAAGCCAAAGGAATTGAAGCAGTATCTAGGCTATGATCTGCAAAAGTTCTTCTCATGTGGCTGCTTTCCTCAAAACTCCCTAATTAGTAATGGGTAATTTCCAACTAAACTTCATCCTGTGTCTCAGAAACCATATCTCCTACTGCCTTTAACCTACCTTTCAGCATTGCATTTAGATTCCAACATTTACATCTATATAGTATCACTGACAAGATGTACTTTCCAGAGAAATATTTTTATTTCTAAAAAGGATTCAAATGTTTGTGAAGGTTTTTTTGCAAGCTGTTTTACAATTGTGCTTCAAAGATTTAGATGCCCAAGGAACTTCACATTCCTGCAATTGCTTCCAATATTTGCAAATCCACATTATCAATGATAATTTTGTGCCATGAAAAACCGACATGAGCTCCAGATTTTTTTTTTTTGCCAACTTTGATCCAATTCTCCTCTCTGATGTCATTGGCCAGTGCTTCACCTTTATTATTTATGTAGCATTTCACGATTTTGACAGTGGTGGCGATTCTGAGACTCCAGCAGGGAAGCCACATTCATATGGAGCCTAGGCCCTCTGATGACAGAGACTCAATCACTCTGACCTACTCTCTGTGATCACAGCTTTGTTCTGGGGACATGCGATTGAAGAGTCATTCCTTCCAAAGTCTTTTCACAGTCACTTTAGAATAGAATGGCATAGAATAGAATGTCCTTTATTGTCACTTGTACTCCAGCACGTAAGTACAGGAGTACAGCGAACAGTTATTACAATGGCTGCCTTTTAATGCCACCATCTTTGGTACAAGTGCCTAGATACAAATCTTACAGAGTAAAAATATATATAATGTTGTTATACAAGAGGATTAAAAGGTAAGAATTTACATTACAGTCCAGTAAGAGTACCAAACAGCAGCAGTTCAGCAAGTGGCGCCAGGCCTAAGTCCAACAACTGTCCCACATGACACCAGCCTCCAGTTCGCTCCTCACCGTCATTCAGCAGCAACAAGGCAAGTCATGCTTTACTAGGATTCCCCTCCCTGGAACCACTCCACAACTTGGGACTCACTTCATTTAAGTGTGGAAAATCCAACTTTAATGTTGTACCTTCAAACTATTCCTTTGCTTATAGGGTTAAGAGTAAATCCGTTTTGAGTGACGTGATAAAAAGTATATATTTTTAAATAGCAGCTACAAATAAATGGCCTTCAAAAAATGCCACATATTAATAGACTCCCCGAGGAAACAGAAAAATAAATATTTGCAACAGTAATTTTTATTTCAAGCGTCAATATCATGTTGCAATTGGTACATGAGTGATAAAGAATGAATAAACCATTTCTCTTAGACAGCTTAGGGGAATTCTGATTGGAACACTAAAAGGTGGTTAAAGCAGATACCCTTTGCATAAAGAGATTCCGTCTCTCCCACTTGATCCAGAAATGGCAATTTTCGAGAAGTAAAACTTGGTAGATGGGTCATAATTTTTCTTACATATTTGGTCATGGCGTATGATGACCTTGGCTGTCATTTGCTTCATTTTGATACTACGAAAACATCAACACATACTCCACAACGAATGATCTCTCGCATTGTTTTATTTTGACAAAACTTCAAAATAAGAGCTCTGCATCGCATTCTAAAGATATTTTCCTACAGTAAACTTATTCGATTCTTTGCTATTTAGATATTGCCCGAGCCTAAAGCACGGAGGGACATGTTTCATTGACTCCGCTTGTCTGTCGGTTTACATATTGTTATTCCTCGAAGATGACTTATACTTATGTACTGTCACATGCATGACCAGCTGTGTTGTGTCCTGCGTAAAGTCAGAAGTCACAGAACACCAGGTTATAGTTCAACAGATTTATTCGAAATCACTCACGCTTTTGGAGCACTGTGCGTGTGCGTCTCTCATGCCCCAACACACATACACACACACACCCCTAAGGGGTGAATCATTTCATCCAAGATGTATCCGCAAGTAAACATTCTATTTTGTTCAAAAAACACACAATTTGTAGTCCCAGTCAGTCAGTGTGGCATCTGATAAATTCCTGCTTTCGGAATAAAACCCCAGCCTGATTCCAGGTTATAACTCTGAGACAGATTCTGACATTGACTTTGTAAATAGCTTACTCACTGTCTAACACTCTTTTATCACCTGCAGAGACTTATTATCTGATACTCCACTCACACCAATTGTATGATCTTTTGATCTCTCTGCCCATAAACTCTGTGGCTGTGCTCTCCTCGCTCAATGCGCCTGACGAAGGGGCTGCATTCCGAAAGTGTGTGAGATTTCAAATAAACCTGTTGGACTATAACCTGGTTTTCATGTGACTTCTGATTTTGTGCATCTCAGTCCAACATCGGCACCTCCACATCGTGCCAATCATAAGAGTCAACTTTTCGTCTGTAAGTACTTACAGCAACAGTAAGCAGGGTATGCATCAATTAGGGCTTTGTTGTTTGTTAGAAAGTGTGACAAGTGACAGAAATGTGACTAGGGCAACATAATTTTGAGACAGCATACATTTTAGTAGGAAACACATGTACATAATATAGACAAACTTACACAAATATAGATAATGTAACACATACTTGCTTAAACATCCATCACTAATCAGCAACCACGGAAGCAAAGCACTCAAAAATGATTTAACACAGCTTACACTCTCCAGTTCTCGTCATTTTACTGACAAACACACAAAAAAGTTCAGGTTCATGTGCAAATGCAATGCAAATACAAATCCAATTCAGTAGGTGTCAAATCTGGGTGATGACAATTTATATGGCTTAGTGCTACGATGAGCCATGTCTAATGATCATTGTAATTTAATTTTTCATTTTTTGAGTCTGATTTAGTTGCCACGTAACAACTATAGAGAGTTGTTGGTAAGACGTCAATTACTTGAGAGTTGACAGCATGGAAACAGGTCATTCAGCCCCACTGGGCTATACCAATATTAATGCTCCACTCAAGCCTTCTCAAACCTCTCTTCATCAATCTGTCAGCAAATTTTCCGTTGCGTTTTAAATCTCCACCATGTGGTTTATCAGCTTTCCCTCAAATATATCTGTGCTATGCACATTAACTACTTCAGGTAGCTGTGAGTCTCACAATTTAAGACTTCCAGCATGGAGGCTTGGAAACCAACCTAAACTGTAAGAATTAAGCTCTAAATGCCTGTTAATATCTTTTGATGGATCCAGTGACTTGTTCCCAAATAACTCTTACAATGAAATAACATACCACATGCATAATGCAATCACTTTTATCCTTTCACTGCAGTGAACCAGCCTGTGGTATAAAGCAATTGATTGATGTATGAAAAATGCACAGCAGCTAAACTCAGACTGACTGCCCATTCATCTCTTTACTATTTGTAAGGCTTTACAGACTTAGAATGGCTGCAGCACAATGGTCACCACCAATGCTGCATCTGACCCTGTCTAGTAAACGGACAAAATATTTTTCTTTCAGCACACTCTCTTATTGCTGGCTCGGCTTCTAGCTTAGCCTCTAGGAGGTGCACAGAAGTAGCAGCGTGTTTCTTCCTCCCAGTGGGCACATTGACAAGACAATATGGACAATATGGACAATATTGACAAATTCAACAAAAAGGCAACTGGTGCAGCTCTAATCCAACTGCTTTGAGGCTCAGTGGATTGGAGCTTCACTGCACCACAAAGTATTGCATACAATTCTTTTATTTTCATAGCTGGCATTAGTAATACTTTATAGATTCGGAAGGAACAATGACACACATAGATTACAACAGTTCTCTTTACTATTACAGGGAACACAAAAACCTATGTCAATAACCACCCTTTCATCTTACAATGGGAGTCTTGTCAGCTTCATAAATATCAAATGGTTTAATAATTCAAACCGAAAGAACTGCGGATGCTGTAAATCAGGAACAAAAACAAAGTTACTGGAAAAGCTCAGCAGGTCTGGCAGCATCTGTGAAGGAAAAAACAGAGTTAACGTTTCAGGTCCGGTGACCCTTCATCAGAACAGCAATTTTGAGGAAGGGTCACCGGACCCGAAACGTTACTGTTCTTTCCCTTCACAGATGATGCTGCCAGACCTGCTGGGCTTTTCCAGTAACTTTGGTTTAATAATTCGTTAGGCTGTTTCTTCAATCACAAAATTAAATATATGTTTTTACAATAACAGGTACGTACATAACAAACACTACAGTGCATTATCAAATCCTGATTCTGGTCAATGAATCAGGATTTTCAAATTGACTTTGCTTGTTAATATGTAGTAGTCATATTTTTAAGTCAAAATCAATGCATATAGAAGCAAGAATACTGTTGAAAGCTGAGGGAACAATCATGCATTTCATAAATGTAGATATTCTTACCTTTTCTTTTCCACTGGCTTCTCGTGATACTGTTGAGCCCTAAGGAAGCAAACAAGAAAAAAAATTACCATTGTCCTTTCTTATTTTTAAAAATAATAGCATGAATGAACCTACTACCAAACCTCTTTATACCCCAATATTTCATTCACTTTCCCAAACAGAAGAAAGGAGAAACTATGTTGCAGAAATATGAAATGGAAGAGTTCACCATCCAATTTCCTATCCTTTCCTTTTCTGAAATAAGTGATACTAGGCATTTGCTTGCTGCTTCTGACAGGGCACGTGAGACCAGAACTTGCCTATGTAGATAAATATAGGAGGTGTAACTCCATAACTTGCCTTACCATGGCACGGCATACCTTTATAAAGCTGTAGAAAATTTGATCAAACACTAAATTAGAAGAGCCAATCGGAACAATTCGACTAACAAGCAGTTTAAGCACTCACAAATTTTATCTGCTTCTCAGAGATTCAAAATTCTGTGTTGTGCAATTTTTAAAAAGTACGCAGCTCCAACATAAGTCCAAAGTTAGGAGCTTTACATGATTAATGCACGCAGTTTGTATGTGGCTCAGCATCTTGTTGAAATAAATGAAATAGGAGAACATGTTGGGTGTTAAACATAATTATTTCACATAGAAACATGATGAGGACTGTCAACCCTTTGACTTTGGTCAATAAAATCATGAATGATCAGTGCCTCAACTTGTTACCTGCCTTTCGTCAGCACATTTCAACATCTGAGCTTACAAATCTATCATGTTCAGTTTTGAGAATTTCATTTGAACTCCAGCATGGTTATACAACGGCATCATGAGGTCTTCAAGCGCAATACCTGAAGGACTCAATTTCCATAAATGCAATTTGCACTAAAAGCTCTCATCCTGGTTTTCAAATCCCTCCATGACCTGACTCCCACTGATCTCTTTCATTCTTCTTTTGGCTTTACAGTCATCTGAAAACTGCGTTCCTATTGTACATTAGGTGTTACACCCCCAGTTTTAGTCATTCCTTCATTGTTTTTAGCTGCCGTCAAATTCTCAGCCTCTCCTTTCAGATGTTCCTTAAAACCCTAGCCCCACAGATGCTGACAGACCCATTGCATTTCTCTAGCACTTTACTTTTGTTCCTTAAAACCCATCTCTTTGGCTAAGCTTTTAGTCACCTCTTCTATTATCACCTTAGCTGATTCAATGGCAAATTCTACTTGGTAACAATTCTATAAAAGTACCTTGAAATGTTTTACAATGTTCTAAAGCAATATGAATGCAAGTTGTTTCTGTTGCTATTGTACTGATCATTATTGTAATAATTGCTGTTATTTGGACACCGAAATCCAAGTTTGATCCATCTCCCATGCACCATTCACATATGCACCTTGAAGCAAAGATCACCAGCTAGCAACCAGGAGCAGGGACGCCCACGGATGATCTTCTCCCTCTCCAATTGAGAGCAGTGAGACCAACAGCAGTGTCCAAATATGAAGAATCAGAAGCAACCCAACCAAAGATCTTCTCATGCAACGAGTGGTTAAAATTTGTAATGCACCACTTGAAAGGTTAGTGATGATGATAGATGCAACAGTGAGTTCCAAAAGCAAATCTTGACAGAGAAATATAGTCCTCTGGGATGGAACTAATGGGATTGCTCTTCTAAAGAGTCAAGCCAGACATGATGGACTGAACGTTAATCTCATCTGCTGTTCTATTTTATGGTTCCAAAGTCTTCCAGCTTGCATCACATAATTCAAATTTGTTCAGGAGTCAAATGGGGACCAATCTGTTTGCATAGATCAATACCAGAATGTGCAGTTCCTTCAGTCAAAGCTTTGGGGGCAATTGTGGGCTTTCAACTTTTATTTATATAATGGAGAAATTCACTTTCAATAGACTACACTTAAATTGATCCAAATTAAATCTAAATACTTGGTGTTTCATAATTAATTATTCACTTGCTTCAATAATTAAATCACTGAATCCATTCTGTAATTAATTGACTTACTGCCAGCATTTTTAAATTTTACAACTTAATTTAAAGGATACAAATGCTGAACACATCAGAATACAGAAATTGCATAATTATATTTTCATACAACATTAAAGAGTCAACTAGACCTAAAGGTTAGAAAATATTTTCTCTGTGGCTATTTACTGTGACCTCTCAGCCACTGGGCTACGGTGAAACTGTAATTTTAGCAGCACAGTCTGCCTATTCACACCTAAAATGTCACTCAGTGGTGTGCTTCTAACAGGAGTTAGGGGGAAGCTGGAGATGAGAGGAAGTGTAAGTAAGTGCAAGAGACAGAGTGTGTTTGGGTCAGAGATCAGAACGAGGAATAGTAGGAGTCAAATTATATTGAAACTCATCCCAATAACATGCCTTAACTACATTAATACACTTTCTATAACATGTTCCCAGAAGACATTTTCTTGATGTCCTGGCCAATGCTTACCCCTCAACCAACATCACTAAAAGAGATCACCTGGCAGTTTGTTTTTGAGGGCATTGCTGTGCACACAATACCACGTAATACTGCAACAGTATCTCGACCACTCTACAGTCCAACAGCATAAAGTAATTTATCCTAACTGTTCTCGAAATGCCAACTGCAAAAATTTAAAAATTGATGAACACCCCCAAACCTTTCATCACAGGCTCCTCAACTACAGGAAATACTCTTTGTCCTTTGTAGACTGTCAAAATTTTGTGTTGTGATTTTTTTTTATTTTTCCATGGCATGTGGGCATTACTGTCAAGGCTAGTATTTTTCACCTATTGCATCTCACCCTCAAACTAACTGGCTTTGCTAGGACATTTTAGAGGGCAGTATAGAATCAATCTGTGGGTCCAGAGTCACATGTAGGTCAGACCACGTAAGGACAACAGACTTTTCTTCCTAAAAGGACTTATTTTTAAAAAAAAAAGTTCTCTGGCTAGGCAGCATTTATTGCCCAGAGAGCTGTTAAGTGTCAATCACGTGTGGGTCTGGAGTCATATATCAATCAGACCAGCTAAGAATGGCAGATTCTCATCCCTAAATGACATTAGTGAACCAGAGGGGTTTTTTGAAACAAATGACAGTGGTCATCATTAGGCCAGCTCTTTATTTCAGAATTTTATTGAATTCAAATTTTACCATCCGCCACGCTGGGATTTATAATTCCCACAACATTGGCTTGGGATTCTGGATTGGTAATGATGTAACACTTTGTCACTGCCTACCAGAACAAACCAGATGGGATTTTATGATGATCAATGAAAGCTTCACAGTCACCATTCCTGAGTCTAGAATTCCATTCTAAGTATGGTAGTCGATAGAATCTTAGTTCTACCAGCTGTTGTGGTGGGAATTGAACCGGTGTCCCTACAGCATTAAGCTCAGCCTCCAGACTGGTCCAGTGGCATAACGGTTATGTTACTCTGTCCCCTCAGTTTTTACAAAGTTTCAACATTTTGTAAGTAGATAGAGACAGTTAGATATAAAATCTGCAGCTTTAAAATATGAATAGGTTCTGTGCCTTTAACATTACTGGTAGTCAGCAGTACTTTGCTAAGAATTCACTTACTGGGGTTTCCTTTAGTTAGGTCATGCTGATAAAAAAAACATTTCCACATCAAAGTTAACTTTGAAATTTGCTTTGACAATAGAAACTTTGAAAAGGGGCAAAGAATCCAGTTTTGCTGTATTTAATCCTTTTCCAAGCCTGTTTTTAGCACAGTTTAAAAGGAAATTAATTATACAGTTGAAAATTACAGGAACTATGTTTTATGGTTCATGTAGCACTTTCACAATGATGCAGTCAGGGGTCTGACTCACAGCACAGGCCAACATTCAAATATGCCACCCACAGCTGTGATGAGTTTTAAACGGAGTGGGGGGTTTGGCAGGAAGGCATTGAGAATGAAGCAGGGCTATTTGTCTCAAAGAATGATTACTTAAACGATCATTTCCCCTATTATCAGCATAATTCTGGGGAAAGGGCAAGAGAGAGTGGGTGAACAGCCTTTATTCATTTCTGTCACTTTGAACACCACCTATTACCAAACTGATGGATTGGGGAATCTGCACGTTTAACTTACTTACAGTGCACAATGCCTTTGTGGTCTCAATTGCTCAGTGACAAGAGCAAGGATTTGCAAAAATAATGAAGCTGGCAATGAGCTAAACAGGTTGCCATTTGTAAATCATTGCACAATGGAGTGGCCATGCTGGCTTTACTTGTTATTTTGTAGGACAGAAGAATAAAATGGGTACACAGAAAGGGTCCATTTGGCCCATTGTGTCTCTACCGGTTCTCAATGAGAGTGCTGCCTAGTCCTACTTCCCTATCTTTTTTTGGTCGCTCTGCAATTCCTCAGATAATCTGAAGCTCATCATTGATCACACTCTCAGTCAGGCAATCTGGAACCTAATCACTTGCTGTGTAAGGCTTTTTTCTCATGTCACCAACTTATCTCTTACCTTGATTCTTCCATGCGTGGAACTGTTTCTCCCTGTTACTCTGTCCAAAGTCCTTATTAGTTTGAACACGGTGTCAAATCTCCTCCTAATCCTCTCCTCCCAGGAGGACAGTCCCAGTGTCTCCAATCAAATCATGTAAATTAATGTCCTCATCTTAGGAACTATTCTCAGGAATCTTGTCTGTATTACTTCTTTAATGCCTTCATATTCCCTCGTAAAGCACTGAGCCCAGAATGGGATACCAAATGTCAGCTGAAGCCAAACAAATGTCATACAGAGGTTTTCTCAACTTCCTTGATTTGGAACCTCTGCCCCCATATATAAAGCCCAGGAGACCACGTGTTTCATTAACTGTTCTTAACCTGCTCTGCAACCTTGAATAATCTGATGGCACATATCTTCAGGCACCTCTACACCTGCACCCCTGTTACAATTATACCCTTTATGTTGCCTCTTTCTTCACACCACACTGCATTAAATTTTATCTGTCAATTGTCCATATATCCCTGTCTGTGCCCCTCTAAAGTTTCACATGATCTTTCTCAATTCACAAAACTTCCAAGCTTTAAGTCATCTGAATATTTTAAAAATTGCTCCCTACACACCTAATTCACTGTCATTCATATACATGAACGAAAGCAGGGGTCCTAATGCTAAGCCCCAAGAAAGCCAATTATAACCCTCCCACCAAACACCCCTCACTTCTCTCTGCTTCCTGTCATTTAGATTATCTGGTATCCATGCTGCTACTGTCCGTTTTCTTTTACAAATAACTCTGCTCACAAACTGGTTGTGTATGTGATACCTTACCAAGTGGCCTTTGGACTGTATTTAAAAATCAAATATTCTCAGTTTTCTCACTGTTTCCTTCCTTCCTTAAGGCACAGATTCAACAGACTTTGGTCCAACCAGTCTATGCTGACCATAATCTCAAACTAAACCAGTCCCACCTGCCTGTACTTGGCCCATATCCCTCCAAACATTTCCTATTTATGTGCATATCCAAATGTCTTTTAAACATTGTAACTGTACCCGCATCTGCCACTTTCTCTAGAAGTTCATTCTACATTCAAACCACTCAAAAAGTTTGCCTCTCTTGTCGTTTTTAAAATGTTTCTCCTTTCACCTTAAAAGATGTCCCCTAGTCTTGAAATGCCCCATCCTAGGGAAATGATACCTGCCATTCACCTTATCTATACTCCTTGTTATTTTATAAGCCTCTACCAGGTCACCCCTCAATCTCCTACGCGCCAGTGAAAAATTGCACCTATCCAGCCTCTCCTTATAACTCAAACCCTCCATTCCCAGCAAAATCCTGGTAAGTCCCTGATTCTTGTTGGGGTACAGTTTAATTTGCATCAGTCACTCTCCACTATTGAGTCCAGATTGTGTGGAGTACCAGACAATTAAACCAGGCAAGTTATCAAAACCGGGGCCCTTGTTTGGACCATCACAACATCCGCGCCCATGTAGTTTTCAGTGGAGAGAATCACCCCAGCTGGAATCACTCCTTCCCTAACCCAGGGTACCAAGACTGAATTAAGTGTCTATCTGCTCTGGTGTAGTAGAAACCAGCAAAATGGACACAGTAGCATTGTGGCTTTATTAATGATCTAGTACTTAGTAGCCCACAGTTCAAATCCCACCACAGCAATTAAGGAATGAATTACATTTGGAATGGAAAGTAATGGAAACTATGAAACTACCAGATTGGTAAACTAGATGGGTTTTTATGACAAAGTCTCTTAAGGAAGGAAACCCTACCCATTTTATTTAAGTGATTGCAGACCCACAGTAATATCAGTGACTCTTAAATGGTTCAATAAACCATTTAAGCCAGTACCAAAAAAAATATAATCTAATGCACTGCATTAGTTTAAAACAAAAGGCAACTTAAAGACAATTAGGGATGAGCAATAAATAGTGGCCTCGCCAACAATGTCCACATCCCATGAATGAATAACAGAGAACAAAAATAACAGAGATTAAATCTGGACCTTGCTATGTTATGGCTCAGTTATTCAGTTGACATACTTGATGATCCACTGTGGAATAAGGTAGCTCCGAGTTTTAATCAGAAGAGAAGATTACAAAGCAGATACCAAAAATGAGCAAAGGCTTATGCATTTAACAACAGTAAGCAATTTAATGATTGCTTCACCCACCAAGTGACTTCATGTGGGGATTGTGGAAGAATTTGTCTCATTCACCAAAATAGGTTTCTATTCACAGCTGGAGTTCTGAACGTTTTAACAGACTGACCTGTGAATCAATTCCATGTTTTGAATATGAACATTCAGCAGTAATACATGTGATTTACTCATGTAAAAACTAACTCTATTAACAAAACTGTTTACTATTCCTTTCTGGTACATGGTATCTTGATCAAGTAGCTATTATTTATTAGTAAGTCTCATCAGTGAATATCATTAAGGTAAATCAGTATGGTTAACATCATGGACAAGCCATTACTACCTCCAGTTGTCCATTCATACATGTAAGCTTCAAACAGGTCACTGAAGAGAGATCAGGGAACAAGAATCCTGGCTGATTTATTCTCCTTCCACTGCTCCAGAGCATAAGACTGAAGTAACACTGCCTTTACCAACCGAGTTAAGCTCAGTTAGCTCGACACCCTAGGGAATCAATTAAAGATTTTCCTTGTGCACGGGGGCTCACAATGTGCTAAGCCTTTGAGGAACTTAAATCTTTTTAAAATGTTTTAAAAATGAATAGTTTCCTTTTTACAATAGTAAAAATTTTTTAAAATGGAATGAATGTTGTCAAGATCCAGATGGCAGCAGAGATGGCAGTATAACATCATCACCTTGCTATGACGAAGCTGCTGACCATTGACTGCTTCCCTCATGGCAGAGACTTCAAGATGAACCCTCCTGCTTGCCACCCCTTGACCATTCCCAAGCCCCCAGCTGCCTTGCTGCACAGCTTACCACTTTTCTCAGGGCGTGGGCAGTAGGGGAAGAAGAAAGAAGCAGAAAGCTACGGAACAGAAGGAATAGGGTATTGCTGATGTGAATCACAAAAAAACTGGCATCCAAGTTCAGAGGGTAATAGAGAAGGCAAATGGAATGTTGACCTTTATTTCAAAGGGAATGCAATATATAAAGGAACTAGTCAGATTACAGCTCGAATACTGAAAGCAGTTTTAGGCCCTTATCCAAGGAAAGATACGCTGGCTTCGGAGGTCTGCTTCAAGTCTTTCCCTTATACTGAGGTACCAAGGTTCTTTCTAAATGTTCCTCTAGATCAATGGTTTGCTTGTCCATTTCAGAGGCACCCGGCGACTATATGAAAGGAAATATGAAGCCATTAGTCATGCATCATCGCTAGCAGCGACATCAAAGGAATTGTAGCAGCATTGGCACCCCAACATTTATGGCTTTTAAAAAAGTTGTGGAAGTCTCCTTGCCACAGTGCAAACATGAATGCTGCTGGTTAAGTAAACAGCTGTAGGTACTCAGGACAATAAAAGAGTCATTACCTATTCTACATAGAAAGTATGCATCTCAGGGGAAAGAGTATATTTTGAGAATAAATGGTTAGAACTTAAAGCATTCAGTACTGAAATGCTCACTGGTCCCTCTAGGAACATTCTACAGATGCAACAAAATCTGCCTTTTTGTCAATTCCAAAATGATCAATTCTTTATCAGCTCCTTATGTCTCCTTCTGACTTCAAACGCTTCAATTTTAATATCTCTATGTCTTCATTATGCCTTATATGGCTAGGCTTTACTGCACATTATGCCTTATATGGCTGGGCTTTACTGCACATTTGCCCTACTTACACCATTTGGATTCTGTATTATTGCTGGATCACCACCCCATTTCTCCCAGCATCAGAGATGTTCTTCGAGACAGAATCCCCTCCTTTTGGCGTATTCTCCCTATACCACTTCACGTCATTACCACTCTCACTTTCTCCAGAAGCTGCCCTACGCTCACTTGCCAATTGCATCGTCCCTCTTCCCCTGTGCCTAGTTTTCATACCTGTTCGTTCTTTGCTTACCACTTGAATCTGAAGATACTGTGAATGAAGAGCTATACAAATCAATTTTTTGTAGGATCTCCTTCTAACACCAAATACACAAAGCTCCATTGGACTAATTGGCTCTGAAAGAAAAACATGCAGGTCACATATTTCTGTCGGGGACATTACCTTCAGGTCGTATTTCCTGTGCACAGTGAGTCTGTGACTGAAGACGTTTCTCGTTACAGTCATATAGGTCTCCACTCCATCTACTGTTAATCGGTACATGCCCAGGAATTGAGGAAGAAGTGTGTTGCCATGGCATTCCACAATATACTAGAAAAATAAAACAAGAATGCTTTCATAAACAGAACAAAATCAAATGTGAATGTGCAATTTTTGTTACATTCTCAAATAGCCTTTGTTTTTCTGGATCCATGTGGGACAATGGGCAGCAAGGCTCTAGTACAAGCCATACGGCACTGCAATCTTTCTCGCTGTTGTATTAACTGCTATTAATTAAAGACACTATGTTTCCCACACGCTGCAGAAGCTAAAAACTCTTGCTGGGGTTTGACACATTGGGTGCTGGCCATTTTTCATGACAGTTAAGGAGTGTCAGCAGGTCACTCAGCTACGGAGCATAATGACAGATGGGTCTCACTTTCCAGTAGACATCCTAAAATTAGCAGCAAGAAACTTTGTCAATATTTCCTCCTCATTCCAGGAGTATAAGTTAATTGCCATCCAAAGCAGGCTAGACTCAAAAACACAAACAAAATTATAGGGGTTTATAAAATCATGAGAGACATGGATACGGTCTTTTTCCCAAGGCAGGGGAGTCCAAAACAAGAGGGGACAGGTTTAAGGTGAGAGGGAAAAGATCTAAAAGGGACCGGAGGGACAACTTTTTCACACAGAGGGTGGTGCGTGTACGAAACGAGCTGACAGAGGAAGTGGCGGAGGCTGGTACAATTACAACATTTAAAAGGCATCTGGGTGAGTATTTGACTAGGAAGGGTTTAAGAGGGATATTGGCCAAATGCTGGCAAATGTGACTAGATCAGTTTAGGATATCTGGTCTGCATGGATGAGTAAGGCTAAAGGGTCTGTTTCAGTGCTGTATAATTCCATGACCTTCCAATTCAAATTTAAAAGAAATCTGTTCATGGGATGTTGGCATCCTGACTAACACAGCATTTGTTGCCCATCCTAACTTGTCCAGAGGGTGGTTAAGAGTCAACTACATTACTGTGCATCCACATGTAGGCCAAACCAAATAAGGATGACAGATTTCCTTCTCTAAAGGACATCAGTCAACCAAAACTGCTTTTTACAACAGCTGACAGTCGGTACATGTTCACCAGATTTTTTTCTTGAATTGAAATTTCACCGTCTGCTATGGTGGGATTTCAAACCATTTCCCCAGAGCCTGGGTTTCTGGATTACTAGTCCAATGTCATTACTGCTATGCTTTCAATTCCCCTGTCATAATGGCCAATTATAACACCAGGCAGTACTTTTACGTACTAGACATTCAGTAGAACCCGCATCTGCTGTTAATTTTTAATCCTTCTGATATTTCTAACAGAAATGCTGTAACTGAAGACATACTGAATTTTGGTGCTGACAGCATGTGTCCCCATCTGGGATATTACCTTCAGGTAATAATTTCAGTGGTCAGCAAGTCTGTGACTAAATACATTTCTTGAAACCAACTTTTAATCGCATCTTTCATTGATTCATAGGATTTCACTGAAACCTATAAAATTTTAACAGGATTGAGCAGGTTAAACACGGGGTGTTTCCAATGACAGGCAAGTCCAGAGCCAGGGCTCACAGTCTAAGGACACATTTAGGACTGAGATGAGGAGAAATTTCTTCACCTGGAGAGCGGTTAGCCTGTGGAATTCTCTGCCACTGAAAGTGCACGAGGCCAAAACGCTGAATGTTTTCAAGAAAGAGTTAGATATTGTTCTGATGGCTAAAGGAATTAAAGAGAATGGACAGAAGGCAGGAATAGGGTTACTCAGCTGGGTGATCAGTCATGATCATATTGAATGGTGGAGCAGGCTTGAAAGGCCAAAAAGTACTCCTGGTCCTAATTTCTATGTTTCTATGATTCATCATTCTGCCCACTTCACTGATTCTGATTTGAACTGTGCTCGTTGCAAGATTTAGCATTCATTTCAAGGTGGCAGCCAAAGACTTCAAGTTTTAGTTTAAGGTTACTCCCTGCCTAGTTTCAAATCAGTGTATAGTGATCGACCAAAAGGAAATAAGACACAAGGAATAAAGGTCTTTCCCCCTCCCCCAACTGTCACTTTTCTTGAGGCTTTAGTTAAATGTTCACCAACAAATCAAATGGCACGGTGGCTCAGTGGTTAGCACTGCAGCCTCACAGCGCCAGGGACCCGGCTTCGATTCCAGCCTCAGGTGACTGTCTGTGTGGAGTTTGCACATTCTCCCTGTGTCTGCATGGGTTTCCTCCGGGTGCTCCGGTTTCCTCCCACAGTCCAAAGATGTGCAGGCTAGGTTGATTGGCCATGCTAAATTGCCCACTGTATTCAGGGGTGTGTGGGGTATAGGGGGATGGGTCTGGGTGGGATGCTCCAAGGGTCGATGTGGACTCGTTGGGCCGAAGGGCCTGTTGCCACACTGTAGGGATTCTTATTCTAAAAAAATTTTTAAATCTCAACCTATGCTTTTATCCCCCTACTTCCTGTGTCCTCACCACATTTCCTGTCTAATTTCAACTTGCTGCACATTCAATGCTTTGCAAACTCTACAGCCCAATCTTTGTCACAGCCACGGCCATTAATCAAACCGAACGTAACCTGTATCCAAATGTACCTGATGGTATTTCTTTAAAATATTGTGCATCTCTGCTACATCTTCACTGGTTATCGTTTTAATGACAAATCTCTTATCGTATGTGGTAAGGAATCGAGCTCCCATTCGATTCTGCGCATCACTGTTTAAGGGAGCACTCCGCGTTACTGAATTCTGAAAGAAAGAACAGCTCTTGAGTGCACATTGCAGGAACAACTTCTCAAACAAATGGTACACAGATTAACATCGTCTGAGTGAAGGAGTCACAATAAGCAATCATTAAAGTGCAGAACACGTTCCTCAAGGAGTAGGTAGGGCAAAAGATATAGATCAATTTTCCAGGAAACAGGATAAACAGTGCCGAGAAAGATAGAGGGATTGGGCCAATGCTGCCTGCTGATATAGATCAAAAGGTTTGCATGAAACCTGAAAAGCTCATTCTGTTGCACGTCCCATAGATTTGGTGAATAAATGCAACATTTCTGTCTTTATTGAGAAAAAATGCACTTGGTGCACATTGAATGATCTTTTTTAGAATTACTGTACAGAACATTTCCAACCCAGAAAGGGGCCACATGGGCCACTGTATCTGTGCTGGCTCTTCAAAGGAACAACCATTTCATGCCACACCTCTGTTATTTTTCCCTATAGACATGCAAAACTTGTCTTCAGAAAATGATCCAATTCCCTCTTATAGAGTCGTACAGCATGGAAACATACTGTTTTGTTGAACCAGTCCACGCCAACCATGTTTCCAGACTAAACTAGTTCCACCTGCCTGCATTTCGCCCATATCCTTCCAAATCTTTCTATTCATGTACTTATCATTGTTTTTTGTGTTTTTCCTGGACTATTAAAAGTTCCAAAATATGAATCAAAATAAAAAATCTTGTGCTTCTGATATAGAAATCTACAAGAAATCTACAAGAAAGCCTGTAACTTAGCAGCAGCTGCACGATCCATCCTACTCTCAGTCCACCTGTTTTTTGAATGCCTCAACTAAACCTGTCTCCACCATACTCAAGTGTCTGACAGATCCTTACTGTGTAAAACAATTTTCCTCATGTCACTATTAACGCTTTTCCCAATTACAATGAATCTATTTTTCTCATCTCTGGTTTCCAGTTCACCCCTTCACAACAGTTTCCTGCTTTAAATCAATATTACGAAGGCCATTTATTGCTCCTTTTAATATTTGGCTCTTGCTCCTGTCAAGTGTGAAACAAACCAGTCTGCACGCTCTCCAACACACATTACAATTACGCTCCAATCAAAACTTACCACCACATCAATTCCACTGGTGCAAATGGCTGCAATGAAATTGGGTCAGTAAGCGCAGAGCATTTAGAACACAGGTAGAAATTTACCAATACTAAACAAAGAATGCTCGACAATATTAAAACCTATGGACATTAGACATAAGCAGTGATTGTCCTTAATTTCTTAAACTGGCCGGTTGGACCAAGTAAAGCAGTCATGGCCACTGGCAACAGTAGAATCATTCTACACCTGAAATGTAGATATGTTTAAGGTTAGAGCTCAACAAAATGCAGATGGTGCACCGTGATCTCAAAGAGCAGGAGGCTGTGCTCCTACCCGAGTCCAAACCCCCAAAGGCAAGTGCCAATACTCCAGTATTGCAATGTGAGGTAGAGCTACCATTACATGCAAGAAGTGGTAGGAAAGGCCCTATATTCTTTCAACACATCTTCTCTTTTCAATCTGATCATCGTTGATCCTATACCTAGCTCAATTTTCTTGTCCTCCTTTGACATCAAAAACATCTACTGATCTCTGTCTTGAATCTACTCAACGATGGAATATTCACAGACATCTGGAATATAGAATTCCAAAAGTTCCTAATCCTTAAAGTTAAGGAATTTCTTTTCACCTCATTTCTAAGCAGCTGAACTGAGGCGGTCACCCATTGTTCTAGACTCTACAGCCCGGGGAGACAGCCTTGCAGCATTTACCCTGTCAAGCAGTCCAACTGAATAACTTTCATGCAGGTACATGCAGCGGAGCCTAGCTCTGTACATTCAAAGCTAAAATGGCATGGTAGTCAACCACAACTTTAAGGTTGGGGTTTCACTCAGTTTCTCTCTGATTGATCTCCCCTCCCTCATTACTAGATGCCACCTTCTTTCAAACTGCTGGCGGCAGCCTTTAAGCTGAAAATCCTGGTTTCTTCACTCCACCTTTTAAAATGCATTCTCATAAATTCTGCGCAGTACCAAACAACAGCACACCAAAAAGAAAGAGAACAAAAAGTCTCATGTACACTGCCAACATACATATATTCTCTGCCCTCCTTTGTGCTGGCAAACAATGGTGTGCTTATTCAGGCTACAGATCTGACATGCATAACATAGTCCAATTATCAGGTTTTTACAGAATACAGGCATTTTGGCATTAATGTTTAAATGCCAGAACTTCCACACAAAATTCTCTCAAAATAGCAGTTTTGCCTAAGGCAACTTCACTTTCACAATTTCAGAAACCAAATTAAGTTACCCAGCATTTTGAGAAGTCTGGATATAAGCACATGCTGAATCTGAGACACAGGCAGAAAGGCAGACTTTCACTTATATACCATTTTATAGTCTCTCTCGGAAATACTCTTACGTGATTCACAATCAACAAATTCCTTTGAAGTTCAGCTACTATGATTATGCAGGCTGTGATGAAACCCTTTTGTTTTGTAACTATTTTATACTGCAAATGCCAGCGAGCCGTGAACTTTGCAATACTCAGGGAGCTTGATGCTCCAAAATATGCTAGCAACAATACTACCCAAGAACAAGGTGGGAGTTTGTTGATAGGTTTTCAATAAGTTATTCAGGACAGTTTAAGGGTTATTGAACATTCAATTTTAGTCAGAGAATCATGGATGCTAAGGAAATAGGGGAAACAAGTGGGGGTGTTTTGGACCACATACATATTATCAGACAGGAGGTGTTTGCAGCCTTAGATTGCATTAAGGTGGCTAAATCCCCCGTGCCTCATCCAGTCCACCCTCAGAGGCTGTGGGAGGGTAGGGAAGAAATTGCAGAGGCCCTTGCAGAGACTTTTGCTTCATCTTTAGCCATTGGCGAAGTTCCGGAAGACTGGAGGGCATCTAATGTTGTTCCATTATCTAAGAAAGGTAGCAAAGATGAGCCAGGAAGCCGAACATCGGCGGTAGGCAAGTTATTAGAGAAGATGCTGAGGGACAGGATCAACCAACATTTGGATAGTCAAGGTCTGATTAGGCACAGCCAGCATGGATTGCATGTGGGAAGTCACGTCTGACAAACCTTTTAGAGCTTTTTTGAAGAGGCAACCAAGAGAATAGATGAAGGTAGAGCAGTGGATGTTGTCTATATGGACTTTAGTAAGGCCTTTGACAAGGTCCCACACAGCAGGCTAGTTATGAGGGCTAGGGTGCATGAGATCTAGGGAGAGCTAGTTAATCGGATTGAAAATTGGCTCGATGATAGGAAGCAGAGGGTAACGGTTGAAGGTTGTTTCTCGGACTGGATGCCTGTGACTAGTGGTGTCTCTCAGGGGTTGGTGCTGGGACCTTTGGTATTTGTTACTTTCATAAGTGATCTGGATGTGAACATGACTACAGCATGAAACAGGCAGATATGCTTGAACAGGTTGATGTTAGGAAGGAGGGTGTGATAGAAATGTTGAAAAACATGAGGATAGATAAGTCCCCGGGCCAGACGGGATATACCCAATGTTACTATGGGAAGCAAGGGAAGAGCTTGTTACCCCTTTGCGTACTCACTGTCCACTGAAGTAGTACCAGAAGATTGGAGGGTTGCAAATGTCATACCCTTGTTCAAGGAAGGGAATAGGGATAATCCTGTAAATTACAGACCGGTCAGTCTTATTTCTGTGGTGGACAAATTATTAGAGAGAATTCTGAGAGATAGTATTTATGATTATTTGGAAAAGCACAGTTTGATTAGAAATAGTCAGCATGGCTTGGAGAGGGGCAGATCATGCCTCAGAAGCCTTACTGAATTCTTTCAGAAATGTGACAAAACACATCAATGAAGGTAGAGCAGTGGATGTGGTGTATATGGATTTTAGCAAGGCATTCGATAAGATTCCACATGGTAGGCTCATTCAGAAAGTTAGGAGGCATGGGATTCAGGGAAATTTGGCTGTCTGGATACAAAACTGGCTGTCCAATAGAAGATAGAGGGTGGTAATAGATGGAAAGTATTCAGCCTGGAGCTAGGTGACCACTGGTGTTCTGCAGGGATATGTTCCGGGACCTCTGCTTTTTGTGATCTTTATAAATGACTTGGATGAGAAAGTGGAAGGGTGGGTTAGTAAGTGTGCCGCTGACACAAAGGTTGGAGGAGTTGTGGACAGTGTGGAAGGCTGCTGTACATTGCAACAGGACAGTGGCAAGATGCAGAGCTGGGCAAAGAAGTGGCAGATGGAATTCAACCCAGAGAAGTGTGAAGTGATTCATTCTAGAAGGTTGAATTTGCAGAATACAGGGTTAATGGCAGGATTCTCGGCAGTGTGGAGGAACAGAGGGGTCTTGGGGTCCACGTCCATAGATCCCTCAACGTTGCAACCCAAGTTGACAGGGTTGTAAAGAAGGCATATGGTTTGTTGGTTTTCATTGGCAGGGGAATTGAATTTAAGAGCCATGAGGTTATGCTGCAGCTCTATAAAACTCTGGTTAGACCACACTTGGAATATTGTGTTCAATTCTGGTCACCTCATTCTAGGAAAGATGTGGAAGCTTCAGAGAGGGTTCAGAGGAGATTTACCAGGATGCTGCCTGGACTGGAGGGCAGGTCTTACGAGCAAAGGTTAAGGGAGCTAGGGCCGTTTTCATTGGAACAAAGGAGGATGAGCGGTGACTTGATAGAGGTGTTCAAGATGATAAGAGGCATAGAGTGGATGGCCAGAGGCTTTTTCCCAGGGCGGAAATGACTATTACGAGGGGTTATAATTTTAAGGTAATTGGAGGAAGGTATAGGGGAGATGTCAGGGGTAGGTTCTTTACACAGAGAGTGGTGGGCATGTGGAATGCGCTGCCGGCATTAGTAGGGGAGTCAGATACTTTAGAGACTTTTAAGTGACTCTTGGATAGGCACGTGGAGCTTAAAATGTAGAGCGTGCAGAGAAGATTGATATTAGTAGGATAATAGATCGGCACAACATAGTGGGCCGAAGGGCCTGTACCGTGCTGTACTGTTCTATGTTCTATACAAGGATGATACAAAATTAGGAGGTATCGTTGACAGCGAGGAAGGTTATGAAAAATTACAGAGGGATCTTGATCAGATGGGGAAATAGGCCGAGGATTGGCAAATGCAATTCAATACAGATAAGTGTGAGGTGTCGCTCTTTGGTAGGTCAAACCAAGGTAGGACTTATACAATAAATGGTAAAGTCCTGAGGAACCTAGGAATACAAGTACATAGTTTGTTGAAATCAGCGTCACAGGTGGACAGGGTGGTGAAGAAGGCATTTAGCATGTTGGTCTTCATCAGTCGAGGTACTGAGTATAGGAGTTGGGACGTTATGTTACAGTTATATAAGTTGTTGGTGAGGCTGTACTTGGAGTATTGTGTGTACAGTTTTGGCCACTCTGTTATAGGATAGACATAGTTAAACTGGAAAGTGTGCAAAGAAGATTTATAAGGGTGTTGCGAGGCCTGAATTAAAGGGAGAGGTTGGCCAGGATAGGACTTTACTCATTGGAATGTAGGAGAATGAGGGGTGATCTTACTGAGGGGCATAGATAGGATGAATGCATATAGTCTTTTTCCCAGGGATGGGAAATTGAAAACAAGAGGGCATAGGTTTAAGGTGAAAGGGCAAAGATTTAATAAGGACCTGAGGGGCAACTTCCTCATGCAGAGAGTAGTGCATATATGGAAAGGGCTGCCAAAGAAAGTGGTTGAGACAGGTACAATAGCAACATTTTGAAAAATTTGGATAGGTACATGGATGCTAAGGGTTTAGAGCGATATGGACCAAATGCAGGCAATTGGAATTAGCTAAGTGGTCATCATGGTCAGCATGGACCAGATGGGGCCGAAGGGCCTGTTTCCATGCTGTTTTACTCTATGACTCTATGGAAGCATTCTGAGAAGGTTGCTATCTTTGGATTGCTAGTCAGCCAGGTACTTAGGAGCAGAGAGAAGGCAGAAAAGCTGCTGCTGTAACAGGGCCAAGGCATTAGGACTCACGAAAAATCTGGGAGCAGGAGGTCAAGCTAAATATCTGGGTTAGAATTCAGGAAAAGCCACGGGATCTCGAAAGAAGCTGTATGCTATCAACAGGTCAATACAGCTGAGAGCAAGCATAAAGGAAGCCCACAAGCAGTATGTGCTTTGTGCAGCTGACCAAAATTGGAGAAATGCAGGGACAGTACCAGTCTGTGGACGTCTGGTGAGAATAAGTTGAAATTGTGCCTCCTTGTAGGTACTAGAACGAAAGTAAAGACATCATAGTCTGACTGGACCACAGAACTGCTATCTCATTACAGAAAGATGACTGGTGGTGGTTTAACCGGAGGGTCACCATGCCTCGCGGCCGGGGGGGGGGGGGGAAGGGGAAGAGAGTTGAGGAGGCGCATCCTTCATGGTAACCTCAGCCAGTGCAGGAATTGAACCTGCACTGTTGGCATTACTCTGCATTGTGAGCCAGCCATCCAGCCAACTGAGCTAATCCACCCGCAAGGTGCAGCATAGTTTCCAGAATCCAGGAGAGTGCACTCCTGATTGGAAAAATTAACTGCTGAACATGGACTGTCATTGATGCAGTAAGTGACAGAGGGGCTTTTGAGAGAGGTCTGAGCCTAGTTCTTTAACAGTAAGAATTGGAACACCTCAAAGTTTCAATAGATTTGGTGATCCACAGTATAACTAGCATCTGGATGAATTACTCAGAAATCTGTGGGATCTGTCTTGTCCGCATGAGCTACTTAATATGCAGTATTGGTTGATCGAAAACAGAATGTCTGTTACCCATGTTTACCTCAGGTTAACTCGAATTGGATGTTAGAATCAAAGTTTTATATACAAAATATATCATAGATTGCATTGCTGTTCTGACATTATTTGTATAAAAGCAAAATACAGCAGATACAGAAATCTGAAAAAAAGAGAATGCTGCAATAACTCAACAGGTCTGGCAGCATCAGTAGAGAGAAAGAAAGTGAAGACAGAGTCCTTCAGTTCTGAAGGATCATCATGAGGGCTTAAAACATCAGTTCTGTTTCTTTCTCTGCGGACGCTGTCAGACCTTGTGCGTTGCATAGTTTATTGTTGCTTGTTCAAAACCATGGGACCTCAGTGTTATTTCTTTAGTAAACACCTGGGATTTCACACTGCCTACTAAAGAAAAAAAAAAGAGCTAGACTGTAACATGAATTTGGTGGCCTGGTCCAGAATTGTAATAAGGAAATCGGCTATCAATTTTACACAGCAAGATACCACAAAGATCAGTGAGATGAACAACCATTAAGTTAATTTACATGGTGCAGGCTAAAGAGGCACTGATCTGGAGAATGCTCTGCTTTTCCTCAGACAGCGCTTTGAAATCCAAACAAGAACAGGTTGAGGGGTTCAATCTCCCATTCTCCAACAGCACAATACTCCATTAGGCACTGCATTGGGGTGACAGCCTAGATGAGGATCTCAAGTTCAGAACTGGGATTTGAACTCTCTGATTCAGGAAGCTGCTAACCACTGCAGAAATCACCAGGTCCTTTAGACAGCTTCTTCCAAACACACACCACTACCATCTAGAAGGTCAAGGGCTTAAGATACAAGGGAAAACCACCACAGACTAGCTCCTCTCAAAACAACTTTCTCTCCTGATTTGGAAATATATTGCCATTCCTTGAATTCACTGGTTTTAAATTCTGGAACTCGCTCCCCAATAGCATTGTGGGTCTATCTTCAATCAAATGGACTGCAGCAATTCCCAACCACTTTATTGAGAGTAATAAGGAATAGACAATAAATGCTGCCCCAGCTAGCGAAGCCCATATCCCCCTAAAGAATTTAAAAAATGAAGCTAAGACATCATGTAAAAGCAGTTGAAACCTAAAATACAAAATATTTAATCTCACCATTTAACCAGCTCATTTTCAAATGTGCATACTTCATGGATTCACAAATCCATAGTGACACAAACCTTTCTTCCCTCTATCCAGGATCTGTAGCACTGAACGTCTTTTCTCAGAAAGCTGCATATTGTACAGCAATGCTCAACAACATTACAATCTAATGCATTTCACCTTTTATGACATGATGGATAAAAGCATTAAATGCAAAGACCTACTCTGAAAGGTAGCTTTTATAAGCCTTTAAGAACCCACATTACAAAACATGTATCTTAAAATATTTTAATGATTCTCCACTGGACCCTTGGGTACAGAGTAGGGTCTTTCAGCTTTTAAAAAGACAGTCTCTCCTTTCAACACAAGGCCTGCAACAAATAAACCCTTTCTCTGAAAGCATATGAAGATGTGTGGCACAAAGAATTTCAAAATCTGAAAATCAAAAAAAAAAATTGTCAATTCATCCTGGTTTTGAACTGTATTAAAATTACCACTTTTTTAAAAATTGTCGTCCGCAGTCTCAGAGGTGTTTATAATGGAGTCATAAAACTTCTTCTTTGTTTTTTTTAAACCAGCTATAAATTTTCAATGTTTTAATTTCACTGATGGCAGCATTTCGCTCTCAAAGCAAGCAGACAAGCAAAGCTCTTGCAGTAAGTTTATGTAGTAGCCATGAGGCCCAGTGCAACCCCTAAGTGCTGTATAAGTGCCATTTCACACTGTTCCATAGTCCTTTTGGTGTCAAACTCAAGTGGAACTGACTGGCCTCCTCAGACAACACGGGGTTGGGGGGGGGGGGGGGGGGGGGGGGGGGCGAAGGGGGGTTGTAGTGGTGGATGGAAGGAAGGAGGAATTTGTATGTTCCTTGCATATAGTATATCCCAGAACCAAACCGAGACAGAAATCTAGACACAAGTTGCACGCATTTCAAGTTAGCATGACCATTTGAATGCGTCTTATATTAAACTGTAAATATTAGTTTAAAGCATCAGTAAACATTATATGGACAAAGGATGTGTCTAATAGAAAGAAAGAACTTGCTTTCGGAAAGCATGTTTCATGTTTTCTGGGTATCCTACAGCCAATATGTAACCTGTCGTTATGTAGTAACCAATTTGCAAATAAACAGTCTCATGAAAAATAAATGACTGAATGACCTGTGAATTCCTTTCTTCTAATTTTGTATCAGGGAGAACACTGATCTGGATACCTCGAGAATTACCAATTTTTTTTTCCAAACTGTGCCACAGGTCTGTTTATAATAACTTAGGCAGAAGGGGCCTTTAATATAACATCTTCCCAAAGATAATATTCCAAGAATGCAGCAGTTCTTCAGTACTGCACTGTCCATTGTCAAGATAACAGTATTGAGGGAACAAAACAGGACGGAGCTCCCAATTTCTTCTTGCTGAATCACACACAATCCATTCCTGTCAGATCCAGTTCTTTTTACCCCTATCCATCTTCAGCTCTAATCTACACCAACAGGCAACGTGGATCATTTTTATAGCAATGAGGGTCCCAGGTTTTATCCCTGGGCTCCACAAGAAGGGACATGTGAAAGGTGAGGAAAACTGAACATGCAGAGAGCACAAGCACAAAGGTAGAAAGACAGACAGAAAGAAAGAGAGTGACAATTCGTGAGTGACAGAAAGGATTAAATGAGAAACTAAGAGACAGAGAGAAGCACAGACAGTGAAAGAGAGTGAGAAGGGGACAGGGTGGGGGGAGAGAGAGAGAGAGAGAGAGAGAGACAGACAGACAGACACCTAAACAGACATAATGGCTTATATAAAAGTAGATAATGAATTCAATGTGAAAGTGCAAACAGCTGGAGGGTGTTGTGGTAGAAAAGGTGTAAGGAAGGTCAAAAGATTTAGAGAAGTTAGTTATAAGGTAGATTTCCTGATGTGTTGTGATCAATACCCACATAGAAAAAGCTTGTACTTAAACAGCAGGTACACTCTAGGTTCTAACCACTGGATCTGAAATTATTGCATCAGTTATTCTGAGTGAAGCCCTAGTTTATAACAAACTAAATTCATTGTGAAAGAAAGATGTGAAATGATAGAACCATCAGCAAACAACCATTATGTTCAAATTTTACATCTTGGAGGTCCGCAAAATTGCAATAGAGATTATATCATTGGCAGCAAGTTGAAAGTGAGCTACCGCCCATTAATCCTTCAGGGAGAAAATGACAAGCATGCTGGGCAACGAGAATCTACAGTATGTGAGAAAGAAAGATGAAGAAAAGGCCACTGTTTCCTCATTAGCTACCCCATGTCAACTGTCATCAATCATTAGAGTTTAGAAAGGGACATAAAATGATCGGGGTTATAAGTTGAAAAGACAGCAGAAACCCATAAAGTTTTCCTGAGGTCTAGGGCCCAGTAATCTTCTCAACAAAAGGGTAAGGGCATACCGGTCTGTAACAGAAAAGGTATTTATAACCTCTAGTGTGATGCAATATTTGTACAAGTACATCAGATGGCACAAGATGCAGCAAATCTTTCAACGGTCTGTCAAAAATAAACAGGTGTATCTTTGTTAAGTTAGATTATACCCACCATAATTTACTGTCCACTGACAGGTGTTTACTCAGGCTAAGGTATAGTTTCTTGATAGTTCAGTTCTGTTCCCGACCTCTTCCCTTCCCAAACAAAGCGGGTATTCAACTCTGACATTACCCCAGGTTGACTCCCCCTCACAAATCTTGGCACCTGAGCACTCACGTGCACAGACCCCCAAATGTTTGTGTGCTAATTTACAAAAAAGAGGTTAATGGACAGCAATCAGAAATGAGAGCTTTGGCTGACCTTTAGCCCGCCTCCTGTCTCCTAGTTCTGACCAAAATGTAGCACACCCCTAACGCCACACGATACTCACCTTCACAGACTGTGAGTCAACTTGATCCGCTACGCTGTACTGCTCAGTCTGACACTGGAAAGCACAACTCACCAATTTGGTCAACAAGGAACCACATGAGGTTTAAAAGAAAACGGTCATGTGGCTTGATGGCAATGTATAATAGCTCAAACAAATTCAACAATATGATCTTAACCAAAATGGGATACACGAAGGAGAATAAATCCTTAGCATTAAAGTTAAATCAGCAAGGCTTAAAGGTTTTAAACTTACTAAATTAGTACCCACAAAACCAGATATTTTGAAGATTTGGCAGTATTTTGTCATTACATAAATTAATTCAAGAAAACAAGGTGCAATTAAAGTTTCAATCCAGAACAACGATTGCACTGGAAAACTTTTAACTCATTGTAAATGCTGTGATAAATGAAACTAATCTGAACTACAGTGTATTGTGGCTGTTGCAGCAGCTGAATGTCTTGGCAACTGTTACACAGCTGGGAGATCAAAGCTGTTGTGTGAACACATCTGCGCAGAAGGCAGAACCAAAAACTACAAGAAATCAGGCAAGTCTTTCTTTCTAACCACAATGAAGTCTGTGTGCAGAGGAGAGCTCTGGTCAAACACAATGTCGCAGTAAACTACTGCAGATGCTGGAATCTGTACTGTAAACAAAAATTGCTGGAGATCACAGCAGGTCAGGCAGCATCCATGGAGAGAAAGCAAGCTAACGTTTCGAGTCTATGCTTTCTCTCCTTGAATGCTGCCTGACCTGTTGTGATCTCCAGCATTTTTTTGTTTTCAGAGCTTTGGTAAAACTCATCACAGAGAGAAGCAGGGTAGAAGTATGAACAATCTGCATTGATGGCAACACTACTTTAGAAATTTGTTTTTTTTTAAATATTTCCCTATCCTGAAGAGACCTGACCAGCAATCACATTAATGAATGCTCTTCTGCAAGCCGTCACGGTCCTGGGTGGCTGAAATGTGCACATATTCCACTTACTACCATTAGCATCCCTCACCTTGACAGACACAAAAAAAAAAGTGAATGAAACACAAAAGATAGGTTGAAGTCTAGTTAGAGACCCTCCTTCAGAAACTGACATTAGATTTTTATCTAAAACACAAACCTGTCTTCAGTGTTAAATGCTAATGAACTCAATGTCTTTCCAGTAGTTTCAATTTTGATTTTATAGCATTTGCAAACTTTGGCTTTCAGCTCTAAAGATTTTTATCAATACCTAATGTGTGAATAATTTATGAACTCTGGCATTACAAATATAACCAAGCCAACGGATCTAATGTTTGTTACTTTAAAGATCGGAAATTAAATTACACAATCAAGAAATTAAATACTGTTGGAATCTTAAGACATGGCACTGAGCCTGAAAGGTTCCTACGTGAACAATTTGTTAAATGTATTCAAGGATGCTTACTAGCCTTTGTGCCACAAGCCTCCCCCAAGACCCTATCTCCCCTTCTCACTTCTTCCCCTCCCACTTCAACTCCATCCTATTCATCTCTTTCCCAGCTCTCTGCTCTGGATCTCCAGGCCCATGCCAGTCAATTTTGTTCCCATTCAGATTCTTTCTGCCTCAACTTGGGCCTGCATCTCTCATCCTTCTTGTTTTACTATCCCAGTCCATAGTAGCCTTCATAGCTTCACTCAACAGTTTTGGAGGCCCAGACTCAGAAAGGAAAGATTGGCCTTGAAGAAATACAACACAGATTTAATGGCATGATGCCAATAAATTAAAACGTTAATTAAGAGGGCACATTGCTTAAGTTGGCTTGTATTTACTTGAGCTCTGATGGTTCAGGTGTATAAATGAAAAAGAATATGGAGGAATCACTTTCTCTGGTGGGAGAATATAGAACAAGGAGGTACAATTTTAGAATTAGACAGATCATTTACAAGTGGAATTAAATAATGGTTAGTGTAATCTAAACACGCATTCCTAAAAGGTCTTGGTTGCTGGGTTCATTTAAGTTTTCAAGACTTAGATGAATAGAGTTTTATCAGGTAGGAGTTGCAAGCAATATGAGGCAAGATGGATAACTAAGGTAAACAAACCATAACCTTAGTGAATGACAGAACAGGCTTGGTGGGCTGAATGACTCATGTCTGTTTCTATGCTCCAAAGGAAAATTGGACTCCACATGAAGTAAAGGGACAGGAAAGGGAACTGAGGTTGATAGAAGGTGGAATTACAGAAGATACTTCAGTGTGAGCTGGGGAGAGAAAGTGCAGAACAAGACTGACAAGAGGGAAGAAGTTCAATAAAAAGGGCTAAGGGTGGCAAATGATATCTGTAGATCCTGGTCAAACCATTACACACCACCTGTCACTCAATAGAAAGGATGAAAAGAGAGAAGCAACTGAGAGGGAGGCACGACGAGGAAAAGACGGAGAAGACAGACATGAATTAAAAGAGATGAAAGGAAGAGGACAAATAAGAGAAGGAGAAATGTAAAGCAAGGAGTGAAATTTAAATACAAAGCAAAACTGGACAGTTCAGAAACACACCATATGAATCAACTTACTGCATACAACATCATGGAGACAAATGCTAAGCTACAGGAAGTATTTACATGTGGAATCCATTCTCGATCATACTTCTCCACCACCACTGAATTTTCCTAAGGATTACACCGAATTATGATTTGATTCAAATCTCATGTCCATGCGAACTATTAGATGTTCTTCTGTTCATTACATTCACCCCAATTGGTCCCTGCACCATTTGATCAATTTGAGCCATGATTCTCCTAATCCCAAGCTCCTCTACAAGTCAACAATCAATAGAAGGACAAGGGTAGTAGATGCTTAGAAACACCACCACCTGCCAGTTCACCTCCAAGCTCCTCACCATCTTGACTTGGAAATATATCATCACTCCTTCAGCGTCGTTATGTCAAAACCCTGAAATCCCTCACTAACAGCATTGTGAGTGCCCCTACACACCAAGGGTTGCAATGGTACAAGAAGACAGTTCATCATTACCTCAAGAGCAACTAGGAATGAACAAAAGAAAATACCGGCCCAGTCAATGATCCCCACATCCAATGAATGAATGTTAAAAAAGGCACGATTTCCAACTCAGGGTCTTTCATTCCCAACTTGCTACTCCAAAATGACCCGTCAGTTTTGTGCCAGATGCTGGCAGTTTTTTCTTCAGACTTTATATTCCTTTGATATTGGATGGCAGGCTCCCAGCAGTTTTCAAAGCTATCAAAACCCTCTTTCTGGCCTCAGCTGGCTTCTGACCATATCCCCATCTCCGAGTTGGGAACAGAGTTTCCTGCTGTCAGCTGCAAAGGTTTTCACGAAGTCCAACCCCTTTCGCTTTCAAGCCCTGCTGGCACAGCTGTTTTGCTTAAATCTGTTCCTGCCATGCTTTTCAAGTGCTGCATTGAGATAATCCCCCCTCACCCCATGTCTCTCTGACAATAATATTGTTTTCTCAGTTCTATTGCTCCCACTTCTATTTTCGAGATTCGCACCTGCAGCTTCTCTAAGAATCTCACCTGTTAAACTTTGAACTTTCCACAGCCCACCCTCCTTTTCCAAAAAAATGTGCTCTGTTTGTCCGAATAAATTTTGGGAAGACTGATACCATTGTTTTCAGTTCCTGCTCTAAGCTCCATTCCTTATCCACCGATGCCAGACCTCCCCATGTAAACTGAGTGAAATTAAGTCAACTTGCTCACAACCTTGGCAGTCTGGGACTTCTTTCAGCAGCGGTTTTCACTGGCTTCAGTCTGGGTCTCCTTGTGGCAGCTTTGGTGTCAGTCTGTGACTCCATCAGGCTTTCCTTCTGCATCATGGGAGTCCAGCCCGGGATTCCAATGGGGGAGATAGGCACAGAGTCCATTGCTGTGAAATGAACTAATTTCTCTTTTCTTTTCTTATACAATCATGGAAGGACTGTTAGTCTGAACTGTTTATTTATTTTTCTGATTTATTACTGTGATTTTGAAGGTCTGTAATGCTGGACTTCCTTTTTTTTCAATCTTTTTTCCTAAGAAGTGTACTCAAGAATCTGTACCTAAGCACCTTTGTGTGTAAAATGGCACTCTAAGTGGTGACTTATAAACTTTTCATTGTACTCCTCTAGTACATGTGACAGTAAAGCTAATTCAATTCAAATTTGATCCTGTTATAACTTCCTGCCTCATAACAGTGCCATCATGAAGATCACCCATTTCCACCACCATAATGTCACTCACTTTGCCCATGTGACAACTCATCTGTTGCTGAAACCTTTGTTTTTGCTCTTCACTTTATCTATGCATGGCTGTGCCAACACATGCTTGGCAGACTACCCACATTCCAGTCACTACAAACAAGAAATCAGCTAAAACTCTTACCTGTGTCCTAACTTGCAGAAAATGACAGATCAGTTTAATACACTATCCTCCTTAGTGGAGGGGACAATTACTAGGGGGCATAGATTTAAGATAACTGTTGTAATGGCTCCCACTTCTACCACCCTTTCAGGCAGAACTTTCCAGGAAAGTGGGCAGGAGATTTAAGCAGAACGTTTTCACAACTCTCCACCTGAAAAGGCGATAGAGGTGGGAACCATTACAATATTTAAGATATATTCAGCTTAACACTTGCAATGCCCTAGCACACAAGGCTATGGGCCAAGAGAAATCAGATTAGAGTGGAAAGGTGCTTGATGACTGGCACATTCTTGATGGGCCGAAGGGCTTCTATCCACGCCTTAATGACTGCGCTTAGATCTCTCCATACAGCTCTCTATTTTCTGAGCATCCTTGTGCTCACTAACTTAGTGGATTCCAGTTAAGCCAAATCTTAATTTTATAATAGGAACACAGGAGCTGGAGTAAGCCATTCAGCCCTTTGAGCCTGCTGTACCATTCTAGATTACAGCTGATCATTCATCTCAGTGGCATATTTCCATATCCCTTAATTTCATTAGTAACTAGAAACCTACCAATCTCTGCTGTGAACTTAGTCAATGACTAGACTTATACAGATTTCTGCTGGAGAAAATTCCAAAAATTCACCATTGAAATGAAGAGGTTTCTCTTCACCCCAGGCCACAACGCTTACCTTTTATTCAAAGACTCTGTTCCCTGGTTCTACACCCCACTGCCAGAGGAAAACGTATTTTCTGCATCTGCTTAAGAATTTTCTAAATTTCTAAGAGATCACCACTAATCTGTCTAAACTCCTGAGAAAGTGTTTTCAATCTCCACAATCTCTCCTCATTCACTCAACCTAGTTTTCAAATACGTCCACTGCCTTGCTCCTCCCTATCTCTATAATGTCTCTAGTCTCACAACCCTCTAAAGTATCTGCACTCCTCCAACTCTGGCCTCTTGAGTACCATTAACAGGAAAAGACAGGACAGGTAAACTATTTCCACTGGTTGGGGATCCTATAACTACAGGCATAGTCTGCGAATTAGGGCCAGACTGTTCAGGAGAGATGTTAGGAAGCATTTCTACACACGAAGGGTGGAAGATGTTTGGAATTCTCTTCCACAGATGGCAGTGGAAGCTGAATTAGTTGTTAATTTTAAATCCGAGATCATTTTTTGTTAAGCAAAAGGTATGAAGGTATATGCGCCAAAGTTAGGCTTATGGAATTAAGCCACATATTAGGCCATGATCTCATTGAATGGTGGAATAGTGTTGAGGGGCTAAATGGCCTACTCCTGTTCCTATGTTCCTATACCCAATTACAAATACTTTTGGAATATTGAGAGCAGTTTTGGCCTTCATATCTAAGGAAAGATGTGCTGACGCTGGAGGAGATCCAGAGGAGGTTTACAAGAATGTTCCTAGGGATGAAGGTCTTGTCGTATGAGGAGTAGTTGAGGACTGTTGGTCTGTACTCGATAGAGTTTAGAAGGATAGGGGAGGGATCTTACTGAAACTTACAGAATACTGAAAGGCCTGGATAGAGTGCATGTGGAGAAGACGTTTCCATTGGTAGGAAAGACTAGGGCCAAAGGGCACAGCGTCAGAGTGAAGAGATGTTTTAGAACTAAGATGAGGAGGAATTTCTTCAGCCGGCGTGGTGAATTTGTTGCCGCAGAAGGCTGCGGAAGCCACATCAATGAGTGTATTTAAGACAGATGGGTGGGATCTTGATTAATGAGGGAATCAATTGTTATGAGGAGAATGGGGTTGAGAAACATATGCACCATGACTGAACAGCAGAGCAGATTCTACAGGCCAAATGGCCTAATTCTGCTCCTATAGTTAAGGCCTTTACTACTGGTGGCCTGATCTTCAGTTGCCTAGGTCCCAACCTATGGAATACACTCTGCAAGCCTCTGTGCCTTTCTACCTTACTTTCCTCCTTTGAGGCATTCCTTAAAATAAGCTCTTTGCCCAAGCTTTTAGGTACCTGACCTAATATCTTCTTTGATGGCATAGTGGCATATTGTGTTTTGAAACACTCCTACGAAATCCCTCAGGACGTTTCATTACATTTATATAGCAACTTTCATGTAAAGTGTTGTTTTCTAAGCCAGCCCATATATAAGAATCCTGTTACCCCGGTTGTTTCAAAAGATCTGATTTCCCACCTGATTCAGAGATCATCACCTTTCCCATGTTCCTTCTAAAATATCAACTCCAAGGAACTGAAAGGACCAGCATTGGGATGTCAACTTAAGAAAAGGGGTGGGGGGAGACAGAGAGGAGGAGGGGCATAGAGATAGAGTGAGAAAAGACAGAGCGAGGAACGAGGAGCGAAGAAAAAAGGAAGAATAGTGATTAAAACAGAAGCAAAACAAAGAGTGAGAAATAATTGAAATAGTGAGTGAGAACCAGCAGAGGAGAATGACTCAAGAAGAATGGAATTGTTTACTGATGAAAAACAAAAATAGTGAAGGAGGCAAGAGGAAGGGAAAACAACAAAAGTGAAACAGCAGAATGAGAGAAACATTGCGATAAAAAGAGGTAAAAGAAGAGGGGCTATTATTTTGCAGACTGAACATTATCAATATCCCAAGCTTGATAGTGTAACAGGCTCCTCCTTTGCAGATGATGACCAGTCCCAAAAAAAAGGCTAAGAACCTCACAATCAGACAGTTCTGTTCAGATCTGCTGCCAAGAATGGCCTGAACTAACCCTTTCATCAAGGTTTGTGAACAAGGCACAGGAGCCCAGAGTCCCTAAACCATTGTTACAATGTGTGAAAATAGGGAACAGTAGTTACCTTTTGTTTCAAGCTCTACTTTCACCATCACTCTGAATGACCTTACTAACCACCATTTCACTTAGTACTAATCATATCTTGTGTCCTTAAAAGGGATGCAGATTCACCTGATAGTATACGATAGTGTTCTGTAGCAACTTGAATTTAGCAAGTTATGTTAACCTTATACAGAGCACTGGTGCAGCCTCAACTAGAGAATTTTGTCTGGTTCTGGGCAACAAAAATATGAAACAATTAGAGAGCACGCAAAAAAAGTTTTATGATAATCAAATTCTTCATTCCTGGAACCAGTTCCATAGTTAGGCTGGAGAAATTAAGAGAAAGTTGAAAGGAGATTAAATACAGGTATTCAAAATCATTAAGGGTTTGGACTGAGTTGATAGGTAAAAAATGTTTCCATTGGTGGACAAATCAAGAACTAGACAGCACAGAGTTAAAGCAATTGGAAAAGGCAGTGCCACCATAAAAGTAAACATTCTCACACAGTTAGGATCTGGTATGTGAGGCTCGACAGCATGATTGAATCGGAATTTATCAAGACTTCCCAAGAGATACTGGATCACTATCTGAAAAGAAAGAGAACGTAGGGATGTGGGGAATGGTACTAAGTGAAATATTCCTTCAGACAGCCAGGTCAGACATGGCAGGCGAAATGGCTTGTTTCCACGCTTGTAACCATTCTGTGATTCTGTGAAATGCAGCATCTATTCTTCACAATAATTCGCACAAACAGCAATGAGATAAATGGCTGGCTCATCTATGCTTGGTGGCTCTTATCAGGGAGGAATGTTGGCTGGGATACTGAACTGGCAGGAAAAAAAATCCTCTGACATCAGTTTGACGTATCCTTTCAAGGACAACTACACCAACAACGCACCTTAATCATTCAGTCACAGGCTGAATTGTCAATATTTGCTGAAGCTCTAGGATGGGGCTTGAAGACATTTGACTCATGCTTAACTGTCCTGTCAAACAAGTCAAGCTGATACTTGGCTAAGGACAGAATAGGCCAAATTTTTCTTTACTTGCATGGGTTTCCAAAATCAGTCAAAGTTCAGAAAACTGCCAGAGCAATAGAAAGCTGATACAAGTCAAGTACTACCCAGCGTGGGGCTACATATTTACTTTGTCCGACATCACCCCTACTTGCAAAGACTGGATATCCATCTTTAATCCCATCAATATGCTCACTGACATACACTAGCTTCTGGCTCAGTAATGACTCAATTTTAAAATCCCAACACTTGTTTTCAAATAATTACACTTCTCCAGCCCTACACTCCATTAAGACATATCCACTCCTCCAACTGTGGTTCAAACTGCATCCCTCATTTTAAATCATCAGCCTTGCTTTCAGCCCTAAACTCAGGAATTCCCTTCCTAATCTCTTCTCTCTCCAATTCACCATTTAAAGCTACCTCTCCGACTGAGCTGTTGGTTACTGGTCATACTATTTTTTTTAAATGAGGCACAGAATCAAATTTTGTTCAATAACACTCATCTGAAGGGGCTTCGGACATTTTTTGATATCGAAAGGGACTATATAAAAGCAGGCTGTTGTTGATGCCCACATAGTGAAACAATTCAGTGGTATCCTAACCACAGAGGCAATCTGCCTCTGATTAAATAAAAATTCAGCAATCCAGGGAGCTGGGAACAGTAACATCAGAGAAGTATGTCATCACAGTGTCCGATGGTCTTGAATTAAACAAATTATGGTAGCCTTAGACTCTGTCTAATTCTTTTACTATGTTCATCAATGCCATGCTATTGGGAATCTCCATTAGAGGCCTCATGAACTTTTGTGGCAGGAAAGGAAAATATCATTATGGTTCATTAAAAAGAAATCCTGACACTGTTAATGAAGTAAAGTACTCCCATTCATTTACGGTTTTGCATCTGATTAAAACAAAGTGCTTGATGTAAACAATTAATCATTCCACTTCCCAGCTCCACTATTCCTCAACTTGATGAACATGAATTTAATTTATTACAGCCTCCTATCCTGCAATGATTTGACTCTAATGTAAAGCAATGTTATCACTAGCTTTACAGTATTCCAAATATGCTTTCCTAACACGGTGTTGTGAGCAGAAAGTGACTGGCCACATCCAATAATTCCAGTAGATGCTTTTTGCACTGAACTGATAGATATAGTTAACACATAATAAACATCTACCACCTGGCAATCTTTTCTCATCAAGACCGAGAATTCAGGCATGAATTTAGCAGATGTACGTTGTTTGTCTGGTAGTAGTGAGGATTACTTTGACTTTATTGTAGCGATTGTTAACACAGAGGATGAGAAGCACCTGAGCCATACTCGCTTCCTGCCCAAAGGCAGCCCCATTCTTTGCCCAGAACAGTCCTGCCCTTTCTCCAAACCGACTTCATTGTGCCCCCACCCTCTCCACACAGAACATCGACTGGATGTTTCTTTCCATGCTTGTTGCAGCCAACAGTTATTGGCTCATTCTGCTTTTCCTGCTGGCCTGGGGTAGTGGTACAGTGATTGATTGAGCTGCCACAGTGACAACTCCAATCTTGCTGGTGTTTCCATCGTGCTGAAGTCCAGTCTTTCCATCCGTGGTGGACAGCCTTATGGAGCAGCAAATAATAACCAAGCAAATTAAGCACAGTCAATGATTAAAATACACATACACTCTAACCTTCTCTTTGCTGGTAAAACAAAAAGCATGTTATGTTATCTTTGTTAAGAAGTTAAACAAGAAATGTCAACACACATGCACCGTGCAATTATGAGTGTCAGGATCACATGCTCAGAGGTTGTGGCTATTACTTGTTCTTCATGTACTTGTCAGAAATGCAATTAGCCAAATCTGGATTCTTAACTAGGTATTTGTGACTAGTACTTAACACATTGGACAAAACCGTTCAAAGTAAAAAATAACAATCATTTCAGGTTGTGAAAGTTCTGTCTTTTTACAGCATGTTAGTCGCAAACCACACAAGACCTACAGCAGTACATGCAGTGCAGCACACAGGAAATTGTGGTAAAGCATACAGATGCAAGGTATCATTTTATAAGCTGACCTGGCGGACTAAACCCACGTTCATTGTTACTTTATCCAGCTCCTGCGATGGAAGCTTTGACAAAGATCGCTATAAACAATAAGAATTGAAAGAAAATAAACACACACCTATGCCCTGGGAGCATCAACTGTTATCAGTAACAAAGTCCCCACTTATGAGGCAACAAACAAAACACTAACATAGGAGAAATCAAAACCACATTGCAATCAATTTGATCCAATACAAGCAACACTCATTTCAACAGCCTTATTGTTCACACCAAGAATGTCACAAGTGTCATATATACTGCAGCTAAATATGTTACTGAGACAGCAACCCATACTTCGCTTAGAAAAGATCAAAAATTAAACTATAAATTATTATTTCATTCATTTCACTCCTTTCTACAAAACATGTGCATATAGTAGAATTCAAAAGACTTCAAAATACAGAGCTGCAATGGTGGGTGGAGTGTCCTACATTTGCTACCCACAGTAGAATGCTGAATGTTTTCAATACTCAGAGTCGAAAGAGTCATACAGCACGGAAAAGAAACCCTTCAATCCAACTAGTCCATGCTGACCATGTTCCCAAACTAAACTACTCCCACCTGCCTGCATTTGGTACATATCCCTCCAAACCATGTATTTATCCAAATGTCTTTTAAGTGTTCTAACTGCACCTGTATCCACCACTTTCTCTGGCAGTTCGCTCAACACACCAACCACTCTCATTGTAAAAACGCTGTCTGTCATGTCCTTTTTAAATCTTTATCCTCTCACCTTTGAAATAACTCTACAGAGGCCAATACAGGTAATTCTCCTATAACGTGATAGTTGCGTTCTTGTGTGACTTCTCACTATAGAAAATCGCATTATAGGTAAATCGCTATAGAAAATCGCTGTACCTGTACAACAGAAAGTTCACATTATCCAAACAGCATCCAATTTTCATTAATCGCATTACAGCCAATTCATGTTAACGAAACACACGTTATAGCAGAACTACCTGTATCTAGTTATCAAGTCACCCTTTATTTACACATGCATAACACTTGACACTACTCCAGCTTCCTCAGGGCCAGCTGTCAGAGTGAGCAGAACCTCTGACGCTCCTGTTTATCCCTGCCAGCCAGGACTCCCTGATTGAGTTCCTTGACTGGGGCTGTTAACCTGGCTCATATTCATTGAGGTCCACCTGGCTAACCTGGTTACAATCACCACAATCTTTAAAATATGTCCCTTAGTTTTAAACTCTCCTACCTTAGGGAAAAGATCTTTGATAATCACCTTATCGATATCCCTCTAAAAGGTCACCCCTCAACTTCTTAAGCACCAGAGAAAGAAGTCCCAGCCTATCCAGCTTATTTTATAACATAAACTCCTCATTCTTGGCAACATCCTGATAAATCTTTTCTGAACCTTGTCCACTTTAATAATATTTTTCCTATAGCAGGGTGACCAGCATTGCACACAGTATTCCAGGAGAGGCCTCACCAACATCCTGTGCAACCTCAACATGACGTCCTAACTCCTATATTCAAAAGTCGGAGCAATGAAGCCAAGTGTGATAAATGCAACCATTTAACCACACAGTCTACCTGCGATGCAACTGTCAAAGTATTATGTTTCTGAACCCCTAAGTCTCTCTGTTCTACTTTAACCCTTTACTATGAAACTGCACCCTCATCAGCTCACCTCTCCTCCAAACAGCCATGCATCTGGTACAAAAGAGGACAGATTAACGTTTGGACAGGTCTTTTTATTCCAAATGGAGGAAGACAGGATGGTGAACTGTTATCTTGTCCTTTCTCTATTCAAGCAGTAGCTGATCTCTACTATTAATTCAGGTCTTTAGTATTTGTCATTTTCTTTCTGTAACCACTTCATCAACATCCTACTCACAACCTTCAGCATTCACTCCCTCTACCATCAATGCACAAGCGGCAGTAGTGTGTACCATCTACAAGATGCACAGCAGCAAATCACCAAGGTCCCTTTAACAGCGACTTCTAAACTTATGACCTCTACCATCCTGGAGTATAAGGGCAACAGATACAAAAGAATGCCACTATCTGCAATTTCCCCGCCAAACCAGACATCCAGACTTGGAAATATACTGCCATTCCCTCAGTGGTGAAAATCCTGGAACACCCCGTACGCAACATTGGAGTCCTTAGAGGGTAACAATGGCTCGAGAAGGCAACTCACATGCACGTTTTAAAGGACAATTAGGAATGTACCATAAATGGTGGACCAGCCAGCAATGCCCACATCCTTGAAAGACTGTAACCACACTCCTATTATACAGGTACTTCCATTAACAGTACTCCTACACCACTACCCCAAATTTAGTAAGTCATTACCTCAGTACATAGTTTTCTTTTGCTAATTGTATCATATCTCCTTCCGTCAGCTGATAAAATGGCATTTTTTTGCCCTTGTAATCTGTATTGCATTCATCTTCTAATTTCCCCTGTCTGAGGTTTTGCAACAGACGTTGGTGTATATTGTAAACTAATTTCATAAATAGGGACAAGGCTCCTCCACAGGAATGGATAAAGACATTTCTCTCTAAGATTAGGGGAACAATACAATGACAAGACAATTGAGAATAAAGAAGTGTATTGCTTATTTTATATCATCAATCCGACGGAAGCTCATTCAGCAGTCAACAATTTTTGAAAAGATTCTGCAATTTTGTTTCACTTATCCTTCCTGGAATTCTAGCCTACATAATGATAACACTGAGGGAGGAATCTCCAGAAATCAGTTCAAAGTATCCGTCACTAGTTTCAACACACGTCCTCTTGTCCAGTTTAACATGAAGTAATGGTGCAGATGGGCCTTCTCCATTTCAGGAAGTAAGGCTCAAGTTTTGTTTGCCCATTGATAAAAACATTCTTGTAAAGAATGCTTGCTACAGAATGCTGCATCTCAGAATCTAACCCTGTGCAACAGGAGATAAATGTTTTGTTCGCCTAAGGTATAGAAATTTAGCATAAATGCTGACAGTATTTGACAAAATGCAGAGATACCTAGTGGCAAAATCTGGTACTGCACCTGCTGCCCAAAATTGGACTGAAAGAAAGACAATTATGTCCAAATTCTGCATAAAAATGCAACATATTATTGCACATGCTGACAATCTGAAACAAAATCAAAGTGATCAAGAGATCAAGAAATCAATATCACCCAAACTGAGTGTGTTGCTGGCATTTCCTGTTTTATTCCAAACCTCATCAATAGGTTAGAGAATATTAGTCACTATATGATTGCACACTGAAGAACTGTCATATTTTAGGACACTGAATATGTAGAATTCTGTGCTTCTAAATTGTTCCAACTTTCCACCAAGCAAGTGACTTTTATCCGTTTTACAAGAATAAAAAAATCTGGAGGATGATTCCCCTTTCTCTCTATTCTGCCAAGAATCCTCAACTCTGTGCTTGGATATGCTTTCCAGATATCGGGTACTGTCTGAAACAGTCAAATGTAATGAAGTATTCACGTGCAAGCATTCAGAAAGTGCCGGGCAAACCAACAGCAGAGCGATAGCCCTGTCATTGCCTAGATCCACGTTTGTCTGGGCAGCAGAAATCCATCAGCAATGATCAAGAGCAGAAATCCTGGTTGATTGTCCTGTCTCCTACCCAAGAACATGTACAGCAGGCATGGCCAAGTTGAATTACACAGCAAAGAAAGAGGGTCAAATGTGATCTGCATGGTTTAGCTACTAAACAGAGGCATTAAGGAGCACATGTCCTTGATCACCACTCCATTGATTACAATGATCCCTGGAAGAACGACCTTTTAAAAAAATTACAACAGACTGTGAGACATTCATATCCACTGTTGTTTTTTTCTGAAACAAGGTGAACTTAGATACAATGTTTTGATGTCCCAACCTAACTGGGAAGAGTATGACAATAACTGCACCCCACTGTTCCTCGAGCCATCATAAAATGTGCAAAATGCCACCAAGATAACTCATTTATATGACAGATTGCTATTCAGAAAAAATTCAGATCAGGTTCATCACGAACAAAAAATATTCATTGTAATACAATTTCAAAGGGCAGAGACAAAAGGAATTACTAATCTACTACAACGCATTTTAAACCATATCCCTTTAAAAATTCCAGATGTATATACACATACACACACGCACACACACACACACACACACACACACACACACACACTCATTTATGACTAAGACAGCAAAAAGTCAGAGGCTTTCGATTTTTAAAAAGTCAGAGGGTTTGATACATATTATGGGCGAGAGAAAAAAAACACTAAGACGACAAAATTTTGAAGATTGAAAGTACAGATCTCAATGGAGGGTTAAATTGTTTCAATTTTTTTATTTCAGCAATAATGACACACTGTTGCCTGTCAAACAACCGTTGTTCTTCACTTCGACAGTTGAACTAGAAGACCTTTCATTGTTAGGGTATTTTTATTAAAGGTTTCTTGGTTTGCACCTATGCGAAGGGAGAGAGGGAGAGCACAATTCAGAGAGAGCGAGACAGCAAGAGGTTTTCGGTTGGCAGGCTGTGGATGTCTCTGGCTGCCCTGCACCTAGGGTTTTAGCAAACTGCAGCCTTCCATCTCCAAATATTCCCTTTGCTGCTTTGAAAAATAACATTGTCCTACATAGTTAAACATGTGCTCCACTTGATTTTTCTTTCAAGTTGCAAAACCCTATGGTATTTGAGCAGTGCAAATTAACATGGCAGTTTGTAATCCTAACAGCAAAAATGTGATTCCTTATACTGATCTTTCTATTCATCCCAATATTCCTACAAGGTGCAGGAACACTATAACTACAAGTTTTCATACAGCGCCTTTACCATAAATAATTCAAAGGACTTTACAGCTGGTGTTATAAGACAGCATTTGATAGAGACACAGAAAGAGATAATGGGCAGTTGTAAATCCCGTGGCAGGATTGGTTTCAATATCAGTAACCTCTCTCAGGCCAACACTGAGTGTGACCAGCTCCTCAATCAGTTGCAGTTGATGGTCCTCATTGTCTGCCTGACACAAGACTTCTAAAACAAGCTCACTACTTTGGAGGCATTACAGTAAAAAGTTAGCAAGATGGCAGAGGAACTGATACAAAAACAGCTTCAAAACCTCCTTGAAAAGAACGCATTATCCCCACCAACTTTTGGGAATATCTTGCCCAAGACCACACAAAACAGGAGAAGCAGCATTCATGAGGATGCCAACCTTTTCAAGCATCTCCAAAAAGCCCTGGTGCAGGACAAGGTAACCAGCAGCAGCAGTGTGCAAATAAAAAACACAAGCATCCCACTGAACAACCTCATCAAACATCACTTACTCCACCCATGGAAGTGTGTAAAGACAGTATTAGACTGTTTAGTCACTTCAGCACCCATGTCCTCAGTTTTGAGGGACCGCCTGAGGAGGAGAAAATTTTGGGTCATCTGTCCAATCTTTGTCAAAGAGGAAGGGTTTTGGGAGTGTGTTAAAAGGAGGAAGGATAGGTGGAGAGGTTTAAGAGAGGCAATTCTAGAGCTTAGGGTCTATGCAACTAAAGGCATGGCAGTACAATTAAAATTGGGAGTGAGCAAGGTCAGAATTAGAGAAAGGTTTGAGGAAGCAGAGGAGGCTGGAGAAATAGTAAGGAGTTGCAGATGAACAGAACTTGTTGGAATAAGGTGATAGGTAGCGGGGTGTTAGATGACCAAATTCACAGAGGGAAGAATTCTGGAGGCTAGCCATGTGAGTTGGGCTTGACTAGTCTGGAGCAACAAAGGATGCATGATGGTTTCAGGAGCTGATAAAGCAGAGCCAGGCGATATAACAGCAGTGCAAGCAGACCAGCTTTGTTGCAGTGAAATATGGCCCAAAGTTCATCTTGGTGTCAAGTACGAAATTAAGGTTCTAAACAGTCTGGATAAGACTCAGTCAATTGCCAGGGAGACAAATAAATAATCAGTTGCTAGAGGACAGGGTTAATAGCCTGTTTAATTTTGGTTAACCAAACTGAATGGTTTCAGCCTTCTCAACATTTAACTTGAAGAAATTTCTGCTCATTCAGTTTTGGATGTTGGACATACAGTCTAACAATACAGAGACAGACGCTGGTGAGACAGAGCTGGGTGTTGTCAGTGATCTCTGCGTAAATAAGGGTGCGTTTTGGAGCTCTTCTACTGAGTGGCAATGTCCCTATCTCTCAGCCAGGTGGCCTGGGTTCAAGTGCCACCTGCACCACCGGTGTGCAATTATATCTCCGACCGGGCTGATTAGAAAATACCTACAACGTAAACAAGCACTGTGTTTACGTACTGTATGCAGCAGGAAGAATGGAAGGGGCCAGGGTGGAATCCTTAGGAAAGACTAAGGGTAAAAGGAGCAGGAAAAGAAGCTGGTGTAAGTTGCTCTCTGGTTACGATTAGGTAGGTAGGTAAGAATAGAACCATGTGAATATTGTCCCACCCAACTGGACCATATTGGGAGACGCTGGAAGCCGATGGTATGGTCATCATGCAAAGGCTGTAAACAAAATCATGCACTATCACATCAGCCACTCAACCAAAGATACGACAGATTCACCGTCAGTCACAGGAACAATGGTATTTGCTTAACCAACTGCTAAATATTTGATCAGTTTTAGCAAGTTCGCAATCTAATCTAATTGCGATGTGGGGAGGTATAGAGAACTTATTTTTTATTATCATTCTTTCATTAAATGTAGGCATCGCTGCGTGAGGCAGCATATATGGCTCGTCCCCAGTTATCCTTGAAAGGTGGGAGTGAGCTGTTTCTTGAACCGCTGCAGCCCACATGCTGTAGGTAGACCCACAAAGCTGTTAGGGAGGGAGTTCCAGGATTTCGACCCAGTGACACTGAAGGAACGGCAATATATTTCTAAGTCAGGATGGTGAATGGCTTGGAGGGGAAATTGCAGGCAGTGGTGCACCCATCCATCTGCTTCCTTGACTTCCAACATGGTGGTGGTTATGGGTTTGGCAGGTACTGTTTAAGGAGCCTTGGTGGATTTCTTCAGTGCAACACATCCAAAAACGATCGCAGCCTGTTCAATCTAGTCACTGTATCGATATTGGGCCTCTATGAGCACGTGGGTAAGGTCAAGATTAGGTAGAACAGTGATGCCTTGCTAAGGCAGTCATCACTTGCTGCTAGGACTCAAACACAATTAATGATTGCTTTGGAAAGAAGGTACTGAGCACCAATGATCTGCGCTGCAGAATGGAGTGACTGTCTTTATAAAGCAAGAAATAAGCAATACAAGCTTTTTACTATAATCAACTCTAACTGTGTAAACCACAAGGACCATAAAGTTACACTGTGTATGTTGATTTTATTGCTTTCACAACAATTATCTATATAATTTGCTCTTGGCTGTTTGTTCAGATGTCTCATATTGCATTCTTTAACAAAAATTCCACTCACAGATGACAGATCGGTGGATTAACTAACCCATTCATTCACTTCAGTTGCGCGAAATATTTGGTTCTCAAGTGTCACTTAGAATCATTGAAATAACAAATCGGTCATTCACCTTTATGCAGCTGTGTCAGTGTATAATGAGGGACACTGTACATAGTTCAGGGGGTGGTGGTGGAGATGAGAGATGAAAAAACAGCCGACTCAGTTGGTTGAAAAGCTAGCATGTGGTTCAGAACAATATCAATAGTGAAGGGTTCGATCACCGTTCCAGCTAATATAGACTTAGGGCCTGTTACTTTGTCCTGCCCCAGAATAAAGTAAAGACATATACCATGGTTTGGCAACCCTTGAATTATCAAGGATGCTACTAGGTAAAAGATCTGACAAAAAAAAATGCAAAACAAGAAAACAAATTCCGTTCCACACCAAACAAAAATGTCCTTATTTAATCTACTTAATTTTAAATGAGTAAAATCACGAGTGAGTGCAAACAAAATCTCAGACCAAATTCCACTCTTTAACTTGATTTAAAGAATTCGCTTTTGAAAGCGTTGAGCACTGATCATCAAATTTCAATGCTATTTTCAACAATTTAAGAAATCTTTGAAGTACCAGCCATCATTTAAACTGTCTGATGACTTTATGTGCAAAATTTGATAAACTAACGATACCATCAATGACCACAACCATAACCAATGATTCGGGGAGTGTTCCATTAGAATGGAAAATAGCAAACGCATGTAGTAAATTTATTCAAAAAGGGAGGGAGACAGAAGAAAATTAGAGGCCCTTTAGCATATCATCTGTTGAAGGGAAGATGATAGAAGTGGTTATTCAAGATGCTTTAGCAGGACATTTGGAAATATTTGAGGCAATCAGGAGTCAATATGGTTTTATGAAAGGGATATCATGTTTAACCAATTTCTTGGAGTTCTTTGAGGAAGTAACTTGTGCTCAAAATAAAGTGAAGCACTACATTTAGATTTACAGAAGGTAACATTTGCATGGATTTGGATAGATGGATCAAAGCTGTGGTTGCTAAAATTTGCTCATGACAAATTTAGATAGGAAAGTAATTTATTAAGAGGGCATAAAAAATTATAAATGGGATATAAAATGGGTAAATAGAATATGAAAATACCTGGAAAATGGGAGCATAAACCGGAAAAATGTGAAATTATCCATTTTGGCAGTAAGAATAAAAAACACATCTAAATGGCAAGAAATTACAGGCTCTGAGATACTGAGGAATCAGTGTCCTTCTGCATGAATTGCAAATTCAGATACAACAAATAATGAGGAAAGCTATCACCTCTTACGAGGAGATTTAAACTTGCTTCAGTTATACAGAGCATTGTTAAAACCACTTCTGCAGTACAGTGTACAGCACTGGTCTACCCATTTAAAGAAAGATGTAATTGCAGTGGAAGCAGTTCAGAGGTTTACTGGACTAATAATAGAATGGGGGCGGGGCAAGCAGAGAGGACATTGTCCTGCGAGGAAAGGTTGGACAGGAGAGATTCATATCTGCTTGAGTGTAAGATCTAACTTGATTGAAACAAATCCTGAGGGATCTTGATGAGGTACATGTGGAAAGCACGCTTCCATTTGTAGAAGAATCTAGATTTATGGGTCATTTATAAAAATATGGCATCATCCATTTAAAACAGAAGCGAGGGATTTTTTTCCCTCAGGGATCCTGTATCTTTGGAACTTTGTTCCTCAAACAGCTGCGAAAAGGAGAATTTTCATCTCTTTAAGGCAGAGTTCGATAGATTTAAGGTAAGCAAGAAATGAGGTTGTTGACTTGCTCGCCGAGCTGGCTTGGTCTCATTCAGACGTTTTGTCACCATGCTATACAAACCCAGTCAGATCAAAAGCAGAAATGACAGTACTCACCATAACGGGCCAGACAGTGTAAATTTCAAGCGGAGTGGAATAACATCGCTTCATCGGAGGCTCCACTGATGATGTCACCTAGCATGGTGACGAAACATTTGAACGAGAACAAGCCAGTTCAGCGAACAAGTCAACAACCTCACGCCACAACCCAAACTACAGATCTTTCTAAAACTTTAGATAAGCAAGAAGGTCGATGGTTATTAGGGAGAAGCAGAATGTGGAATAAATCAGATCAGCCACAATCTTACTGAATGAAGGGCAGACTCGAGGGGACAAGTGGCTGACTTCTGCTCCTAACTCATACATTTGCACTTTCATCCAGAATGACCATCACTCACACAATCTACTTGGAGGTTCCAAACTGTACATCACATGAAGTCTTTTGGTGTTTACAAGCGTGTGGCCAGAATTGGAGGGTTTGAGCTATTAGGAGAGGCTAAATAAGCTATTTGTTTTTTCTCCTGGAGTGTTGGAGGCTGAGGGTTGACTTCATAGAGGTTTATAAAATCATGAGGGGCACGTATAGGGTGAATAGCCAAGGTCTTTCTCCCAGGGTAGAGGAGTCCAAAACTAGATGGCATAGGTTTAAGGTGAGAGGGGAAAGTTTTTTTTCTATCCATTTGTGGGATGTGGCGTTGCTGGCTGGCCAGTATTTATTACCCATTGGTGCCACGGGGGCACAGTGGTTAGCACTGCTGCCTCACAGCGCCAGAGACATGGGTTCGATTCCACCCTCGGGTGACTGTGTGTAGAGTTTGCACATTTTTCCCGTGTCTGCGTGGGTTTCCTCCGAGTGGTCCAGTTTCCTCCCACAGTCCAAAGATGTGCAGGCTAGTTGGATTGGCCATGCTAAATTGCCCGTAGTGTTCGATTAAGTGGGTTATAGGGGGATCGGTCTGGGTGGGATGCTCTGAGGTTCAGTGTGGACCTGTTGAGCTGAAGGGCCTGTTCCACACTATAGGGATTCTATGATTCCTAGCTGCCCTTGCTGTAAATACCAAGGAGGAGTAATATTCACAAAATGGTTTGATGTAAAGGTTCCCAAGGTTGAAATGTCCAAATGACTGACTGGCTCACCATAAGTTTAATTTGTTTCATGTTGTTTAAAATTTCAGGTGTTTGTGGGGAAAAAAAAATTAAAGGGTGACTGAGTCGCACAAGGCTGAAGGATCAGTCTGAAAGATAATATATAACATACAAACTAGCATGGCCTTATGTTTTCGTTACAACAGTGACGACACTTCAAAAAATATTTGATTGCAGGGAGCTTTGGGACATCATGAAAGGTGCTTTATAAATTTAAATCTTTATGTTCTGAAGCAATTTAAAAGGTAGAAAGAGCATTGAGAAAAGCACAAATAATATGAAGCAGTATTAACTGTATAGTATTTAAGACAATAAAACACAATTTAAATTGATCATTTCTTTATTTCTCTGATGTAGCATGTCAGTAAACCCAGCTGTACTGATTTAACAACTGTGTCTGTCAATCCCAAGGGGGTTATGTTCTAAAGACACATGTCTGTACATAGACACTGAAAATATCTGTGTATGTATAAAACAGGTGGACTTCAGAATGTCAATAAAGGTGATTCAACACTGGTTGAACATCTTAAAATAAACAACAGGGTTTGCACATCCACGCTTGCACAAACACAAACTCCAATTCAGGGGAACTAATTAAACAAAAGGTTCGTGAAACAATTATCTAACTGATCCAAGCTATCACATGCCTCAATTTAGGATTTCACAAGCCTTACAACCAGGAGTAGCTTATAGCTGTGATTCTTATAGTGACAGAGGGCATAGGACACAGTCACTGGTGTAGTTTTCAATCATAGCCTAATTTAACACACACACCTTTTCTGATGGTGCCAATGCACATTGAAGGTAAAGTGAACTTATGCCAGTTACAGTTCCCCTCCTATATTTCATACATCTATTGCTACTTAAGCTGCAAGTGTTATTGGCAGGTTACATTCCAGTGGTGGATACCACGAAGCAGCCAAATCCCTCCTCACCCAATGTCCACACACACATAGCAATGCCCAGTGGTCAAGGATCAATTGGCTCAATAGTGAAGCCTTTTGCTTTCAAACTTCCCCATAGCCTCATCTACTCTTTCACTGTATCTTCTCCAGCTTTACAATATACAATCACACAAATAAAGTGTAGGCCCCATAAGTGTGTTCCCCTATTTAATAAGATCATGACCCATCTAATTACTCCACAATCCCACCTACACCCAAAAACCTTTCACCCCTTGTAGTGATTGTAATGAGGTCAGCCAGGTTGACCTCACAGAATGAGTTCCCTGATTGGATCAGGTTAACAGCCCCAATTAGGGAGCCTTGGCTGACAGACATAAACAGAAGTGTCAGGGGTTCTGTTCACTCTGGAGAGTTGGCTGAGGAAGCTGGACCTGTGTCAAGTACTATGCACGTGTAAATCAAAGGTAACTTGGTGGTGAGATACCAGCCTCTGTGGAGTTATTTCTTCCCCTTTGCTACCTATCTACCTCTGCCTTAAAAGTATTCAAAGACTCTGCTTTTACCAAGTTTTGAGGAAGTGTATTCCAAAAACTCAAGTCTCTCAGAGAAGAAAAAAATTCTCTCATTTCAGTCTTAAATGGGCAATCCTTATATTTATTAAGGAGCTCTATATTCCCCTCAACAGGAAGTATCCTTTCCACCTTTGCCCTGTCATGACCCCAGAGGATCTTACATATTTCAATCAAGTTCCCCCTTAATCTTCTAAACTCCAGCAGATATCAGTCTAACCTATCCAACCTTTTGAGATATTTATGCTGCTCCAACTCTGGCCTCTTGCGCATTCCTAATTTTAATCCCACTAATCTTGGTGGCCACGCTTTCAGATGACTGACTGAGATTAAGGTCTGGAATTCCCTCCTTAAGTCTCTTTCCCTCTTTCTCCTCTTTTAACAGTTCTTACAGTCTACCACTTTGACAAACATTTTGGTCACTTTGTAATACCTTGTTGTTCGATGTTAAAGTTTTGTTTGATAATTTTCCTGTAATGTGCCTTGGGACATCTTACAACATTAGAAGCTCAATATAAATGCAAGCTACTGTGACTGTAGCCTAGGTGCCATTTCCGCACTGTACCCAGAATGGGCACCAGATCAGCTGAGGTAGCACTGATCAGACTTGGTCTCCACTCCACATAAGGGAGGCTGTTAAATCTATTCATAAACTATGTAATCACACAATATGTTAAAGTGGTCAATAATTAAAAGCCACAATCACTGGCTAGTTTTCAATAAAGTTTGTCAAAACCTTCCTAGTTACTGAACACACCAACAGTAACCAGTTACAGCAACTATTTATCAAGCTAGAACACTGCCCACAGACTACAGTTCTAATTAAGACTAAAAGCTTCCCAGAATCAATATAAATATTACAAAGTGGGTATCTTGTGCTACAGCGGTAGTGTCCTTACCTCTGAGCCAGAAGATCTGGGTTCAAGCCACCTGCCATAGAGGTGCATCATAAGTGACAATGGTACAAAGGTGTAATGATTTCCATCAAATTCTTGTTTCCTCCCTCTACTCCTGAACTGCCTCACTGGCAACCATTCTAATGAGGTCTGGCAACTACCAGGAGTTTGCACAATTCATCATTCTGCATATGGTGATACAAGCAATGTCTACAGGTTATTCCACTGCAGTGGGAAGGTAGCAATATCCATTTTTGCTCTCCCAATACAATGTGCACTTTCATCCAATAGTCAATGGATAGTGACTGGAGCTCTGAAAGGGCTTCTTTTTTTTCCCCCGCTGAGTTGCTCCATGCTTCTGAAGGCAACCATTTCACTTTTCACACAGTTGGTAAATTTCAATAATTCCTTGCAGATTCCAGTGAAAGGCAACATTATAATCTTGGACATCACTCCCTGCGACTGTGTCTTTATCTCCTCTCCCCAACCAAAACTAATTTTCTTTGATCTCAATTGGATTTTACAATCAACATGTTGGAATAACATTACTGCCCCAAAGACAAAAGTTTAAAACCCACTCCAGAGACTGGACCACAGAATATAAGCCTGACATTCCACAGCAAAAGTAAGGGAGTACTTTGGAGGTACAACAAACTTTGGCACCTTATCAATCGGCTCTTGGTAAATTGGCAAAAACAATACACCCCCAAATCACTAATGTCCTTTAGGGAAGAAAACTGCCATCCTTACCTGGTCTGGCCGACATGTGATTCCAAACCGACAGCGATGTAGTTGACTCTGAACTACCCTCTGGGCAATTAGGAATGGGCAATAAATGCTGGCCTAACTAGTGACACCCACATCCCGTGAATGATTAAAAAAAAAAGTTTTAAAACTGCAATCTACCATGATGTCCAAGTACTTACACTGTAACTAAAGCATAACAGTGATGTGTACAGCCCCTGCATTATGTTTCTACTACCTACTGTGTTTTGTTACATTGATTATAGGAAGTGCTCGTGCTTTTGTTTTTACATAGATCTTTGAAAAATTGGAGGTCTTCAAACTTTACTTGGTCAGGGTTTATTGCGGTTCTATGTACCTCTTGATTATCTAGAATATTTGATCAACCAACACATTCCTGGCCCTGTAGGTGTCGCTTAATAAAAGGTATGCTGTACTATCTTTCCTGTGAATTATTCAAGTGAGATTTGATGATTCCTCCCAGATGGATGTAAAAGATCCAATGACATTATTTCAAAGAATGGGGTTGGGGGGGAGGGCATTACCCCTAGTAATCCTGGCTAATGTATCTCTCAATCAGCATCACAGGATCAGATTATCCGCTTGCTATTGCATTGCTGTTTATAGGAACTTGCTGAGCACAACATTGGCTGTGCGCTTCCTACATCATAACCAGTGACTAGACTTCAAAAGTACTTTATAGGCTGTAAGTCACAGAGGCTCTAAGAGGCGCTACAAAACTGCAGCAACTCTGCACGAACGCTGTCTCACCTGTTGAGTGTTTCCAGCATTTGTTTTTATTACAGCAATAAATCTGAAGTGGTAGAAGCAGATTCATCACAATATCAGCTCAAAGTATTTTTCATAACATTCACTCAGAGTATCATCAAGCCTTTATGTTTGCCTACCATTGTTCCATTTTCTAACTTTAACTACTTTATTTCTCACATATGACCATTCTGTACCTGATTTATCTTAAATGAGCTAACCTTTAATCTCTATTTAACTTTCTTCATTTTCCACTCAGACTCCAATAACCTAACCTAGATGAGACAGCAATTTTAAAAGTATTTTTGACAACATTTTGCCATCAAAATGCCAACATGTCTGCTCTTTGTACAGATGCAGCCTGACCTGTTTAGCATTTCAAGCATTTACTGCTCTTTTTAACACGAAAAAGGTTGCAACAGGCTTAATCACAACTCCAAAATGCCACATTTCGAGTAAGTTGAAAGCCAGGTGAAAGTTGAAAGAGTTGAAACTGAACATGACTCGATTCCATAATCACACCAATGTGTTTAACACTTTAAGCAGGAAGGGATGAGGAAAAAAACGGAAATTAGTTTTTGACAGTTCATTCTGTAAAAATGGCCTCTGACAAGCTCGACAGTTATGTCTCAAACAGTTACACACAAACACGTTCTAGCCAAAAAGCTTTATGCAATCTCAGTTGGACTGGACTAGATGATTACAAAATCAAAGATCCTACCTCAGTACACTGTAAATCACCCTGACTATAAGCTTTCTCTAGTTTCTACGGTCCTGACGTCAAAGATTATGAAGTCATTAGTCATAAAGTGATGCTACATTTTAGACTGTAGAGAACTGCAAAACAAAACAAATAAAAAACAACCACACAACAGTCTCTAAAGTTCAATTTTTCAGAAAACAAAAAATAATACAGTTCATTATAAAATGCAGTGAATTTTAACAGATTATAAACAAAACCATGTACGTCAGCATCAAGATGGAGCTCTGTTTGTAAGGCTGTGTTACAGCACTTTCCCAACTCATACCATCCAACCAGCTGAATTAATGCAAGATGCTGCTGATCCCTGTACCCTAACTCACACTATTCTGTTCACCCATTACTCCTGTGCTTCTTGACCTAGGCTGGTTCTCACTCTAACATTACTTCAATTTAAACTGCTTATCGCCGTTTTCAAATCCGTCAACAGTCAAGGCCGTCCACATCACTAATTGTTCCAACATGCTATATTCTGGCTTTGCAGACGTCTTTTGTGTTAATCACTCCAAGATTGACAGCCATGCGTCAACTGGAAATCTGGAAATTCCCTCCCTAATCTTGTCTACTTCTGTATTTGTTTCTTCTTTTAACATATTCACTAAAACCTTCTTCCCTCACCAAGCTTTTGGTCAGCTGAGATAATATTCTATTCTGTAAGCTGGTGCCAAATTTTGTCCCATAAAGCTCCTGTGAAGTGGCTTGGGATGTTTTACGGGTTTAAAGATGCTACATAAATGCAAGATGTTGTGGCAATACTTTTAGGGGGAAGAATTTTCCTGGTTTGCCTCAACTTTTGGAAGGTTGACATCATACAGTCAGCTAGAAGGTCAACTGCAAAGCAAAATTCTCCAGAGAATACAACGAGCAGATCAAAACATTGCGGAATGAGACCGTTGAGTTTGTCCCAGTCCTTCTGTACAGCATCCGAGTTTGTCCCATTTTCCTGTTTTTTCTGCATAACCCTGCAGCTTTCCTCCTTCAAATCAAAATCCTGAAACTCCCTTCCAAACAATACTGTGGATCTACCTACAGCCATTGCACTTCAGCAGTTCAAGGAGACAGCTCACCACCACTTTCTCAAGTACAACTTGGGATTGGTAATAAATGCTGGTTTGGACAGTGATGCCTACATCCCTGAATGAACAACAAAAAAGGTATTTCTACAATGTCCTCTGGAAGGCTATGGTTGAATCGACATCCACCTCCCCTTCAGGCAGCGGCACCCAAAATCCTAAACACCCCGTCGGTAAACATGCTTTCCCTTGGGTCATCTGTTTTTTCTTTGCCAATCACCTTAAATCTTTGTCCTCTATTTATCAATCTCTGAGCCACTGGAACTAGTTTATCTTTGGCTTAGTTATTCTGAGGAAGCAAACCAATCTTTTCAACTCTCACTTCCTTCTTTTGAAGGCAAGGAATTGAATGAGGAAACCATGTCCCACACAGAGATACAAGAGGAAATCAAGGCAGTCATAATGTCGTTCTTCTACCACACATCATTTGCAGCTGATTTAGATATTCATTTTAATATGAACATATTAATTAGGAGCAGGAATAGGCCACTTGGCTCCCCAAGCCTGCTCTGCCATTGATGTGAATATGGCATCAACTTCACTTTCCTGTCTACTGACAAAATTCTGACCCTTTTGGTAGTCAAGAGTTGATCTACCTCTGACTAAAATGTCATCAATGACCTTGCCTCAAATGCTATCTGGGAAGAGGGCTCTACAACCTCTTAAGCCGTCAGAAAACCTGCGCCCTCATTTCTGTCTTAAATGGGAATCCTCTTATTTTTAAATGGTATCTCCTAGTTCTAGTCTCTCCCCCAATGGGAGAAACATCCCTTCAGCACCCATCCTGACAAGTCTCCTCAGGATCTCGTGTGTTTCAGTACAATCATTTTGTAGCAGATTGGCTCAATGCAGGCAGAATGACTCAGAGAATAGAATGAGAGAAAAAGATGGTGTAACCAGCTGTAAGGGGGACGGAAAGTAATCAGTGTATATAAAACAGTTCCCCAAATTTGGATGGGCAGAAATAAGAGTCTACACGTAATATTACATCCAATCTCACCATTTCAGCACCCACATTCCTCCATGTACCAGAGTACTTTTCATCGATGCAGATGGTTTTTCTTTGTATACGTGCGTAGTTCATCTGAGATTTTAACAGTTAATTAATAATCACAGATCACTAAGAAATTTTGTTTTAATAGGGATGTAATGATGTGAGTTGCAATGCACAGTGAGATGAAAAGATGCATGAAAGTTTTTATGAACCCATATAAAATCTGAAAAAACATGATCTCCCTTTCATATAACTGTAACACCTCCATGCACTAAATATTAAGAGCAAATCTTCAATTTGTGGGGGCTATTTTTCTATCTCTTCAGCTCACAGTAGTCAGGGTCCACCTCAAATACAGTCGGTCCTGCAATACATTTCAAAACTTAATCTACTAAACTCAGATAAGAACACTTGCTGCTGTAGTCTAAGCATACACCAGGGCTGAGTCCCTGGTGAGCCACACCTCAATTATTAATGTTAGGAACTTTACAGCAGAAGAAGCTGTCATAATGGCAATGGCGAAGTCTTTGCCTTGCATACAAATTGGTTTAGAACTGCATTTTAAATCTTATTGTTGTACAGAGCCAACACAGGTAGCAAAACCTAATAATAGCCAACCGCATCAAGTATGAGACACAGATTAAACAGAGAAGCAAGGTTCATCAGTACATTGAGATCAATAGTTTTGAATTTACTGAGAGCCATGGTAATTAGACAGATCCCTGGAGGTGAAAATTTGTATCTACTGGAGCCAGTCTGTCTTGCTTTCCCCAACATTTGACGCTGTCTCTCTGTCTGTCTCTCTTGATCTTTCTTTTCCTCCCCCAAGACCCCAAATGTTTAAATATACATCAGCTTAGAGCAAATGATGTGGGGAGATAGGGTGATTGTGACTGATATGATGAAAATGGTGACTGTAGTGAGATGTTACACACTGTACCAAAACAATACATCCACAACAAATTATTTGTGCTGTGAAATTCTAGACATTAAGGACATGGGGATTCAGGACCATTTCTACAGAATGCCTCGCATGAAGCTCTGGCCAGTATGGATGACACCACCATGTATCTGGATTCAAACTCTACTGGATTTGGACCAGAGAGAAGGCTGATCATCAAGACCATTTATTTCCCACATCTTTTTTTCCTCCATTCTGTTCTCACACTGTGATTCAGCAGCATTTATTCAGCAGTTGCCATGTTTGGTGCTGAGTCAAGAATTCAAAATCAAAACAGCCCACAGAGTTTCCACTCAAGTGGCTGCCACTCCCATCTCTCAACCACATGAAATTTTCTCCACAATTACTGATGCTGGGATACAGATCTCCCAGCAGAAAAAGCAGATGAGTTGCTAAGGTCAGCTAAGTGACCGTGGACCCAGGCATTAACAGTATAGTGAATGGTGAAAGGTAAGGTCTGAACAGAGTACTCCAACAAATCCCAATCCTGCCATCACTTGGCATCTGCATAGCAAGGCTCCACTGTATGCCAAAACTATTCGATATCCTCCAGAAACAAGAATGCAGGCTGATGCGTCATACCCCAAGTCCTCTCGCATAGAGGAAAACTGCAGCAAGCCAACAGCAGAACAGGATCAACAAACCAGGTGCTCAGTTAAAATCAAAGTGGAAATCTTCCAGTCTCTACAGTTTGGACTTAACACAATGCAACAGCTTTATCCATCAGTTGAGAAGTTTCCAAATCACAATCTTGGGCATTAGGCCACAAGAGTTTCTTTTTTCTGTTAATTTGCCAATTCTTGAATTCTATTGGCCTATAGGATTGCAAAGGGCTACCGTCAGCTGTGAACTAATTGATGCATCCTAAATCAAAACATTAAGATCTTGCTCAGAATTTACCCTAATATAACAGTCCATTTGATTTAACTGATCAAGTACTATTTGCCACTATAGTCACACTAAACCTACCAGGATATCCTCTCTCTCGTGCTTATCAAACTTCCTTCTAAATATATCTGTGTTATTTGCATCAAATTGTGTGGTAGCGAGTTCCATATTCTAAGTTCTGAGTAACAGCTTTCTCCTGAGTTACATACTGACTTTATTAGTCACAACTGTACTTTCATGATCGTGTAGCTTTGGGGCTCCCAGCAAGTGAGAGCACATTTTGAGTCTTTCCCATTTAGGGGTGATGTAAAAAAATTGGAAAATACAAAAATTACTGCATCAAATCACTCAAGAAGCTATCAGATTGTTGATGAAAGTCAACTCGTTCACTGATATCCTTCCTGAACAAAGCCTTACTGAGCTGGCCACACTGAATCTCAGCTGCCCTCAGAAACAATTCAGCAAACCACCTCAGTTAGTTGTAAGCAGTCACACAGTCTGTAACAGTTCAAGGTGGTGGTTCTCAGAGAAACCAGGATAGGCAATCAATTCTGGCCTTGCCAGCAAAATTCAAAGAATAAGCCAAAATAAAACTATAAAGTTGAAGAGGCATTGATTTAATCATTCTATGACAGGCATCGTGAGACTTTTGCGTTAAGGAAGCCATGCTCAAAAAGGTTTTCAGCACCCAAATGTGATATATAACAAGCCAATGACCATCTCCAACTCAATTTGCAGATTAAACTCTTTTGTTATACACATTAGGAGCAGGAATAGGCCACTTGGCTCTTGTATCTGCTTTACCATTCAGAAAGATCACGGTCCATCTGATTTCTCTACATTCCCACCTAGCCCCCGATAACCCTTCACCCACTGTTATCTATCCACCCTGCCTTAAAAACAAAATCATCAAAGCCTTTGCTTCCACCACCTTTTTGAAGAGTAAAGTTCCAAAGATTCAAGACCATCTGAGAGAAAAAAAAACAATTCTCCTTAACTTGAGCTAAAATGGGGAGAGATGGTGGTATAGCGGCAAATGTCACTGGGCTGTAAAATAGAACTCCAGCTTAAGGTTGTGGGGACAGAGGTTTGAAACTCACTGACGCTTCCTCAATGACGGCCTGGCAGCTGTGGCCCAAGGTTTTGTGGCGGAATTTTCAACTCTTCAGATGAGGCTGAGCTGAGGCACTTTCCTGGTCTTCTAACCTGTCTAAGCCACACTCAACTTTCCTGTTGGAGCTTCCAAAACTCCGTGGCTGCCAATCCTCGGACAGAAACCCTGATACAGGAGGACATTAGGTAAGTATTTGACCGGAAACAATGTGCAGGTGTATGCAGAAAGGGCAGGAAGCTGGCACTAAGTCATTATGCTCATTCAGACAGCCTGTGCAAACACAATGGGTCAGAGCTTTCTTACTGTGCCAGGACAATTCTGTGAATCTGCAGAATCAAGAACCTGTCCACCATCCTTCAATTAGGGTAATAATTTGGAAGCTACCTCTCAGAAGATCACTGAACCAGTCTCGTTGTTGCCAACTAAGGGCGTGGACGCCTCCATTAGATCCCAACATCAGATTCCCAAAATACCACTGGAAATCTAGCCCAATTACACTGCTCTTCCCTCCAGGGAGGCTTCCAGACCTGGTAAGTATTTTGAGGATTTCATCATGGATTAAATCGCCGATGAAACTAGTCTCAACAGAAGCTGCTTAGTTTGCTCTGTCATGATTGCCTGGTCTTCAAGTCAGTGCAACTGAACTTTATTTGTCAATGAGAATTCTATAAATGGAAGCGTCACATTGGAGCAGAGAATGAATGTCTTTCAGAAGGTAATGTTCAAGGATCTTACTGTAGTTATTTAGGAGGAGTATTTACGAATGGTGCATGGCACGGCTGTAACCAAAAAGCAGGAGGAGAAGAATAAGCAACGGAAACACCCATCAAAAATTTTAAAAAGTAATGCAATCAATACAAGTTTCACATTTCACACAGGAGGTGCTGAGTGTCTCTTCAATCCATGCTTTTTGCAACCATAAGGTGGCACTCTCAGTTAATTATCAAAAGATCCAGGAAGGGCACACATCCTCTTTCTGTATCATACTGCCAACCACCAACACATCATGTGACACCAATGCCAACACTCAGCATGGGTCCAAAATAATTCTGTTCAATGAGTATTCTACTGGCTTTCCTCATTTTTGCTGCGGTCACTAAAATGCCGTTCGATAATTCTTCTCCATCTTCACCCATCAGTCACCTACTCTGTCACTAATCCTGCTGCTTCTGCCAAGTGCCTCACCACTGCCTTTTTCTATCTGGTGTTAGACCTACCAGTTCTCCCTCTGACAACCCATCACTCATCTCCTCGCAAGTTGTCTCCCTCTCCAAAACAAATGACCACACCATTTCAATCTCATCTCAGCTACTTTCTTTGAAGTTTTTACAATCGTCACTGACCCTTTGGTGTACTGGTTCCTGATCTTGCCCTTTCTTAAGGCTCTGCACAGACATCTCAACAGCCCCCAGTCACTGTTCCTCTCTTTTTGATGTCAGCCATGTTTTTGTATAATATAAACGAGACTGGTCTCTCACAACTGACTTTTGATGCTTTCCTATCACATGGCACTCTGGTGCACTGCACTCTAAGCAGAGCTAAACCCATTGTTTCACCTCCTTTTCCATACTTCTATCTTCGATTACCACTGATCCCAGGTATTTGAAATAACATATTTTCTCCAGTTTTAATACAAATTCAATTGGTTTAATTTGCACTGTGTGTAACAATGATGCTCAGTGGGTTTTCTTTACACCCACATCACTTAAAATTAGTAAAATTCAGCAGAGTTATATTTACGGGCATATTTGGATACACTGCCTGGTAGGGTGAGGAAACAAATTCAATTGTAGCTTTCCAGAGAGAATTAGATGAACAGCTGAAAGTCAAAATACTGCAGGGATATGGGGAAAGAACAGGGATGTGGGATTAACTGAATTGCTCTTTGAAAGAGCCAGTACAGACTAGAGGGGCCAAACAAACTTTTTCTGTGCTGTACCAGTCTAGGATTCTACCCTTTGCTGTGAAAATATCATGCAGTGTGGAATACTTTTATTTTGTCACTATTCTCAGACATACTCAGGAATTCTGTCTGCCCAATTCTCTCCTCAGTTCCAAAGGTGTTGTCTCATACTGGAGTACGAAGCTATCAGCACCAACTACATTCCTGCACCTCTCCCATATGCGAGAGCCTACCCATGAGCAGCCAGTATTCATATTCACTCAAGTAGGTGGGGTCACTGGAGAGCTGTTCCGAGCTGATTCTGCCTTGCCTACCCACCCATCCAGCTGAGATCAGCAAGTCATAAAAATCAGCAAGTCAGTAACAGATGAATTCCCGGTCTGTATGACTCAGATCCATCCGAGACGGAACATTTAATCAAGCAAGCTTTGTAGTGCTGGAGCTATTCCATTCTTTAAGGCCACTGAAACTCAAAACTTTGTAGAACCCTTAAAACTTCCTCTCAAAAGAAAATATTACTTGCAAAGTGAGTAAATCTCAACCAAGCTGATATTAAACACAATGTACAACTGCACAAGGAACATAATTTTGTTCCTGCATTTTGGATCTATATTAGTCAGAAAAACATCAGTTCTTGATGAGTAACTTGGTGGCTGGTTTTGCTGACACCACAAAATGATGTTCTCTCTTTGGGGTATTTCCTTTCACAGAGAAGAAGAAAGTTAGCTGAATATAAACACAGTGCTAATGAAGTAGATTTCCACAAAAGCAGGGAGCCCTTATCTGCATACTCACAAACTCTAATTATATTTTAGTACACAGCATGGCCAAACACTGAAGAGAAAACAATGATGAGTCAGAGTAAAGCTGACCAAATATTAAATCCAAACAGGGTGGATTGAAACCACAGAGTATAATGCTTTGTATTCACTGTAACAAAAACTAGTATGCATTAAGAAAAATGCCCTTACTATAAGGTGGAATCTGCTGCAATGCAAGGTACAAACTTCCCCACAACCCTGCAGTACAGTCAGTCAGTCTCGCGATGGTTTATTTTCAGACTCCACTTAATGAAATTCATTCAGAAGAGAATCCTGAATCCATTACTAAAATTAACATGATCCATTGTCAGAGTTCAGGAAACGCTGCAGCATCTGATTATCGAACAAAGAAACCAACCTGATAATCCTGATCATCAATAGAAAATCTCTCTCTCAGGTTTCTGAAAACCATTGGACAATATTCCTTAAACTTGAAACGGCTTGGAAGATTCTCTCTGTGAAATAAATAATAAACAGTTTCATCAAAGGAGGACTGGTAGCTCTGTTTTAATTTGATAAAGCAGTAAATGCCTATGAATCAAATGTCTCTTCCTCCCACTCCCAATCCTGAAGGAGTCTAGTCATGTACAGTGAATTGCAAAGACTTGGTTGCTTCTATTTACATTGTTGTACCACCTAAATTCATTCGCATCTCTCAACTAGAGACAGTGGCCCAGATATTCTAATGGGAAGACCCTAGTATCACACCCTCCCTTCCCCCACACTCAAGTCTCCCCTCCAACAAATACCCCATCCCTCAGAGTCAACACCTCAAACTCAACCATGCCCACACCTCTACCCAACTAATTCCCACTCCTTCATCTACTTCCCTGATCCCAAAGAGCATCCACCAGTCGTATCCCAGACCAGAGTCCACCTTGACCTGGGGACAACGGTTAGCCCCCTCCCCCCCGCCACCCCCCTCCACGGACCTGGCATTCCAATCCCTCAGCCAACTGCTACTCAACCTGTCATCCTACCCACCCATTTACCTTCTTTTGGGAGCGTGGTTTCAGAATATGGCAGCTAGTGTTAGAAGGAAGGTGCGATTTCAACACCGACCACTTTGCTATCAGCTGCCTGCATTCCTGGACTGCAATGCGCTGCTCAGCAGAGAAGACTCCTGGCCCAAGCAGTCATTTGGAGAACGATAGCTGATCAGGATCAGAAATCAGCTGTCTGACCCCATTCAGAAGATCTGGACCTTTGATTTAATTATAATTTTCAACAATAGGGGAATCACGGGGACAAAAAGGATGCAACAAAAGGATTTTGATTTTACATTCAGCCATTTTTTTTTTTGTAACTGCATCCACTCTTTCAATGAGGAGCACAATGTCAAAGACTTTATTTAGGATAATAGGTCGGCACAACATCATGGGCCAAAGGATGGAAGTCTGGCTTAGGTGATGGACTGGACCATGTTCACAACTCTCTGTAGTATGTCCTATGTTCTATGACTGACTATAATTATCAACAGTTCCTACCGTGGCTGATCCGAGATCACCATTAATTGAGATTTACTTCTTAACCTTGCAAAGTAGTGACACAGTTATAGTATTAATATAATTACATTGCTGCCCAGTGTTGGCACTGATATAGTGGCAATGTCACTGGAGTTACCATCTAGAACCCCAAGATAATACTCAACCACGGGGCGCTTGTGGTAGTGTGCCAGGAGACCAGGTTCATGTCCTATCTATTCCAGAGGTGGGTAATCACATTTCTAAACAGGTCGATTGAAAATATATCCAGAACTATGTTGCATCTGTTGTACAGAAACAGACTAGTCAGACCAACCATATCAGTGTTTGTCCTCCAAACAAGCCTTCTCATTCATTATTCAAGCTCACCCTTTCAGCATATCCTTCTGTTCCTTCATCCCTCTTGCTTTCCAGCTTTCCTTTAATTGAATCCATGCAACTCACCTCAGTTACATTCCATATATGCCTTTAAGTTGCACTTCCTAAACAATCTTTGGGTGAAGAAGTTTGTTCAGAGTTTGTATTGGATTTATTGTTGACTACTACATGCTTATGGTCCTTAGCTTTGATGTCATTTGGAAACTGAAACATTTTCTCTAGATCAACCCTATTAAACCCTTTCACAATTTAAGAAAACCCTGATACAGTCAGCCCTCAGTTTAACTTCTTTTAGAGAGAAAAAAAGAAACCCAGTTCTTGAGTTAATCAAATCTCAAATCACTGGACATTGAAATTTGACAATGATATTTACACAGGGAAATTTAAGTAGATTGGCCATTGTGCACAATGCAATACTTCACCAGATTAACATTTCTTCTCTATCATTTTCCAAACGTTTATCTCCTTTTCCTCATGTCACAAACCAGTGGAAGGTGGAGGACATGACCCTCTCTACATCAATGCAGCTGAGTTGGAAATGGTCAACAGCATCAAGTTCCTAGGAGCGATGATCACCAACAATCTGTCCTGGTCCATCCACACTGATGCTACGGCCAAGAAAGCACAACAATGCCTCCAATTCCTCTGGAGACTAAGGAAATTTGGCATGTCTGTAAAGACCATTACCAGTTTTTACAGATGCACAATAGAAAGCATTCTATCCAGATGCATCATGGCTTGGACGGCAACTGCTCTGCCCACAACTGTAAGAAACTACAGAGAGTTATGAACATAGTCCAGTCTATCACATAAGCCAAATTTCCATCTATTAACTTTATCTACACTTCTCACTGCGTTGGGAAGGCAGCCAACATGAAAGACCCCACACAAGCCAGTTATAATCTCCCCTAACCTCTTCCGTCGGGCGGAAGATACAAAAGCTTAAACACACGCACCAACAGATTCAAGAACAGCTTCCTCCCCGCTGTTATCAGAATTCTGAACAGACCTCAAATTTTAAATGTTGATCACATTCTTTGTGTGCCATCTCTGCAGCCACAACATTGTAATCTTCACTCTGTTCTATTACCTTAATACACTTTGTATTATCTACCTGTGCTGCATGCAAAACAAAAAACTTTTCAAAACAAAATTAGGCACATGTGACATTAATAAATCAAATCAAAAAAATTCTCATGCAAAGTAATTCACAGGATGTTCAGCATCAATGCTGCTCTCGCAGGCCACTGCACAGGCGGTCAACAAAACAAGTCCAGCTCACTGATTCTTTCTAACACTTTACAGAAGTGCTTGCCTCTATCTTTTTCATCCAGCAACCAAGCCCTTTTCTGGAAAAAAGGCTGCGGGCTAAACTCACAGATGGATTAGATTACTATATCTTCTGAGGATATTGGAAAATCATTCAAATGTTCATAATTTAATCTGAATCCAAAAGCAAACACAATGAACCAAGAATGACTCATTATTTGAAGGGATTCTACGATTCTATTAAAATTAATCTATTATATTGAAAAAACCTTAAGACACCGCATACTGTTTCATGCTCAATAAAACAAGGTTCAAAGGCAGGATATCATATATGAATGTTGGACAGCTAAATCTGATCAGTTCAAATAATTAAACTCCCTTTTTTGTCCGTACAATAAAATTAGAGAAAGCAACATCCACCTACTTGTTAAAAAGGTGATTGTCCACTTTAATCTTGCTGTATGCTTTGAAGTCATCTGGCATCAGCATTACAGGAATCTGAACGTGGCTCAGCTCGTTGATCTGAAAAGGAAACAGTTAATACTGTTAAACTCACTTTTATGGCAGACTGTATTAGTTCCAGTGGGTTGCCTGGCAAGGTACTGTAAATTTAAAGAAGGTTGAAGATGATTCACAGAAACCATGCTGATGTGAAACAAAATAAAGGAAATTAGTGGAAGCTAGTCAATTTCAGCACTATTCTATTACCACTATTACTGGTTTTTAATACTTCAAAACATTTTTGAGTCAAATGTAATTTGACAGATTGGTTGCCAAATGCACTGGGCATATAAAACTGATCCACACAGAACATCAAAAGGTCCCTTGGTTTGATTCCCAGTCTCTGCAAATATAGCCAAAGTGCCTGCAATAGCATGGCAATTCACTTCAGCGCCGCAGAGCTACAGAGTGGAAGAACAATAAGGCAATGTCTGCTCCTGATTGCTATTGATAACTTCTACAGAGTGAGCGTTTCTGCATGTGTGCATTTGTGAGTGAGGTGGGGGTAGTGGTGGTTGGATGGATGTGTGTTGGCATGTGGTAGAGGTTGGGTGTGCATTGGTGTGCCCAGGAATTGGACTGTAAGTTGGTGCATGCACATGTGCATGGTGTGCACTCTTCTAACCATCCACATTCTAACAACCCTTGCCTGACAAAATTCTATTGAATCCCAGATGAACAACTTTTTTTGGGGGAGCAAGTTCCAGATTTCCAACACAATGGATGAAAAAGTGCTTCCCGACATCTTTCTTACAAAGACTACCTTTAATTTGTCCTCCGTATTCTTGACTACCAGAAAAAAAAGTTTCTCTCTGTCTAGCCTGTCAAACTCCCTATCTAATCCTCAAATAATTTCAAACTCAATTAGATCAGACATTAACCTTCTATTCTTATTGGAAACAACTGAGAGGAGGTGTCAAATGTTGCCAAAGGTGTTGCATTGGCACATGTATTTGTGGGGGTTCCAACCAAATTCATTCTGAAATGAATCTATGTATTCGTCTTCATAATCTACCCCTTCTATCCCTGCTAAATTTACCAAGATAAGTTGATGTTGGCCACCTCGGCATTGGCAGAAAGGATAAGAAGCATTCTCACTAAGTAAAGAAATGCGAGATACCACAAAACTCTGCCTCAATTGCCAGGACTGATTACTGGTTGGAAAGGTGTAAATTTTAATTTCATTCTTTATAAATTGACTTTGGTGGATTACCTCTCTATTTCAATTCTGAGGAGAAATAGTCATCCTTAAGCAGCATTTCTAAAACCAAACCATTATAGTCAGAGTTTCATTTTTGAAGGAAAAAAAATCACAACATTCCAAATTACAAATTCATTCAAACAACTCTAAAACAAAACAAAACAGAAATCTGACTTGCAATCTCATGAACAACGGAATTTGTTCAATTATTTCTCAACAGCTTTAGACATCGCTGCCGTTAAAGAGATGTGCCATAGCAATTTTTATTCCCTGACATAGGTGTCCTGGTATAAATGAGAAATTACTCCATTTTTGTTTCCATCAGTAAGGCCACAGCAAGTTCGCCAGTATCCTATAAACATCATGCAATGGTGCTATGCAATCTTGCTTCTATGCGTGTTGGAATTCATTCACAGAATCTGATCACCTCTGACAAGACCAGCATTTATTCATCAATCCATATTATCCTCAAGAAGGTGGGTATGAATTGCATTCTTGACTAGGTAAAGCCTATGTAGCGCAGGGTTGGGATTTTCTGGATTTGTAACCAGCACAAAGGAATAGTGAGTGATATTGCTCCAAAATCAAGATGTGTGAGAATTGGAGGAAAAATTTCAAGTGGTAGTATTCCCATATGTTTGCTGCCTTGATTGTCTAAGTTGTTCAGATCAGAAGTTTGGAAGCTGCTGTCGAATAGCTCAAGTGCAGTGCATTTTGCAGATGATCGACACTGCTGCTACTGCATCAGTGTTGGAGGAAATGAATGTTGTAGTTATATGATGAGGTGTAGATCAAGTGAGATGCAGCTTCTTAGATGCTGTTGGAGCTGCCCTCAGGCAGGTAAGTGGACAGTATTCCCTCATGGTTGTGCCTTGCTCATAGTGATCAGGCACTGGGAAATCGTCAGATTATTTACTTGCCAGAGAATTCCCAGCTCCTCTAGTAGGTGCAGTATTTATGTATCAGAAACAAATTGCTGGAGAAAGTCAGCAAATGCGGCAGCACTTGTAGTGAGAAAGCAGAGTTAATTAAGTTAACTGAGTTTCCAAACTTCTGCATTCTAAAGAAGGGCCACTGCATCTGAAACATTCTCTCCACAGGTGCTGTTGAGTCAAAGCAGAGTTTCTCCAGCAATTTCTGTTTTTGTTGCAGATTTCCAGCATCCACAGTTGTTTGTTTTATACTGTCGCGGTATTTGGTCCTATTAGGGTTATGATCAATGGAAATAACAAGGATATCGGTGGCAGAGAATTCAGCAAAGTTAATATCTTTTTACATTGAAAAGGTATGGTTAGATCTAAATAAGGTAGCCATAGTCCTGTTGGAGCAGAGAGTTACTCTCTCAGAGAGAGAGCACAAATGATGGTTTAACCTGAGAGTTGCCACACTTCAAGACAGGGAAGATTTTGAGAAGGAGAGTCCTCCATGAAAACCATAGTTGCTTGAACCCAAACTGCTGGCATCAAACTGCATCACAATCCAGTCATCCACCAAAAGAATGTATGCTGAATTCAAATGCAGATTGTGCCATTCATGTGCAATAGTATTCACATGGTAGGATGTACAGCACAATTGCAGAATCAAGTCCTCCATTTTGTCTAAATCTAAACACAAAAATAATTTGAAATAAATGTAGCACCTTTAATGACCTCAGGATATCGCAAACACTTTTATAACCTATGAAAAATTTTTAAAATATTTTTGGCCATTATGGGTCTCATGGGCAATGCAAGGGTCAAGTTACATACCACAATGTATTAATAACAAGGCAATGTGTTCTAATGGCACTGGGGGGAACCTCCTATTCTGGCATTCTTTATGTTCTGAGGGAGGGTTACTGAACCCAAAATGTTAACTCTGATTTCTCTTCACCGATGCTGCCAGACCTGCAGAGTTAAGAGCATTGCATTACCAGAACACTACGTAATTTGCTCTCTTTCGAAAAAAAATAATTAGCAAATCACTAATTTAACACTGGATCATGCCACAAGTACACCCCACTACACATTTTTGTTTGCAAATCTTTACTTAATTCATGTTCCTAAGCCTGCAACTTGCCTCAGGTACACAATTATTAAATCCCAACACGTTAGGATGCTGCAAACAAAAAAAAACTGTAGTTCCTATATTTATCTGTCACTTCAAGAAACTCTTCAATTAGCAACCCAGGTAGTAATCTGAATTACTAAAACAATAATTCAAAAACAGAGTTGCCAGTAATTTTTATATATCTGATAGTGGAAGTAGTGCTAAATACAACACAATTATTACCCAAGCATAGCATTGTACCGTAGCAAATCATAAATTGCAGAAACCAACAATCATTAGCTTACAGCAAGCAGATACAAGACAAGTAACAGGTATCAACTGAAATTTCTTTAGCTGCTCCATTGTAATTCTGTTAACATAACCTGCATAATTATGATTTTTATAAAAGTGTTTTGTTAACCTAGATATTTTACAATTAAAACATATTATTCTTGGCAAGCTTTTTTAAAGAAACCTAACTTCCATTGCAGTTTTTTTTAAATTCACATGTGAGACATGGGTGTTACTGACTGGGCCAACATTTATTGCCTATCCCTAGTTACCTTTGAGAAGGCAGTAGTGAACTTTAATCATGAAAAGGTGACTGTCACACTTTCTTATTGATAAGAGCAAATTGGATTTTTATACAGCACCTTTTCAGTAATTCTTTGTCCTGAGGCAATGTAATCAGATTAAAAAATAAAATATCAAAGTAAGAAACTTTTGAAGAAGTGAGTGGTTAAAGAGGTTGGTTTTACAGGATCACAGTAAAGAAACGCAGAGGGGGTGATTTTGGGAGGGAGCATTTTTGTGAAGGGTTCTGACAAAGGGTCATCGGACCCGAAACGTTAACTCTGATTTTTTCTTCGTGGATGCTGCCAGATCGGCTGAGCTTTTCCAGCAACTTTGTTTTTTCCTATTTATAGCATCCGCAGTTCTTTCAGTTTTTACTTACAAAGTACAAGATGCTTTACATTTGCAACTTCAACTCAGCGAGTTATTTCAATTAAGTTTCAAACATTTACAGGTAAGTCATTTTCTTTTGCATGTTAAAATGCCAGCAATCCCAACTCCCAATGGACTGTCAGGCACAAAAACTAAATATTGAACCTGTATAGATAGCATATCCTACTGAGCAATGGATATTCAGACAACTGCTGGATTAAGAGCTGAGTCAGGGGAAAATAATCAATTAAAAACACTCAATTTGATTTGACCTGGTTTATGCAAAATCAACCTCAAATTCCCATGAAAATTCTGTTAGATAATAGAGAGCTAATCAGACTTCTACCATGAAGTCTTTGAGAGTTTGTTCATGGCTTTCAATCTGGGTTTCTCATACATGTTCTTGGATACCAATTAAAAGAAAATCTATTGAACGTACTCTCCGTGGAACAGGTGGGGCAATGGTCTAGACATAGACTTTCACCTCAAACAGTGTCAAATTCAACCCAGCCATTAGGGCAAACATCTCAACTGACCACTGCCGAGAAAGGTCACGGACAAAATGGTCTGAATACACCTCCTTGTAGACAGGGATTTACAAAATAAAATTAACAAGAGCAAAAAGTGGGATTCTCAATTGCCGGCAATAACTGATAGTAACAGGAAAAGGGCATCCAGACCCTTGAGCTCATTCCACTGTAACATTAAATCGTGACAGTCTTTAGCTCAACTCTAGTTACTTGCCCTCTGAACTGTAGCTTTATCCGACTCTGCATTTGACTGTGTTTCTAAATGGAGAAAGGCTTTGGAAATCCAAACCACAAAGGGAGTCAGGAGTCCGAATTCAGGAGTCTCTTAAAATTAACATGCAGATTCAATTGGCAGTTAGGAAGGCAAATACACAATGTTAGCATTCATTTCAAGAGGGCACGAATACAAGAGCAGGGATGTACTGCTGAGGCTGTATAAGGCTTAGGCCAGATCTCATTTGGAATACTGTGAGGACAGACGTGCTGGCATTGGAGGGAATCCAGAGGAAGACTAGAATAATCCCGGGAAAGAAGGGCTTGTCATACAAAAGGAGTGGTTGAGGACTCGGTCTCAACTCAATGGAGTTTAGAAGTATGGGGGGAATCTCATTGAAACTTACAGAATACTGTGAGGCCTGGATGGAGTGGACGTGAAGAAAATTTTTCCATTAGTAGGAGAGTCCAGGACCTGAAGGCACAGCCTCAGAATGAAGGAACAACTCCTGAGAACTGAAATGAGGCAGAATTTTTTCAGCCAGAGGGTGATAAATCTGTGGAACTCATTGCTGCAGAAGGCTGTGGAGGCCAAAACATTGAGTGTATTTAAAAAAAAAATCCCCTTACCAATCAAGAACCCATCTAAGGTTATAGGAGAAGGCAGGAGAATGGGGTTGGGAAACATATCAGCCATGATTGAATGCTGGAGCAGACTCGATGGGCTGAGTGGCCTAATTCTGCTCCTATTCCTTATGGTCATGACAGGAGTGCTTGATGTTGAAATGTTTGGCATTCTCAGAAGTAAAATGCCATTCTTTTCTTTAAAAAAGATACACTGCTGACAATGTTCTCTATCTCAATTTTTCTGAAGTGGCTGGATGGCTCTTTCTTTACCCTGTTGACACAACTGGTGAAATAACTCCACCGAGGCTGGAATCCGTCACCGAGACACCTTCTTTTTACACACAAACAGCCTTTGGCTTTTAGTACTGCCTCATTCAGAGTCAGGTACCACCAGACTGTCAGTATCTCTGACACTCATTCTTTTTCTGTCAGCCAGGGCTCCTTCATTGGACCAGATTAACAGCCTCAATCAGGGAACTCATATTCTATGATGTCCACCTGGCTGACGTCATTGCAATCACTACAACTGGCATCAGTTTGGATCTAACGTACTGCTCTCGTAACAGTTGGCATATCTGCTGTTAGTGATATTGTGACAAATGAGAAGCCACTGTTGCGTGTAGATTGATGTTCGTGCCTTGCTTCTATGCACTGGGCCATGACGAGTCTGTGCTGTGTAAAACGAGAAGTGTCCCAGTATCAGCTGTGCCTCAGTGGACAACACTCTCACATCTGGGTTAGAAATTTGTACTGAGAGAGAATGGTACTTTCAAAGCTGGAGCCTTTAGTTAACTGTTAAACTGAAGTCTTGTCTGCTCTTCCAAGTGAACCTAAGTAATCACATTACATTATTCCAAAGAATGGCAAAGCAGTTCTCCCTGGGCAGCAGAACAGATAATCTGGTCATGATTAGGTTCCTGCCTTGCTGTGTGTAAACTGACTGCCATATTTCTTACATTATCATATCACCAGCAGCGCAGTGTCGTGTCATCAATTCAACTGGAACGTCAGCACTATTTATATACTTAAGTCTTTTCAGTAGGGTGTGAATCAATGATATCCAACTCAAAGACAAGAGAGCCACCACCTATATATAAATGCTGAGAGTAATGCATCTAGGCTGTGGCAGAGGACATAGAGACAGGGGTGACAAAACAAGTTTCACACTGGTCAATGTAAAATTTAATAGGCATGTGATCACATGGCTACAATAGCAACTGTTAGAGGAGGGAAGAAAGAAGTCTTGAAATTGTTGCTTCTGCCCAGTTCTGTACTGCAACCACACTAGAGTTTCATTAAAAGAACAGCACGTTATTTTCTAACTGCATAGGCCGTCAGCCCATGTTATTGGTGTATCACACCCAGAATGTTGGATTGCCGAGTATTTCCAGTCTTGCAAGGGCCATTAACTAGAAGTGTGGGGGGGTGGGGGGGTGGGTGGAAGGACTGTACAAAAATTAGACTCAATACCCAACAGGTCCTGTAGTATGTTTTCAGTTCCAGCTCTCTACCTGTTCAGACATTGCTCCCACTTGGCTGACTGCATGCCTTGGAAGCTGAGTAAGTGATGCTTCACCTAAAGGAGAAATGAGTCAGATTTTAATTTCTACTACAACAGCCATAAAACATTGACCATTGTAAAGTGTCAATTGTTATTGAGAAACCTAGCTGAAGGACTAAAGGTTCAAAGTGAAGAATACTACCAAGTTTGGTGGAGTGGGAAGAGAGACATATCAAGCCGTGATTACATGACATTAAACTTGTTTCTCTAATAATAAGAAATGAGGGGGAAAATTCAGGGGCAGTACAATCAGGCCCTTTTCCAATATTGTGAAGCTGCTGAGAATAGGAGAATGTGCAAAATGGTACATTAGGGGCTTTGATGGAACACAGACCAAATTTCACAGTTGTATCGAGCAAATGGAAAAAGACAAAATTGTTCTTTCAACATATAATTTGCAAGAATAAATTCACAAGATCACTTCCTTAAGGGACAGAAGGTCATTCAGCTCATCTTAGCTTATCCAAAAAGAACATACCCATATTCTTCCAAATCCTCTTCATACTCACAGCATCCAAGTTTCTTAACTGATCAAGTATTTCAGTCTCCTACCTTGAAGTTCAAACCACAAATACAAGGAGAAAGAAAAGCCAATAATGGAGACCATAAGTAGGTGAAAATGGGTTGGCTGTGTTGAAAGCCGCCAATGTGATGATAAAACCTGGGGTGTAGAGTTGCGTATTGAACGTGAAAGGAGACAAAAACAGAAATTGCTGGTAAAGCTCAGCAGGTCTGGCAGCATCTGTAAAGAAAAATCAGAGTTAATGTTTTGGGTCCAGTGACCCTTCCTCAGAACTGAAACATTAACTCTGATTTCTCTTCACAGATGCTGACATACCTGCTGAGCTTTTCCAGTAACTTCTGTTCTTGTATCTGATTTAAAGCATCCGCAGTTCTTTCAGCTTTTACATGGAAGGTGGTGTTCAGGCCCAAAAATTATTGAAATTGATACTGAGTCCTTAAGGCTGCGGGGTGCCCAAACGGAAAACGAGATGCTCTGTTGCCAATTATCGCTTACTTCTCTAGTCACAACCACAATCCTAGCGCATCCCACCCCCAAAATGATCCCTCGCCTCCTTCCGCATATATACCACCATTTCCTCACAATTACCCATTCTGAAGGAGGGCCACTGGACCCGAAATGCTGCCTCTGCTTTCTCTCCACTGACATTGTTAGGACTGCTGAGTTTCTTATGCCTTTAAGCCTTGGTATCATTCTGTTGATTCTCTTCTATACTCTCTCTAACAGAGCTGACCTGAGTTTGGTGACCAAAACTGGACACATCATTCAACACATTATTCCAGATTGAATCAGGTCAAGGCTCTTGGACAACTGAAGCATCACTACTTTTCTGAATTCCATTAGCATTTTTTGATTCCTCTTGCAGCTGGCCTTTCTTTTACTGATCTGAACACATGGCCTTCTAAATTTCTTTGCTCATTTAGAGTTCCATTTATATTTTTTAAGATCCAAAGTAGATGAATTCACACTTCCCCACACTGAACATTGACTAACTCAGTCCACAGCTCTTTGTAATTTCCTCCTCCCACCCACACACTGCTTTTCCTGCTTACTTAATTTCATCTACAAACTTGGAAATACAAATTTTCATACCAATTATTAATTTATACACAGTGAAAAGTTAAGCTCCCGGTATAGATTCCTGACTTGTCACATACCAGCAGAGAACAAAGTCTTTATTTTTAAACTGAGGCACCTCTGCCCAACCAAATACTAACCTACATCAAAAGGTTACCTCAAATTCCATGTGGAATCATTTTTTGCTTGTAGTCTTTTGTTTAGAAAATTATCATGTTCCCTTTATGAATTGGTAACCAAACTGAATGCAGCATTGCCGAAGTGTGGCCTACATTAATATCTACAATCATACAGAATCCCTATAGCCTGGAAGCAGGCCAGTTGGCCCACTGAGTCCACATCAACCCTACAAACAGCATTCCACCCAGACCCATTCTTCCCTCCTACCTCAGCCCTGTAACCCTGCATTTCCCATGGTTAATCCACCTAGCCTGCATATCTCTGAACACTATGGGCAATTTAGCATGACCAATCTACCTAACCTGCACATCTTTGGGAGGAAACCCACGCGACAAAGGGAGAAGATACAAACTCCACACAGACAGTCGCCCGAGGGTGGAACTGAACCCAGGTCCCTGGCGCTGTGAGGCAGCAATGCTAACCACAGAGCCTATGTGCTGCCTCATCTTTTCCTTGTATTCCACTCATTTGGTTATATAGTTCAGGATTCTACCTGCTAGGTTGCCTGCTGGATTCCTTGCACAGTCAGTAATATCATAGTAAAAGAAAACAACACTGATGATTTTTAGTACACACAATCAATGAAGTAAAAACTACTCAAAGTGAAATCTATGTGCAACATACACGCTGCTGAAGATTAATTTGGCAAAACAGAATGGACTTTCTCATTTCAGAAGTTTCAATAAGCAATGATAATTCTTGTGGTGGCTACTTCAATTAATTTAAGAAACTGCTACAGAATAGATTTTGGTAAAACCATTAGCAGTTATTAGTAAAAAAATTATTTGCAATTTTATTAGTATGACACTTTTTGCTAATACATCAACAGGAATTTACGGATTTGATCAATTTATTTTTCTGTCACACTCGGCCACAAAGATCCCTTACGACACATTAAAAGGTAATGTTAGAAGGATGCAGGAGCCCATGGAGTTGCAGATTAGCAAGAACTACTGCCTACAAGAAAACTGGTGGAGAAAGGATTGATACTTGGGTAGGAAAGGAAAAAAAACAAACAAACGTCAGATTTTAAAATTGTCAGAGAGTTGGAAAACGGAAACAGAACACATGAAGAAGCAAAACTTCATACAAAGCCAAACTGTCTTATTTAACTCAAATATAGTATTGAGTAATGGACTGACAGTACAAAGTGGTGGTGCTAAATGATTTCAGAATTGTATGAAATTTACACAACTCACCAGTCTCACATTTTTGTAGAAGGATGGCACCTTTAATTCATTAACAGATGACAATCTTCAGATGGAGTTGAGAGATTTTAAAAACAACATGTGTTTGCATTATCCACCATTAATATATGGATGCAAATTCTAGCTCAGAGCAAGGTATTCCCAGTAAACCAAATATAAAGTTTGCCTCTTGGAGTATCGACACATCTGGAGTATCTTGCCCAGATAAGAAGTTCTAAATCTGGCCAGATGCTTCAGACATGAACAGAATTCTAATTCCCAAGTGCTGATCAAGTTCAAAGACGATATTCAGAATCCATTCATGGATCTGTCCAGGGACAATTTCAGATTACACAGGTACAATAATAATTCTGTTATAAAACGGATTTGATTAACACTAAAACTTTTGAGCAGTGTCAATTAAAATGAACATACAATTAGGAGTAGGCCAGTCAGCCCCTTAAGCCTAGTCCACCATTCAAAATGTTCATGGCTAACAGGATTACTCCACATTCCCACCTACTCACCAACAGCATCACCTTATCAAGAATCGACCTACCACTGTCTTAAAAATACTCAAAGAATCTGTTTCCAGTAAGGCAATGGTTGAGGCTGGGGCAAAAGGAAGCAGGTTTCATGTTAAGCAGTGCTGTGTGAACTGCTTGGAAAGCAAATGGACTGTAGAGACAACAAGGTGCAGAGCTGGATGAACACAGCAGGCTAAGCAGCATCAGAGGAGCAGGAAAGCTGATGTTTCAGGCCTAGACCCTTCTTCAGAAGAAGGGTCATTTCTGAAGAAGGGTCTAGGCCCGAATCGTCAGCTTTCCTGCTCCTCTGATGCTGCTTGGCCTGCTGTGTTCATCCAGCTCTGCACCTTGTCTCGGATTCTCCAGCATCTGCAGTTCCTGCTATCTCTGGACTGTAGTGGTTGTGTGTATTAGGGCTCAGGAAGAAGTTCCAAGAGTAGTTGGATAGATCTATACTGTGATGTTAACTCTGTTTTCTCCTCCACAGATGCTGCCAGGCCTGCTGAGCTTTTCCAGCAACTCTGTTTTTGTTCCTGATTTACAGCATCCGCAGTTCTTTTGGTTTTGTTTCCTATACTGTGAGAACTCAGTAAAGGATCTTAGGCGCTGCTTCATGCAACTCAGTAAGATTAGAACTTGGTGAAAAGCTCCTTGGGCAGTACTAGCTTCTGTAGTTAGTGAAAAGCTGGCATCTAAATGCTAAAGTGCAGTTTTGAGAAGTCAGGTGAGGACAGGCTCAGAAAAGAAAGGTGATCAACCAGAACGTAAGCAGTCAATGAAACAGTCCATCATGGAACATGTCTTGAGGGAGTCGAGACCAGATCAAAGTGTGAATTGTAATCCCTTGACAAGTTTTAACAATTTTACAACCTATTATGTCACCATTATTTTGGTAATGGGTGAGGAAAGATTGCTGATTAATCTGAGATATGACAATCACATTTGCTAATTGATGTGTACTGTGGGGTGTTACTTCTAACTTTCATATATCACATAAACAATATACTAGATCATATACCTGTACTAAGTCTGCGCAACTGAGTTTAATTTGTTCATTCAGAACCATGGAATCTTATGATTTCTTTCTCTTTTTAAGTATCTGGGATTTCACACTTTGGTCCCTAGACTGATCATAACACATCCGGCAATCTAGTCCAAGATCAGAATATAATTGTGATGTGACTCGGAGTCACACCTGATTTTGAAGTGAGACAGAATGGAACACCTTTTCCTGCTGTGACTGAATCCTTATGAAAAACTCAACAAGATTTAATAGGCAGAATAGTTCTCAAGCCATACCCATTCACTCATCCTGATTATTGATCGCTCCCGGTTAACAAATGCCTCAATTCTACGGTCCCATTTCTAGAATCTGCTCCAGTCCCACAACTCTCCAAAATATCTGTACTGCTCTAATTCTGACCTTGTGAATATCCCCAGCTTCAATTGCACCATCATTGATGGGGATGCCTTCAGTGCCCTAAGTTTTCTTCTTCTCCATTTTTAAATCTCTATGTCTTTCCCAGGCTTTTTGTGATCTGCCTTAACAGGTCATTATGTGTCTCAATGTAAAACGTGTTTTAGAATGCTCTCATGGATATTATATTATGAAGTTGCTATATGAATGAGGTTGTATTAATTTGCATACTGTAAGAAAGAGTTCAACAATCAAATCTGTTTGGACCATCTAATGGTTGCTGCACGACAGCTTTTACAATGCTTCTTTGAAGCCTCATACAGAGGTATATACAGGATATCCTGAACTAGCATATTTTTTTTCAAGCCTTAAGGTGAATGAATGTAACATTTATCAGTAACATTCAGATACAAAAAATGAAACAGTTACTGTGACAAAATTGACAATGATAGGTGTACTGCAGACAAGGATAGATCAAATAGATGAAGAGAATGTGGGTTATGGCAAGTTAATTGTCATTTCATACTGACAACAAAATTAGCATTTATTCCTGAGGCAGTGTAATTGACTTAAGTTCTCACTTGCAACACCAGAATCAATCTGTTCATGTGGCTGAAGCATAGGGTATACTTTCTTATTGTAAATTCAATTTCTCACCTCCAATGAACGCTGAACTAAAACTGGACCAACAACTTTGTACAGCTAATACACACCTGAATTCAAACTTAAAGTAAGAAATACCAATTCAGAGCAGTATAACACAAATTAAATAGAATTTACAGCAAATTCAGCCCAACTCATCTTTGAACACATTTTTGCTCCACATAAATCTTTCCCATCCTCCTTCATAATTCTAACAAGAAATTGTTCTATTCCTTTTTCTCGTTTGCGTTTATTTATTGTCTTTTTAATACCTTTATGCTATCTACCACAATTAGTTCTTGTGTTAATGAGTTCAACATTGTAGTCAGTTAATCTCTAGGTAAAAACAAATTGCCTGTATTCCCAACTGGATTTATTTGTGACTATTGTACACTTATGATCTCAGATTTTAATCTACCACACAAATGGGGCCATCGTCTTTATTGCTACCTTATCAACAACAACTAGCATTTATGTGCTGCATTTTACAGGGTCAAATGTCTTAAGATTGTTTACAGGAATAGGCTGGTACCATGTGAAATCTGACATTCAGAAGAAGTTTGGTCAAGGTTTAGGCTTTAAGAAGTGTTTAAAAGAAAAGAAAAGTTCACAGAAACAACGTTTGCTTCCGAAGTCACCTTTGGTTGACACAGGCATCACAAAAGCACTTTACAACAAGACTGTGATTGAAAATTCACTACGAACGAGTTTCATATTTCACACTTGCTTTCTTTGCCACATCTGATAAACTGCATTCTGCTACATGGCTCTTGAAGAGCATTAGTATTTTAGGTCTCAGCTGTGGTTCAGTGGTACTCTCACTGTGGAGTCAAAAGGCTCAATGCAAGGTTTGAGCACATAATCCAGGCTGACAGTTCAATGTAATACTGATGGAAAGAACATTGGTGCCGTCTTTAACATGCAATATTAAATCTGAAAACTGCTGCAAGATGAAACATGTTTCCAAAGCTTTAGATCCTGCACTCATCAAAAGATCCCAATAATACTTTAACAACGATTCTTCCAATGTTTATCAATCAACTGGCATTAATAAAACAAAATTAATTAAAATAAATCTGATCCATTTTCACAATGCTGTTTGTAGAACCTTGTTATTTTTGAAGTGGCTGTCACATTTGCCCACAATTCCATTTCAAAAGTTCACTGATTTCACAGCATTTTGAACAGTCGTGAATGATGGCACATCAATTCAACATCTTTACTTTTCCCTCCCATTTTACCTTCGGCAGAGAAATCACCCTCCGGTACACTGTTCCAGCTGCATACATCTTCTGCTATCCATATCAATTTTACATCTCAATTTTTGACCAATTTCCTTTGGTTTTAACCCCTGACATAGCTATGATAGCCATGGAACTCTCATTACTTATTAATATTTGGAAACCCTGATATTTATGCATAGAATTTTCATGCATCAGGCATTTGTTACAAATTTTACTTAAGTTTTTTTGACAATTTGATGATCTTCCCTTGCTCACTTACTTCTGTTTTTGCAGTTCCTTAGATGATGTAAACAATGCTACACAATCCGGAAAAGTTGTTTTTCTTTCAAAAATATGAGTTCCAAGCAGAGTTTGAAAGGCAATTTTTATTGAATGTAAATGTAAAATATAACCAACTCCTTACATTACTGTTCAACAAACCAGTTACGCTAAGGTATGTAAAGTTGGTATGTTATGTCATAACCAATAAACTTAATGCATAAGCATCATAGCAACAATCAAATGAATTTTTAAAAAATGGGTGTGGGTTCATGTAAGAGGAAACTAGATACTGTAGTGGGGAATTATCAGAGTCAGTAATCTGTGACAGTGTGATCAAAGTAACATTAAGAGTTTCTCCAGCTAAACAGCCTCCTGAGCTTGTAATCAGGCACCAAATGTAAAGACAGCTACATTCACAAAAAGGAGGAAAAGACATGATGAAACTTTCCAATTTTTTTTAAGGAACACATGTTTCACAAAAACAGAATACTAGCCACGAAGGACCAATTTCAAAATAGTACCCCAGATTCAGTAAAGTTATGACTCAAACTTGGGATTTATGATGAATAATGTAGCAAGATTTGCGTCTTTAGGTGAATTTGATGCATGCCACAGGGTGTCTAAGGCCACGTGGTGTTTAAAGCAACATTCTCATCAATCACATTTCTCAAATTTGTGTTCCTATCCACCACAAGGGTAAAAGCACTAACAATCTTTACCAAATCTTCAGGCCCATGGAGGTTATTACGAAGGAAAATGGCAGCAATAACTCATCAAGGCTCCATGGCAAGGAAGGGCAGTAGATACATGGGAACATTCCCATCCAAGTCAAGAACCATCCTGACTTGGAACTATATCAAACATCTCTGGGTCAAAATTCCCTAACAGCACTGCGGGTGTACCTACATTATATGGACTGTAGCAGTTCAAGAGAACAGCTCACCACCCGCTCATTCTCCTGAGCAATTTCCGTACATTTTGGCATTTGACTGCCACAATAAATAAACTGTTCCAATAACAATAGCATAAAATCTTGCAATTCCAACCAGAATCTGATGAAATGATAGGAGGGACAATTAACTCCATGGAGTTGTTCTGTCATTTCAACGTGGGAATGGGAGATCCCAGATAAACTTCAAAACTCTTGCCCAATTTTCTAATTTCAAAGGACAAAGAGGCCAATTCAATTGGCATTCCTCACCCTAACTATTCAGCTGGCAACAGAACAATCTGATGGTTGGCTGAACCGTGCACATGTTCTAATTGCAGAATATGGCAAGTTGTGAGAATGAGAAAGGTTCAGTGATATAACTGGCCTCAGAATGGCATGTCTAGCATTCCAATTCCGAATGATTATACTGCTAGAAAGTGTGCACTGTATCAAACTCAGCTGTTTTAGTCCCCCATAATTAAAACACACGTGCATGAAATGGCCACTTGGCTGGGGTACCAGCCAAGTGAAAGCAAGCAAGAAACAGCAAGCCATTTTTGGAGCTGTAGCCCATGATAGTAAAAAGCTGAAGAACTTTAACGTGGGTTTTGCACTTATTATCGTCCAGCTAAGTTGGCTACGTTTTTTAATTCTTGTGCTGAACTGCTTGTAGAAGGTATGAAATAGGATGAACTAAAATGACAGATCAAACTTCACAGCACAAATCAGCCTAGCCAGAAAGCACTGCCCATCTAGCTGAGTTAAAAAAGCATTTTATCACTCACTTAAAAAGGCCAGTTTTCTTTCTATTCATCGATAGATATGAGTGTCATGCCTAAGGCCGGCAGTAATTGCCCATCCCTAAATCTCTTCAAGATTCTTGAACCACTGCAGTCCACGTGGCACAGGCACCCACAATTGCAGGGTGAAATCTTATTAACTTATTTCACAGATTTATGAGGAAATGACAAATTTAAAAAGGAAAGTGAAATTCTGCAAGCAACACAAACAGGCAGCATCCATTCTCTCCTGTGCCTGAAATGCTCAAGTATTGTCTAATTAATTTCCGAGGATACTTCACTCAGACAACGATCTTTTGACTTGATTACTATGGATTATAACATTACCACTCCCCAGAAATCCGTATTAAAGAAGGAGACTTTAGGATACGAACTTAATTTACAAAAGTAATTGACGTATGCATATTTCTTTCCTTACAGAATTACATGGAATTTATAGCACAGAGATGGGACATTTTGCCAACTGACATCTATCTACTGTCTCTACTTTATCCAACACTCTTCAATTCTGTCTCTCATCTCATACTTATTTCGTACATTAAATCAAGGTTATTTGTCTCATCTTCATTAGGAGGTTGTGAGATTCACATTCTAACAAATTTACGTATTTAAAAAAATATAATTGGTTACTTAGAAGACACTTGTTAGTAACATTCTTATATTATGTCCCCTGGTTTTACAACCCCTCAGAAGTGGAAACATTTATACAGATACAGATGCAGAACTGATTTCGAAACAATATTAAAATAAATTCATAAACACAGGTTCCTCCAGTGGTTCAATGAGCAAAATAAAACAGATAAAGAAAGACCCAGGTTCAATTCTCCATCTGTACTGGGGTTGATTGCAGTCTCAGTCCAGTCACTGCATTTGGTGTGAGAAAAGCCAGCCAGGGAGGAGGAAGGATCACAGTAAGTATGTAACTGTGGCGTTCCACTGCATTTCCCAGCCAACATGGGGAACAGGTGAACCGAGAACTTCCCTGAATGAATAGGTAGATTGTGAAATCACTAGCTAAACCACTACACCAAAGTCAGACTTTTTATTTTAAAAAAAATCAATTCTTCTAATCCAAACCATCCACCTCATATTACTGGGGTGAACCACTTAAACAAGGGCTTGCATTTTATAAGGTAGCTCCAGAGCTATCCAAAAGGACACAAGTTCTGCCTTCTAACTCCAAATGTACTACTGCAATGCTCCATCACCCGATAATGAAGAATCCTCGGATGCATTGCATCAGCATCACTGGAACTGGAGGAGGCCATTCTGTCCCTCAAAACAGTTCCATTATCTACTGAGATAACAGTTGATCTGTCTCCACATACCTGTATTGGCTCCGTAACCCTCAATACCCTTACCTAGCAAAAATCCATTGACGTTTTATAAAAAAAAAGGGGTTCACCACTGTGGCATTAGGATGTACATTTGTAGCTTCAGGAACTTTTATTGCGTCTTTATAAACCAGGTTGGTATCAGGATGCTAAAGGTATCAGGATGCTAAAAATGACCTTCTCCACACACACAGACACTCAGTCACAAACTTGTTTGAAAACGTAACATTACACTAAATGCTGTAATCCCAAAGTGAAATCATGAAATTACGGGAATTACTGGACCCAAAACACAAGACAAATTATAAACCATAACCCACAATTGTGCAAAACTAACACATGCGGCCCCCAAAATAACTAAATACTCACTTAAATCATTGCCCTGCCTCCTTAATTTCGTGGGTTTGTTTGGAAGGGGGATTTTGATGCCTGTGAGCATTCTTAAACAGTTATTGTGAAAGATAAAACCTCAAGCTCGGTAGAGCTAGGCCGCAGAAGCCTCGGATTTGCCTGAGTAGAGAGCTCGACCTGAAGGTACAGTTGCTGGAATCCGGAAATTGCACCAAAAGAGGGGAGGACAATTTTTTTTTTAAAAATGACACGACTCCGACAAAGTCAGTTTTATTAATAACAGACGACGATTTTTCTTTCTACTGGTTTGTAATAAACTTTGTCAGAAATCAAGCCACTGAGACGAAAAACATAAAAGCCGAAAAATCTAGAGAGAAAGCAATCCACTACTGACAATGTGAGATTTAAATATTAATAATAATTATTTATAATTTTAAATGGAAACAAAATAACACCACACCTCTCTGGACCCGAGGAACAAAAAATGTACACGAGCCCGAAATAATCAAGCCTAAAAGTAGCTCTAAATATTCCAATAAATAAGCCCTGCTAAAACAAAACTGATCGAAATAAAATTATTAATTTTTCTTCTTTATTGAAGCCCAACTCCTCCCTCCGCCCTAAACGGGATCTTAAACAAGACGAAAAAAATGCATTTCTGCTTTCCATTTTTATTAATCAAAACAATCTAAGTCATTTAAACATTGTTCAGCAACAATATATTTACTTGTCATTCATTATTAGATGAGGTTCCCTCCTAAAAGATCTCCTTAAAATGTAATAGGCCTCCAGCTCCAAACCCTCCCTCCAAAAAGGCTAGGTTGATCCTTAAAAATTAAACTGAAAATCATTTTTAAAAGCTTGTTTTCTCTCGCAAAATGCACAATCTTAAATTAAGGTCTAAAAGAAAAAGATTATAAAGCGTCTGTGCATCTTAAACCATCACTCTCTCAAGTTCCAGCTCCCCGTATCAAAGTACATTATCCTCTTTAAGATGCATGAATAAATAAATTATAATAATTCCAATAATTAAGACAGATTTGATCTTACTCACGGTGTGGTTGACTCCCCACATCAGGACACTGAGTAGGGGCTCACTAGCCCTGAAGAGCTTCACTTTTTGAGCCACAAAGTGTTTCTTCTTGGTTTTTGTCTTGCTGGCACTGGCAGTACAGTTGGCTGCCATTTTTGTAAAACAAAATTTACCCCCCCTCAAAAAAAAACCAAATGCAAGAAGAAAAAGGACCTTAGTATTTTCCTTTTGCACCTCCCCTTGCTTCTGGTATTTGTTAATTCTTAGCCTTTAAATTCCTAGGCTTGACGGCACATTGCAAACGTGAGACCAAAATGTCATGGTACCTCCTTGTGAGTGGACGAGTGAGAACTAAAAAACCCTATGAATGTCTCTTGTTTGTCTGTCTCGGTGTCTCTCTCCCTCTCACTCGCCTTCTTTCTCCAAGCTATGAGGCTGCTCCCCCTGCTGCTATAAGATGTGTCTACAACCCAATGAACATAACTGTCCTTCCACACAGTGGGAAACACTGCCACCTACCAGTACCAGAAGACAGTAAGATATGGGAGCAGAATTAGCCCATTCAGCCCATCGGGTCTGCTCTGACATTTGATCATGGCTGATATGTTTCTTGACCTCATTCTCCTGCCTTGTGCCTGTAACCCTTGATCCCCTTAGCAGTCAAGGATCTACCTATCTCTGGCTTAAATACACTCAATGATTTGGCCTCTACAGCTGAAATAACTGCACAGAGATTGGTATCTTGTCACCAAGTCACCCTTTATTTACATGTGCACAATACATGGGCTGTAACTAGCCAGCTCAAAGCTAGTCTGTAGACTGAGTATATCTTCTGAATCTCCTGTTAATATCTGTCAGCCAGGACTCCCTGATTGACCCAGGTTAACAACCTCAAACAAAGGATCTCGTAGTCAATGAGATCCCCCTGGCCCTGGTTCTAATCACGACAACAGCCCTCGGTGGCAATGAGTTCTAAAGAGTCACTGTAGCGATTGTAATGAGCTAAACCAGCTAGACATCATGGAATACTAGTTCCGTGATTGGGGCTGTTAATCTGGTCCAATCAGGGAGCCCTGGCTGACATAAAAATGTTGGGTGTCAGGGATACTGACACTTGTGCTTGACTCTGAATGAGGCAATACTATTAAGGACTGTTCAGATGTAAATAAAGGTTGACTTGGTGATGCGATACCAGCCTCTGGGAGTTATTTCAGTTACCACCCTCTGGCTGAAGAAATTCCTCTTTATCTCAGTTCTAAAAGGTCGTCCCTTCACGCTTAGGCTGTACCCTGTGTCCTAGTCTCTCCTACTGCTGATTTCTGAATAGACGTGAAACCATTTAGTCGTTCAGAAAGTTGTGTGTCCAAGGCACCCTCCTACCCCTTCCATCCCCCAGCCAGTTACACAGACTTGGGCACATAACCTTATGTGGTACTTTGGTACAGTCCTGAGCGTGTGCTGGACTGCTGCTACCCTCTGCTTCAGGTTAAATGCAGTCCTCATCCACATTGTTGGACAGACGTAAAAGATGGTGTGGTGCTATTCAAAGAAGAGCCGGCAAGTCACCTGTATCCTTGTCAATATTTCTTGTGTGGAGCTGAGAAAGTCACATTTTGTCAAAGCTTTTCATCTTGTATTTATCAGGATGTTTCGCAAGAATACCAATTCAAGGTGAAAGCCATTATTTGTACTGCATGAAAGGAGAGTGCTGATTGGTTGGCGTGTGAACTCAGATTGGTAGAGAGTTGCCATGTGGAATGCACCCTGTAATGATGTTTGACGGTTAACAGCAGCCTTTATATATATTTTAAACCAAGCAGGTTGACTCTGATTAGTCAGGGCATTGTCCTGAGAAATGAAGCAGCAAATGGCTATCAGCTATTTGTAGTGTGGAAACAGGCACAGTACACGTACATATTATTTCCTGTCTGCAAATAACAGGGCCTATGGATTAATATATGCAGCTGCCAATATATGCAAATGCACCATATTGTGAGCCTAACTGACAAATCTAAATTGCTTGTCAGCATTATTCGTGACATTAAGGATTATCCACCAAATGGTGTCCTCTTGCAGGATTGCATCTTATGTTATTATCTGTGCAATTACGTGTTGATTAAGTGCAGCCAGTATCTTACTTGTTGGGAACAGCTAAAGGGATACCCTGCATGAAATGATCTGCCAGTCCATGGACGTATCACCTACATACTGGCATCCATCTGGCCCTGAAATCCTATACCAAATTACTGATTTGCATGATAGGCAGAATGTCTTTTTATAGAGTCATAGAGATATACAGCACAGAAACAAACCCTTCAGCCCAACTCGTCCATGTTGACTAGATATCCTAAATTAATCTAGTCCCATTTTCCAGCATTTGGCCCATATCCCTCTAAACCCTCTCTATTCATATACCCATCCAGACACCTTTTAAATGTTGTTATTGTGCCAGCCTCCACTACTTCTTCTGATAGCTCATTCCATACGCAACACCCTTGCGTGAAAAAGTTGCCCCTTAAGTCCCTTTTAAATCTGGTTTTGGACTCCCCCACATGGGGAAAAGACTTTGTGTATTTACCCTATCTATGTCACTCATAACTTTATAAACATCTATAAAGTCACCCGTCAGCCTCCAATGCTCCAGGGAAAATAGGTCGAGTCTATTCAGCCTCTTCCTATAGCTCAAACGAAAGCTTTATGACCGCAAATGAAAGAGCCAATTTCTCCTATTGCTCAAACATTTTAACATCTTATCTTTCCACAGGGTAATCTGAGGTAGACTGGTCACTTTTCAAGAGTGACTGTATTAGGGCATTTCATAAATTTGTATGATACACAGCAAGAAATGATCTGAAACAAAAACAAAAATTGCTGATGAAACTCAGCGGTCTGGCAACATCAGTGGAGAGAAAGTAGAGTCAACATTTCAACAGAATGAGAGGCAGAATAGGCAAGGGCTATTTTCTCTGGAGTGTTGGTGGCTGAGGGGTGACTTTATCGAGGTTTATGATATCATGAGGGGCATGAATGGTGTAAATAGACAAGGTCTCTTCCCCAGGGTGGTGGAGTCGAAATCTAGAAGGCATAGGTTTAAGGTGAGAGGGGAAAGATTTAAAAGGGACCTGGGGGACAACTTTTTCACACAGAGGGTGGTGCATGTATGGAATGAGCTGCCAGAGGAAGTGGAGGAGGCTGGTACAATTACAACATTTAAAAGGCATCTGGATGTGTATATGAATAAGAAGGGTTTGAAGGGATATGGGCCAAATGCTGGCAAATGGGACTAGATTTATCTAGGGTATCTTGGGGGCATGGATAAGTTGGACCAAAGGGTCTGTTTCTATGCTATAAGTCTCTATGACTCTAGAAGGGTCACTGGACACAAAACATTGACTGTGCTTTCTCTCACATGATACTGCCAGACCTACTGAGTTTCTCCAGCTATTTCTGTTTTTATCTCAGGTTTCCAACATCTGCAGTTCTTTGCTTTTTGTGAAGAAATGACTTAATCAAGGTAGCCATTATCCAAGGTATACAGTTTGAAAATACTTAATTAGCTGGAGACCACTTTGGCATTTCCCTACAGCAGTGCAAGTCTGATTTTCTTTCTTATAATTCAGTCCTCTGTCAGGAAGAGTCAGCCTTCCTTCTGTGACTCAATGACTAAAATTTGACAGACCGCTCAAAATACATTCCAATCAGATCACCATGTGATTTCCACATAGCATTCTTCGGTCTGCTTTGTGAACCATATCCAAAATAGAACTTCCAATGAGATATGCATTTGGAACTGTTTAGAAATCATTTGTCAAAACATTCTGTGGAATAAAATAAAATTGTATGACTCATCAGAAGGATGCAAATTTCTTGAGCTCATTCTGATGTCTCTGAAAAACAATCAGGAGTGCTTCATATATGATGAATGAGTTTTAGACTGCATGATTTGCTATGTATACATCCCCAACACTGCAGCATTCCCTCAATGTTGCACTGGAGCGTTAGCTTGGATATCTCCGTTCAACGTCTTAAAGTGGGACTTGAACCCATACCGCTGTGACTCAGAAACAAGAGAACAACCAAGTGAATCACAGTGATACGCAGGAACGTAAAAAGTATAAGCGGAGGTAGGTCATGCTGCCCCTCAGGCTTGCTTGACAATTCAATAACATCATAAGAACTAGGAGCAGAGTTAGGCAAGGTGATGGCCCAGTGGTATTATTACTGGGCTTTTAATCCAGAGACCAAGGTGGATAGTGAAGTTTGAATTCAATAAAGTAGAAAATCTGGAATTGAGAGTCTAATGATGACCGTGAATCCGTTGTCAATTGTCAGAAAAGCCCATCTGGTTCATTAATGTCCTTTAGGGAAGGAAACTGCCATCTTTATCTGGTCTGGTGACTCCAGACCCACAGCAATGTGGTTGACTCGTAACTGCCCTCTGGGCAATAAATGCTGACCTAGTCAGTGATGCACATATCCTGTGAATGAATTTGAAAGTAGAAGTAGACAACCCAGCCCCTTGAGCCTGCTGTGCTATTTGATATGATCATGGTTGAACTTTTATGTCAACTACGCCTTATTCTTTTATTCTCTTAGTGAAAAATAAGTCAATAAATAAACTAAAATAATTTTAAAAATATATCAGTCTCAGTCTTGAGTATACTTCTCAGCATCCACAATTCTCTGGGCCTGGAGAATTTAAAAGACTCACAACCAACTGAGGAAAATGGTTCCTCTTCATCTCAGCCTGAGATGATCAAGCCTGCTTCCTAGGCTATGACCCCTAATCCTGGTCTCTACAGCCAGGGGAAACAGTCTCTCAGCATTTACCCCATCAAGCTCTCTAAGAATTGTACACAACTCAGTTAAATCACTTAAAGCCATAGACCTGTACAGCTTGGAAACAGCCCATTCAGTCCAACTCGTCCATGGCAACCAGATATCCTAAATAAATCAAGTCCCATTTACCAGCATTTAGCCCATATCCTGCTAAACCCTTCCTATTGATATACCCATCCAGATGCCTTTTAAATGTTGTAATTGTACCAGCCTCCACCACTTCCTCTGGCAGCTCATTCCATACACAAACCACCCTTGCGTGAAAAAGTTTCCCCGTAGGTCCCTTTTAAATCTTAATAAAAACTGAAAGAACTGTGGATGCTGTAAATCAGGGAAAAAAACAACATTGCTGGAAAAGCTCAGCAGGTCTGGCAGCATCTATGAAGGGAAAAAAACAGAGTTAAAGCTTCGGGTCAGTGACCCTTCCTCAGAACCTTGTTTTTGTTCCTGATTTGCAGCATCTGCAATTCTTTTGGTTTCAATCTCTCCTTATTGTTCAATCCTGCAATCCCAGGAATCAGTTTGCTAAACCTTTGCTGCACTCCTTCTATAGCAAGAACATCCTTCCTCACATAAGGAGACCAAAACTGTTCAGAATATTCCAGGTGTAGCCTCACCAGTGGCCTGTATAATTGCAGCAAGACATCCTTGTTCCTGTACTTGGATCTTCTTGCAACGAAGGCCAACATACAATTTGCCTTCTTTACTGCCTGCTATACTTAGCTGAATCATTTCCTCATTAGTATAGTGGTTAGTCACCCTGCCTGTCACGTGGGGGAACAGGGTTCAGTACCTGATGGGAAGATTCTTTTACATTACTTCTTGAAAGGATTCTGGGGAATCCAAGATGGAGAATGGGAAAAAAAATTGTGGCTGTAAGAGCTGCTCCTTTTTTTGAGGCATTTTCAGTGTTGGAGCTGATTTCCTCAAAATCTAGAAGCTGTTGCATTATTTTGGAACTTTGGGGTTAAAAATGATCAAAACAATGGCACTTTAAAACAGAGGAAGAGAGACAAAGGCAGTGACCACATGGGAAGTGAATCAAACGGAGAAATAAACCTGCACTGCCGTCTGACCCAGTAGTGAATCTGCACATCTGATTAATTCTGTCGTTTGATTTCAAGTGTCTCTGGACATCAGAGTTCATCTAAGGAAAATAAACAAAGCCGGAATTTAACAATGAGGTCCTCAAGTGTAGTAATATCTGGATTGCCCCCAGTGCTACGAGCTAGTGAAGGTAGGAATAGGGGGATAGAGCTAATGAATGTGTGGCTGAGGAAAACAGTGTGTTTGGTTGCAAATCCTATTGGATTGCATGGATTGGTTGGAGTGGCAGTCAGCAAAATTCACAGCTAACCTTGGAGAAACCTGTGTAGGGGAGCTCACAGTAGGGGACCAGCTAAGTGGCTAAGTGTAAGCTTACTGTTTTATTTTGTAAATCTGCAATAGTGAGTAGATGGTTCTTTTTTGATTATACATTTTTATTGAGATCTGTCTCTTGATTAAACTTTAAAAATCTAAAAACATAGGTACTAAGTTAGCCTGGAGCAGTGACTTTAGAGCAGTAAGGCTGTGCTATTTTCTGGGTCTGTAGATTGTCAAGGGGCAAAGATGGTATTTTGTAGAGTGATGTGTTCTTCCTGTTGGATGTAGGAGACTAGGGAGAGTTTCCATGTTACTAATGTTTATGTCTGCAGGAAGTGTGTTTGGTTGCAAATCCTGTCAGATTGCATGGATCGGTTGGAGTGGCAGTTAGAGGCCATGAGGGGGGTATGATGGACGGTGGTTGCAGGAAGGGAGATAAACTGAAGATACAGTCAGGTTGATGGGTTACCTCTAGGAGAGGTAGGAGAGGGAGACAGGTCATGTAGGAGTCTCCTGTGACTATCTCAATCTTAAATAAGTATGCTGTTTTGGAAAATGTAGGGGATGATGGACTCTCAGGGGAATGAAGCACTGACAGCCAGGTTTCTGGTACCGAGACTGGCTCTAAGGTAATGAGGAGTACGCCAGGTTCCAAGCAATCGACTGTGATGGGGGGCTGTCTATTCAGAGGCACAGACAGGTGTTTCTGCAGCTGACAGTGAGACATCAGAATGGTGTGTTGCCTCCCTGATGCCAGGATCAGGGATATCTCAGAGAGTGTGTAGAATATTCCCAAAGGCAAGAGGGACCAGCAAAAGGTCGTGGTACACATTGGAACCAATGACATAGGAAGAGATAAGGACGAGATTCTGGAGAAAGAATATAGGATGTTAGGCATGAATTTAAAAAGGAGGTCCTCAAGGGTAGTGATATCTGGATTACTCCCAGTGCTATGAGCTAGTGAAGATAGGAATAGGGGGATAGAGCTAATGAATGTGTGGCTGATGAGCTGGTTTGGGGGAGAAGGATTCACACTTTTTGGATCATTGGAATTTCTTCCCAGGTCGAAGTGACCTGTGTAAGAAGGTTGGACTTCACTTGCATTGGAAGGCAACTAATACACTGGTGGGGAGATTTGCTAGAGCTGCTCGGGAGGACTTAAACTAGTAAGCGGGTTGGGGGTGGTGGTTGGTGGTGGTGGTGGGACTGAAGGAGTTAGTGAGGAAAGAGATCAGTCTGAGACAGGTACAGTTGGGTAAAGGAGCAAGTCAAGCAATCAGGGCAGGCAGGAACAAAGCAGAGAATGAGGTAGGACTGATGAACTAAACAGCATTTATTTCAATGCAAGAGGCGTAATAGGTAAGGCAGATGAACTTAGGGCATGGTTGGGAACATGGGATATCAGAGCTATTACAGAGACTCGGCTCAGAGGTGGACAGGCCTGGCAGCTCAATGTTCCAGGGTACAGTTGCTATAGGAAAGATAGAAAGGGGATCAAAAGAGGAAAGGGAGTGGCATTTTTGGTTAGGGATAACATTACAGCTGTACTTAGGGAGGATGTTCCTGGGAATATGTCCAGGGAAGTTATTTGGGTGGAACTGAAAAATAAAAAAGGGATGATCACATTATCAGTATTGTACTATAGACCCCCCCTCAATAATCAACGGGAAATTGAGAAACAAATTTGTAAGGAGATCTCAGTTATCTGTAAGAATAACAGAATGATAATGGTAGGGGATTTTAACTTTCCAAACATGGATTGTGACTGCCATAGTTTTAAAGACTTAGATAGAGAGGAATTTGTTCAAATGTGAACGAGAAAATTTTCTGATTCAGTATGTGGATGTACCTACTACAGAAGGTGCAAAACATAGCCTACTCTTGGAAAATAAGGCAGGGCAGGTGACTGAGGTGTCAGTAGGGGAGCACTTCGTAGGCAATGATCATAATTCTATTAGTTTTAAAATAGTGATGGAGAAGGATAGACCGACCTAAAAGTTAAAGTTTTAAACTGGAGGAAGACTAATTTTGATGATATAAGGCAAGAACTTTCAGAAGTTGATTGGGGATGGATGTTTACAGGTAAAGGGACAGCTGGAAAATGGGAAGCCTTCAAAAACAATATAATGAGAATCCAGAGACTATATGTCCCTGTTAGGGTGAAGGGCAAGACTGGTAGTTCTATGGAATACTGGATGACTAGAGAAATTGAGGTTTTGGTTAAGAATAAGAAGGAAGCATATGCCAGGTATAGACAGCAGGGATCCAGTGATTCCCTAGAAAAGTATAAAGACAGTAGGAATATACTTAAGAGGGAAATCAGGAGGGCAAAAAGGGGACATGAGAAAGCTTTGGCAAATAGGGTTAATGAGAATCCAAAGGGATTCTGCAAATACATTAAGGGCAAAAGAGTAACTAGGGAGAAAATAGGGCCCTGTAAAGATTAGCGAGGCTGCCTATGTGTGGAGCCCAGGGATGGGGGAGATACTAAATGAGTATTTTGCATCAGTGTTTACTGTAGGGAAGGCTAAGGAACATAGAGAACGTGGGGAAATTAATAGTGACATCTTGAAAATTGTCCATGTTACAGAGGAGGAGCGCTGGACTTCTTAAAACATAAAGGTGAATAAATCCCCAGGACCTGGTCAGGTGTAGCCTAGAACTCTGTGGGAAACTAGGGAAATGATTGCTGGGCCCCTTGCTGAGATATTTGTACCACAGCTAGCCACAGGTCACGTGCCAGAAGACTGGAATTTGGCTAACGTGGTGCCATTATTTAAGAAAGGTGGTAAGGAAAAGTCAGGGAGTAGACCGGTGAGCCTGACATCAGTGGTGGGCAAGTTGTTATAGGAAATCCTGAGGGACAGGATTTACGTGTATTTGGAAAGCAAGAACTGATTAGGGATAGTCAACATGGCTTAGTACTTGGGAAATCATGTGTCAATAACTTGATTGAATTTTTTGAAGAAGGAACAAAGAGGATTGATATGGGAAGAGTGGTGGACGTGATCTATTTGGACTTCAGCAAGGCATTCAACAAGGTTAAATCACATGGAATACAGGGAAAACTAGCCATTTGGGTACAGAGCTACCTTGAAGGTTGAAGACAGGGTGTGGTGATGGAGGGTTGTTTTTCATATTGGAGGCCTGTGACCAGCGGTGTGCCACAAGGATTGGTCCTGGGTCCATTGCTTTTCGTCATTTATATAAATGGTATGGATGTGAACATAGGATGTATGGTTAGTAAGTTTGCAGTTGACACCAAAATTGGTGGTGTAGTGGACAGCGAAAAAGGCTTTCTCAGAGTATAAAGGGACCTTGATCAGATCAAATGGACACATAATCACATTCAGATAAACGTGAAGTGCTGCATTTTGGAAAAGCAAATCAGGGTGGGACTTATACACTTAATGGTAAGGTCCTGGGGGGTGTTGCTGAACAAAGAGATCTTGGAGTGTAGGTTCATAGTTCCTTAAAAGTGGAGTCACAAGTAGATAGGATAGTGAGGATGGCATTTGGTATGCTTGACTTTATTGGTCAATACACTGGGTACAGGGGTTGGGAGGTCATGTTGCACCTGTACAGGACACTGTTTAGGCCACGTTTGGAATACTGCATGCAATTCTGGTTTCTCTGCTATAGAAAGGATGTTGTGAAACTTGAAAGGGTTTAGAAAAGATTTACAAGGATGTTGCCAGGGCTGGAGGGTTTGAGCAATAGGGAGAGGCTGAATAGGCTGGGGCTATTTTCCTTGAAGTGTCAGAGGCTGAGTGGGGACCTCATAGAAGTTTATAAAATCATAAGGGCCATGGATAGGGTAAATAGACAAGGTTTTTTCCCTGGGGTGGAGTCCAAAACTAGAGGGCATAGTTTGAAGGTGAGATGGGGGCAGATTTAAAAGGGACCTAAGGGGCAACTTTTTCACGCAGACGGCGGTGCGAGTATGGAATGAGCTGCTGGAGGAAGTGGTGGAGGCTGGTACAATTACAATATTTGAAAGGTATCTGGATGTGCATATGAATAGGAAGGGTATAGAGGGATATGGGCCAAATGCTGGAAAATGGGACTGGATTAATTTAGGGTATATGGTCGGCAAGGTCAAGTTGGACCGAAGAGTCTGGTTCCATGCTGTATATCTCTATGATCAGTTTCAGCATCTGGTGCACAAGGACACCAAAGTCTCATTGAATATTCCCTCACTCACCTTACAGTCATTCAAATAATAATCTGCCTTCCTATGTCTGTTGCCAAAATGGATAACCTCACATTTCTGATGAAGGGTCTAGGCCCGAAACGTCAAGCTTTCCTGCTCCTAAGATGCTGCTTGGCCTGCTGTGTTCAACCAGCTCCACACCTTGTTATCTCGGATTCTCCAGCATCTGCAGTACCTATTATCTCTGGATAACCTCACATTTGTCCATATCCTACCGTATCTGCTATGCATTTTCCACTCATTCAGCCTGTCCAAATCACACTGAAGCATCTCTGCATTCTCCCCAAAGCTCAGCCTTCCATCCACCTTTGTGTCATGTGCAAATTTGAGATATTACATCTGATTCCCTCATCTAAACCATTAACAGTTTCGGGAATGCACTGTCTCCCTCAAAGTCCACTGTTCTGCTGGCCACAACATCTTCCCAGTTACTGATATGCCCAAGTTCATACTTTACACTTGGTTCAGAATAACAAGATCCATCCACTAGTTTTCTTTAATCAAAGCAAAACAATTGATTTATGATAAAACATGATGTATTTGATAATAATGCAAAACTTATTATCACACTGTTTGCAGTATGACTATCAATGTAGATGTGTCTAAATAACCCAACATACACACACTAGCTAAAGAAAAAATACGCTGACATTTTCTGTGGAGGTACACTTTGAAAAAAAACAGTTATTCTTAGAGAACAAACGAATAAGATATGAAATGTTCCAGATGGCTTTCAGTCTGGTATCTTTGCACATGTAGACAGGCAACACTAGACACATGCAGTTGTCTCTAGGAAACAGCCATAACTCCGGACAGCCATAAATTCAGACATGTGACAGACAATTCATGGTAGTTTCAATAAGTGTCTTTAAAGATGTATCCTGCTCTGTCCTTTCCAGTGACTCTTAAAAAATAGAAGGCCCAGTTATCTCCTTGACACTTCATTTGAATTAATTTTCACAATCCTTTAAACATAAATCCTCAGAAAATGTAATAATGGAAGTGCATTCACAGTTGATATGTTTCTATAACGAATGATTAACACAGCGCATATGTTTCCAGATAGGGCAGTGGAGCCAAAATGTTCTACCAATACTTATGAAAAACCTAGGCACTATTCAGGATGCAATTGGACCATTAGGGATATTAAAGGTTCTTTTTGGACGGATGAGGTGCCTCCACATCTCTGTTTGGTTTGTGATCTTGGAAACTCTTTCTAATGGAATGTTGGCCCTTATTTCAAGGAGGTTGGAGTATAAGAGTAAGGAAATCTCACTGCAATTTACAAGGGGCTGGTGAGACCACATCTGGAGTACTGTGAGCAGTTTCAGTCTCCTTTATTGAAGGAAAGACATTATTTACTGGAGTGAGAACAGAGAATGTTGATGAGGATTATCTCTGTTGTGGAGGAATTGTTTTATAGGCAAAGGCTGAACAAGTGGGAGTCAACTCACTGGAGCTTAGAAAAATGGGAGGTGATCTCACTGAAACATAGGATTCTCAAGGGGATAGATAGGGTAAATGCTGAGAGCATGTTTCACCTCATGGGAGAGTCTAGGACAAGAGGACATAGTCCCAGAATAAAGGATTGTTAACTTAAGACTGAGATGAGGAAGAATTCCTTCTCTTAGGGGTTTGTGAATCTTTGGAACTCCTTGCCACAGAGAGCTGTAGGTCAGAGTTCTTGTGTATATTTAAGGTTAAGAAAGATAGACTCTTGATCAGAATGGGAATCAAAGGTTATGGGGGAAGCACAGGAAAGTGGACATGAGGAATGTTGAATCATCCATGTTCCAATTGAATGGAGGAGCAGGCTTGTGGGGCCGAATGGCCTATTACTGTTCATATTTTTGTAAGGTCTTTTCACTCAGTTTCATGAAGGTTATATAGCTTACACTTATTGTGTAAAACTTCAGTGGTAAAATATCTGAAGGTGCATTATTAGAAAACAAAATTGACACAGTATCAAGCAAGGAGATATTAGAACAGGGCATCAAAATTTTGGCCAAAGAGGTAGGTTTTAAAGAGCATCTTAAAGAAGGAAAAGGTGGTAGAGAAACATAATGTTTGGGGCAGAGGAGGAGGTGCAGGTTCAGAGGTTAGGGTCCAGACAGCCATAGTCCTGGTTGCCAATGGCATAGAAAGGAGATATGATGCCTTCCAGTTTCTGGGAGTCTGATAATGAACATTCTCTGATCAACTCAGCAAATTTCAAAACAAAATAAGATTAGTCTATAGTAGCATGAGTTTGTGATGTTTGCAAATTGCTCCAAGACTTGTAGTATTCAAGGATCTAAGTATATGGCATGAAAGCTAATTGAATACTTCACATATAACAAAACAGGACACCATTAGGCTGCAGTTGTGGTATCCCTACCTTTGGGTCAGAAGGTCTCGAGTCAAATCTTACCTACCACAGTTGGTTAAAATTTTTGAGAACAGATTGAAAAGTAGACGGATTCACCATGTGATCTTGTCTTTGTGACAAAGAAGAATTACTGGTTTGACAAAATATACACATGTGCATTCTATTAAGTAACAATTTTTTTGGGTGAAGAATGCAGGGAGATTAATGGCTTCTGTGCTAAAGGCTGAGACAGCAAAACCGAAACATTTAATCAAGACTGGACAGCAGTTGACTAAGACTGTTGCAACTTTCGTTAAATACCTTCAGTCCTGATCACTCTTGCACAATTCCTATTTGTTTGCAACATTTCCTCGCTTTAAGGTGCTGACTCATGATGGCTGATATAATCCCATTGGCATTTGCAATCTTTTTGTAGCTGATCTTTGACAATGATTGTTGGCAGAACGTCCAAATGTTGGATCCATGATGAGAGTCTGTCCACCCATATCCATCTTCCATCTAATCATAAACAGGAACCCACCCAACCATCTTTCACTTTCCGAGCTATTGAATACCGATAGCATTGTAGCTCTTGAGAAGGTGCAACATAATTTAGTAGAATAATATCTAAACTGAGAGGTTGCATGTAATCCAGTGATAAATTGAGAAGTAACCTCTTTACATAGAGAATGGTTAGAATGTCGATCTTTTATCGTAAGTTGTCGGTGAGACAAGTAACATAATCATAAAATATTTGAGGGTATGATATGGTAGATACATGGGAAGGAAAGGAATTGAAATGTATGCTGTTGGGTTAGATGAAGAGGGAAGGGAGGAAGCTTGCATGGAACAAAAACATCATTTTGCATGTGTTTTGGTGCTTTAAATCTGTGTAATCCCAAATGCTACTTTAATTTAAGAATATGCAATGTGAAGTGTAGCCAACTGTCTGTTAACTGTTATAGAGTCATACAGCATGGAAACAGACACTTCTCTTCCAACGCATCCATGCCGACCAGATATCCTAAATTAATCTAGCCTCATTTGCCAACATTTGGCCCATATCCCTCTAACCCCTTCCTATTCATGTACCCAAGCAAATGCTTTTTAAATGTCGTAATTGTACCAGCCTCTACCAATTCCTCTGGCAGCTCATTCCATACACGCGCCACTCTCTGCATGGAAAAGTTGCCCCTTAGGTCCCTTATAAATCTTTCCACTCTCATCTTAAACTTATCCCTTCTACTTCTGGACTCCACTATCCTGGGAAAAGACCTTAGCTATTTACCCTATCTCTGCCCCTCATGATTTTATAAATTTCTATAAGGTCACCCTTCAGCCTCCAAAATTACAGGGAAAATAGCTGCAGCCTATTCAGCCACTCCCAATAACTGAAACCCTCCAACCCTGGCAAGATCCTTATAAAACTTTTCTGAACCTTCTCAAGTTTCACAACATCCTTCCCATGGCAGGGAGACCAGAACTGAACGCAGCATTCCTAACCAATGCCCTGTACAACTGCAACATGACCTTCCAACCCCTGTATTCAATGCGCTGACCAATAAAGGCAAACATGCCAAACACCTTCTTCATTATCCTATCTACCTGCGACTCTACTTTCAAGGAACTACGAACCTGTACACCAAGGTCTTTTTGTTCAACAACACTCCCCAGGTATGTATGCAAAGAAGTGAAGAGAGAAAAAGAGTAAAGAATTTTAGGCCTCAGTGGGAAATTCTCATGAAGATTGGACTGGTCTGCAACATTTGAGTAACTTGTTAGTATCAGTGACATTCCGGAATGATTGAATTTATATACAAATGGATGTCCAGTGACACTTATTAAATGTTAAATGAATATAACACCTTCTAAAATATCAGGATTTTCCATAGTGTTTTGCAGCCATTGATTCCTCTTGGGTGTAGACATTGTTGTTATGTTGGAAATGTGGCCGTTAATTAGCGTACAACAAGGTCCCACAATCAGCAATGAGATAAATGGCAAGTTAACATATTTTAGTGATGTTGGCTATGTTCACCAGGACAATACAATGCAAAAATCCATTAAAGTTATAGATCACACAGCGTTCTACTTGCATAGCTATTACAAAAACTGGTCTTTATAGTCAGCAACTGATTATATGCTGTCTGAGCCAGCTAAGTGCATGCTGTCTGTCAGAGGCTAGCCTGGCATGATCCCTCACCATGGGTTGAGGAAGTGTGTTTCCACTACTGACACCAAAATCAAAAATCAAGATAAATGGATGCATTAAATGAACTGTTTTACTGCAAAATGAAAGTATTGTGAATGGAAAACATATGCAATGTTTATTCCCTATGGTATTTCACAAGAAACAGGGTTATTATTTCAAGTAGTAATAGCAGGGATAGGGACTCATCATCATGGGGAATGTGTGGTACAGGGATAATGGGTTGGCTGTGTACGCTGAGAGCACTGAGGAGACACCCAGCCATACAGTTTTGGAATGAAGTCAAAGAATCCAACAGTATTTTGAGATGGATTAAATAGGATCAATCACGTGGATTTATGATCAGACGTCACCAAATTGCAATTGTAATGATGAAGCCAGTGCTGTGTGTTGATAAGCTGTTTGACCACCAAAGCTGACGATGTTTCCTCCTATATCCATTCAAATTCCATCAGTGTGCGGGTTAGCAAAGAAGGTCTGGAACCACAAAGCACTGTCTTCCCCTTTATCAACCAGTTTAGAAGAATAGATGTAGAGAAGATGTTTCCTCATGTGGGGCAATCTAGATGAAAGATCCTGGTTTTTGGAAGGGGATAGGCCAATTTAAAACAGAGATGAGGAGAAATTAATTCTCTCAAAGAGTTGTGAATTCACTGTCCCAGAGTGTGGTGGATGCTGGCACATTGGGTAGATTTAAGGAGGAGATAGACAGATTTTTAATTAGTAACAGGTTGAAAGGCTATGGGGAGTGGGCGGGAAAGTAGTGTTGAAGCTGAGATGACATCAGCCATGATCATATTAAATGGAGGAGCAGGCTCAATGGCTGAGTGGCCTACTCCTAGTTCCTATGTTCCCTTAAGGCCACTGTCTCAGATCCTGCTGTTGCCCTAATTGAGATTAAGAAACAGAGATCGAGATTTATTTACTTATTGGTTGTAAGGAAGGCTTTCCCAGTGAACAAATGACTGCTTTTATCCATTGTTACATCTTATAAAACCAGCCTCCATTTAAAACACAAAAGATATAAAACAAAGATAGTCAAAATTGACATTTGCATACTTTATTTTGCATAGAATAAGATCAAAAGATGCAAGAAAGCCCAAAATATTTATTCAAATTTAACCTTTCATTCTTGTGTATTCCCTTTTCTCCTATCTTTCATTATTAATTACCGTGGAATGATCTGACGGTAAAGCAGGTATGCGACTTGCACCAGTTTTTGCTCATTAAATACCCATTTGAGAGAATTGCATGCTTCAGCAATATTTCTGGTTACTTTGTTCATGGCTTCTGCATTTGCTGACCCACATTGAGTTATATTTCTGTGCATGCTTTTGATAACAGTTCCCCAAACAATATTCCAATACAATCCCATTTTAATATTTAAAAGTTAATGGAATTCCAGATGCCCACACAAACAAAAGCAGCATAGGAACATTCACTATGTGATTATTAAACACTCAAACAAAAGCAAATTACTTCAGGTGCTGGAGATAGAAATAAAAACAAGCAGTGTCGGAAAAGCTCAGCAGATCTGGCAGCATCTGAGGAGAGAGAAACAGAACTGAGTCCAGTATAACCCCTCTTCAGTTCCAAGACAAGTCATGGGCAGCACGGTATCACAGTGGTTAGCACTGCTGCCTCACAGTGCCAGGTGACTGTCTATGTGGAGATTGTGCTGTCTCCCTGCGTCTGCGTGGGTTGCTCCAGGCGCTCCAGTCTCCTCCCAGTCCAAAGTTGTGCAGGTTAGATGTATTTGCCATGCTAAATTACCCGTATTGTCCAGGGATGTGTAGGTTAAGTGGATTAACCATGGGAAATGCAAGGTTATAGGGATAGGGTAGGAATGTAGGTCTCCAAAGCTGCTCTTTGGACGGTCCGTGGGGACTTGATGGGCTGAGGGGCCTGCTTCTACACTATAGGGATTCTATGGTGTGCAGGTTAGGTTGATTGACCATGCTAAATTGTCTGATCCAGGGATGCTTAGGCCATGTAGGTTAGCCGTGGGAAATACCTGGTTACAGGAACAGGGTAGGGGGCTGGGTATGGCTGAATGGCCAGTTTCTGCGCTGTGGGGATTCTACGATTCTAATTAGAAAAGCTAATAAAATTATATATTTTTTCTGAAGGAGCTGAATACATAAGTAGGGAGGTTATGGTTCAGTAATACAGAACATTGGTGAGCCCATATCTGGAGTATTGTATGCACTGTTGGTCTCTGGTTTAAGGAGTTAAGGTGTAAATACATTGGAAGCAGTTCAGAGAAGGTTTACTAGAATAATATCTGGAATGAATGGACTGTCTTATGAGGAAAGGTCAGCTCGTTGTATCTGTTGGAGTTTAGAAGTCTAAGAGGCTACTAGATTGAAACATAAGCTTCTGACAGGCTTTGACGAGTTGATGTGGAAGGGATGTTTCCTCTTGTGGTAAAAACTAGAGCTGGGGATTACATTTTAAAAATAAGGAAATGTCCATTTACGACAAAGATGAGAAGTTTTTTTTCTTGGAGAGTTGTATAACTTTAGAACTCTCTTCCTTAAATTATGATGGAAGCAGCCTTTGAACATTTTCAAAGCAGGGTTTTTCTTGATAATTTACCCAATTTAGGTAAATTTTTCATAAGCAAAGGCTTGAAAGGTTGTCGGAGGTAAGTATGAATGTGTAGTAAGTAGGTCAGCCATGATAATATTGAAAGCAGAACAAGCTCAAGGGGCTGAGTTGCCTATTCCTGCTCCTAATTCATATGTTCGTACGTAATCTCTTTATTCCAAGTGTGGTGACTCTGTGGAGTTCTCTACCCCAGAGGGCTGGTGAGGGTCAGACATTCAATATGTTCAAGGTAGAGACTGGTAGACACTAATGACATAAAGCGCTATGTTGATAGAGCGGGTAAATAGCGTTGAAGTAATCAAAGATCTAGAATGACAAAGCAGGCTCGAGGGGCTGAATGGACTTCTCTTGCTCTTATGTTCCTATTATAGATAAACACGTAATATAACTTATAAATATGAAGATCTTGATGAAAATCTGGTGCCTTAGTGTTCAGGCTGCTGCTGGTCACTAAATGCACATTGACCTCTATTGCTGCTGTCCCAGGAAATTGCTGATGTAATTATTTCAATACATTCTCATGTCACTGCACTCCTGATCAAAGCTGTCTCGGCCAATCAAAGCATTGAATACTGGGATATGATCATTTGATTGGTTACTATCCACTGCCAGGACAGTGTGAGGGATCAGGTCATTACTTATCATAACCCCATTCTTTCTGAGACTTTAATCAGGATCACAACCCACAGTTTGGAGTACTTGTTGTAGACAGTAAGCTACTGAGCTATCAAGAGGAGTTAGAGATGTTCCTAGGGCTAAAAAGATCAATGGTTATTAGGGAAAGCCGGGACAGGGGACTGTGTTGAATGATCAGTCACTGAATGTTACGGCAGACTCAAAAGGCTGAGTGCCATAATCCTGTTCCTATTTTTTATGTTTCTATGTTCTGTGAGGCTCCTGGTCTTCCTTGTTAACATGCCTTCTGATGGAAAGGCATTATTTGGATATAGGAGGAAACGAAGACCAGATCAAACTGTGATACCATCATGGCCAAAGAGCTTATCAACACTCAGCCCAGACTTAATCAAGTTGGCAAATTGGTTAGGTCTGATCACGTGATTAAGTTCAGTCTGACATCCACAATTTCTATTTATTAGCTAGTGTTCAGAATCAGGAATCAGCTGTGGGTGCACCAGAGAGCAATAGTACTGAGTCCTACTGCCTGTTGACTAACTCCAGGGATCTCACTGCATATCACTTTGTCAAATCAGGACCTAAACACGATTTTGTTAATGCCATAGCAAAGAAGCATAACTTTGTAACCAATATTTCAGCTGTGGTACACTGTACAGGTTGGTATAAGTCAAACTCTGAAGCCTTGCAATGATCTTCCAAAACTGGGAGTCAACATATACAAGAAACCGTGGGTGTGGGCATCGGTAGTCATCATTTTGAAATATCATTGGCATCCAATGCAAAGGACGAGTGTGCCTTGAACTCCCATGCATCTTCACTTCACAGCCACACCACCTTTTCCTTATTCCTTCATAGGTTGTGGGCACCACTGACTAGGTCAATATTTATTGTCCATCCATAATTGCCCAGGGGACATTTAAGCGTTAACTACATTGTTGTGGGACTGGAGTCACATGCAGGCCAGGCCAGGTAAGGACAGCAGCTTCCTTCTCTCAAGGATATTAGTGAACCAATGGGTTTTGCTATCGATTGACAATGGTTTCATGGCCATCCTTAAACTCTTAACCCAAAATTTCTACTGAATTCAAATTCTACCATCTGTTACAATAGGATTTGAACCTGGGTCCTAATTACCTGAGTCTCTGGATTAATAGTCTAATGATAAGGCCATTAGGCCATTGGCTCCCACAAACTGCTTGATCCCTTTTATAAGCCAGGTTACTTATATGCTGCGATTTATGGTATATGCAACCTACATGTTAGACTGGTGCATTTTTTACACTCACTTGTGGGATGTGGGTGTTGCTGGCTGGACTAGCATTTATTGCCCATCCCTAGTTTCCTTGGAGCAGGTGGTGGTTAGCTGCCTTCTTAAAGTGCTGTCAGGAGTTTGTAGGCAGGCAAACCAAAGTTTGGTCAAAGAGGTAGAACAAGGCTTCCCAAAGAGTGGATTGCAACTCCCAAACAGGTATGCAAAACAAGATTTTGGGCTCATGACCTCCAAGGCAGCAATTGCTGCCATGGGACTCAGACTGATTCCAATTGCTTTCCTTGAAATGCTCAGGTCTTTATGTATTGGAGGGCACAGCCTAATCAGCTGCTCACTGAAGACTGCTTGTTGCTGCAAAAAAAAGCTTTTGAAAAGGTATGAATTTGTTTTGGAAAAACGCAGCATTTTCATTAGCAGTTTTCCCATGCTCATCTCTTGCTTCTCCATTCCCAGTCAAGAACTAAAGTCCCTGCACCCCAATTGCATTGAGTGAAATAACAAGGTGTAGAAGATAATGCTTGGCCTGTGTTCATCCAGCTCTACACCTTGTTATCTCAGATTCTCCAGCATCTGCAGTTCCTACTCTCTCTGCATTGAGTGAAACCTCCTATCCTTCACAACTGAAGTTTTCCCACGAATCCCCAATCATTGGAAGCCTTGACACTCCCATTCAACAGCTCTTGTATTCCCAACAGTTTTCATTCTGGGATCACACTGAGTCTAAGGCATTAGAATGCAGTCATACCAGGAAAAGGTTTAGGAAGCATTGAGGTAGATTATAGGGAGTATCTTAAGGGATAGGCAGAGGACTTTAGGGAGGGAATTCTGAGGCTTCATGCTGAGCCAATGGAGGGAATGATAACCATCATTGGAGATGTTAAAAACCAGGGGCACACAAGACCCGAGAACTAGGGGAGCTTTGGGAGCAGGATAGGGTAAACAACTGAATTGTTGCTACTGCATCCTGACTGAGGTCAGTTAGCTTGGTTGGCTTGATGGCTGGTCTGTGATGCAGAGTGATACCAACAGTGTGGGTTCAATTCCCATAATGGCTCAGGTTACCATGAAGGACTCTCCACCTCATCTGAGGTCTGGTGACCTTCAGGTTAGACCACCACCAGATGTCTCTTTCTAATGAGATATTAGGACTATGATAAATTTACCTTTTTTTTTTGAAACCTACCATGGATTTCTCGTTTGGTTCATGGTCCACTTCTGGTTCATGAACTTACTTTACCTGGAAAGCACAAAAGTACAAAATGTTGTTGTATGAGTCACCCACCCACTGCATACAATTTCTGAGCCATAGGAAAGATTTCGAATGAACGGAAGAGGGGGATATTGCCTTCACCACCCTGTGGTCATTTAAAAGAAAATGTAATTTTTAGAACTTGTCGCTTCAGGTCAGTGACACTGTTTGATGTTTGAATCAGTAGTTGTGTGTACAGCAGACACTGCAGGATGCTTGTCTGGCTGTTTGCTCCAGACTTATGTCATCTGGCGCTGCAACATCGATGAGAGTTGGCCCTGTATTCAGAAAGAACAAATGGTGTCACAGACAGATAATGGAAGATAGTGCAAATAGGAAAAACAAATACCAGAGGGAGAGACTGAAGGTCAGAGATCGAGGACAGAGAAAACGCAGGTGGAGACACTGAGGGCAAAGATCAAGGGAAGATAATCAATAGTGACAAGAATTCTACAGCCAAACATAATCAGGGCTAGCTTAAGTACACAGGAGACAATCTCAGTTCATTAAATGCATTGATGGGGTTATTAATTACTTCTTGCACACCTGATAATATCCAAATTATGCATGGTCCTGAAACTCACCCTTCTTACCCCAACTATAAATTATTTGTTCATTTGACAACATTTTGCTGAGTGAAATGTTTACTTTAGTCTTTAATAAATCATCTCTCACTACAATACATCCATTATTAGTAATGTGGAAATTGATTGGTGACGTGTCGTTTCAGCTTTGCAAAAAGACATTTATTTCATTTCTCCTGATTTCTATTCTGTCGTATGACCATTTATCCACAGTCCAGAAAAATCATTCACTATGCAAGGTAGCTTGAGGCACAGTCAAATCACTGAAACAGCAATCTGAGCTCATTCCAAGTTATTGTCTAAGAAATTTGTTTTGATCTCATGTTATACATTAAATTATGGCAGTCTTGAGAGCTACTAAAAGGCATTATGAAAGGAAACTTGCCACAGACATTAAAATCAATAAGAAGAAATTTTATAGTTACATAAAGGGAAAGAGGGTGGTCAGAAGCAATGAGACAGTAGGAACTGCAGATGCTGGAGAATCTGAGATAACAAGGTGTAGAGCTGGATGAACACAGGAAGCCAAGCAGCATCAGAGGAGCAGGAAGGCTGACGTTTTGGGCCTAGACCCTTCTACAGAAGTTCTGAAGGGTCCACGCCCGAAACGTCAGCCTTCCTGCTCCTCTGATGCTGCTTGGCCTGTTGTGTTCATCCAGCTCTACACCTTGTTACCTATGGTCAGGAGCAATGTTGGCCCACCAAAGACTGAAAGTGAGGATATTGTCAATGACTACGGGGAAATGGCACTTATGTTGAATAATTACCTTGCCTCAGTATTTACAGCAGGAAAGGATAGCTTGCCAGAATCCAGAGGAAATTAATAGTGTATTGGGAATAGGGACTGAATAAAATTAATGCAAGTAACCAGTAATGAGAAAATTAATGGAACTAAAGTGATAAATCCCCAGGACATGATTGTTTCCATCCAAGGGTGTTAAATGAAGTAGGGGAACACTTTTTAGACACCTTAACTATAAGCTTTTAGAGTTTCCTAGATACAGGAATAGTTCCTCGGCAGCGGAAAATTACCCATATCATTCCATTTTTTGAGAAGGGCAAAAGAGGAAAACTAGGGAATTACAGACCAATAATATAAGATCTGTGGCAGGGAAATTGTTTGAGTCTATATTCAAGGATGGGGGTAACTGAACGCTGAAAATTTTCAGATAATGAGGGAGTCAGCACGAATTCCTGACTGGTAGGTCATATCTGACAGACTTCACTTGAAAAGGTGACTAAAGTAGTGAACAGTAGAATACCTATGGATGTTGTGTATATGGACTTACAGAAGCAATTTCATAATGTTCCATATAAGAGGCTGTTAACTAAGGTAGAGGCCCACAGAATTGAGGCCTACTTGCTGACAGGCTGGGAAATTGGTTGACTGACAGGCAACAGAATGTAGGGATAATGGGTAGGTACTCAAATTGGCAGGATGTGACCAATGGTGTCCCACAATGATCTGTGTTAGGGATAACAAGGTTTAGAGCTGGATGAACACAGCAGGCCAAGCAGCATCATAGGAGCAGGAAAGCTTGACGTTTCGGGCCTAGACCCTTCATCAGAAATGGGGGAGGGGAAGAGGGTTCTGAAATAAATAGGGAGAGAGGGGGAGGCGGAAAGAAGATGGATAGAGGAGAAGATAGGTGGAGAGGAGACAGACAAGTCAAAGAGGTGCGGATGGAGCCAGTAAAGGTGAGTGTAGGTGGGGAGGTAGGGAGGAGATCGGTCAGTCCAGGGAGGACGGACAGGTCAAGGGGGCGGGATGAGGTTAGTAGGTAGGAAATGGGGGTGCGGCTTGTGGTGGGAGAAGGGGATAGGTGAGAGGAAGAACAGGTTAGGGAGGCGGGGACGAGCTGGGCTGGTTTTGGGATGCGGTAGGGGGAGGGGAGATTTTGAAGCTTGTGAAATCCACGTTGATACAATTGGGCTGCAGGGTTCCCAAGCTGAATATGAGTTGCTGTTCCTGCAGCCTTCGGGTGGCATCGTGGTGGCACTGCAGGAGGCCCAGGATGGACATGTCGTCTGAGGAATGGGAGGGGGAGTTGAAATGATTTGCGACTGGGAGGTGCAGTTGTTTATTGCGAACTGAGCACAGGTGTTCTGCAAAGCGGTCCCCAAGCCTCCACTTGGTTTCCCCGATGTGGAGGAGGCCACAACGGGTACAGTGGATGCAGTATACCACATTGGCAGATGTGCAGGTGAACATCTGCTTGATGTGGAAAGTCTTCTTGGGGTCTGGGATTGGGGTGAGGGAGGAGGTGTGGGGGCAGGTGTCGCACTTCCTGCAGTTGCAGGGATAAGTGTCGGGTGTGGTGGGGCTGGAGGGAAGTGTGGAGCGGACAAGGGAGTCACAGAGAGAGTGGTCCCTCCAGAAAGCAGACAAGGGTAGGGAGGGAAAAATGTCTTTGGTGGTGGGGTCAGATTGCAGATGGCAGAAGTGTCGGAGGATGATGCGTTGGATCCGGAGGTTGGTCGGGTGGTATGTGAGGATGAGATGGATTCTTTTTTGGTTGTTATTGCGGGGATAGGGTGTGAGAGATGAGTTGTGGGAAATGCGGGAGACACAGTCGAGGGTGTTCTTGACCACTGCGGGCGTGGGGGGGGAGAAGTTGCGGTCCTTGAAGAATGAGGACATTTGGGATGTACGGGAGTGGAATGCCTCATCCTGGGAGCAGATGCGGCAGAGGCAAAGGAATTGGGAATAGGGGATGGCATTTTTGCAGGAAGGTAGGTGGGAGGTGGTGTATTCTAGGTAGCTGTGGGAGTCGGTGGGCTTGAAATGGATATCGGTTTCTAGGTGGTTACCCCAGATGGAGACAGAGAGCTCCAGGAAGGTGAGAGAGGTGTTAGAGACGGTCCAGGTGAACTTAAGGTTGGGGTGGAAGGTGTTGGTGAAGTGGATGAACTGTTCGAGCTCCTCGTGGGAGCACGAGGCAGCGCTGATACAGTCATAAATGTAACGGAGGAAGAGGTGGGGTTTAGGGCCAGTGTCGGTACGGAAGAGGGATTGTTCCACGTAACCTACAAAGAGGCAGGCATAGCTTGGGCCCATGCAGGTACCCATGGCCACCCCCTTTGTCTGTAGGAAGTGGGAGGAATTGAAAGAAGTTGTTGAGGGTGAGGACAAGTTCGGCTAAGCAGATGACGGCGTCAGTGGAGGGGGACTGGTCAGGCCTGTGGGACAGGAAGAAGTGGAGGGCCTTTAGGCAGGTGTATAGGGACTGGACATCCATAGTAAAAATGAGGTGTTGGGGACCAGGGAATTGGAAGTTCTGGAGGAGGTGGAGGGCGTGGGTGGTGTCACGGACGTAGGTAGGGAGTTCCTGGACCAAGGGATAGAAACTGGAGTCAAGATAGGTGGAGATAAGTTCGGTGGGGCAGGAGCAGGCAGAGACAATGGGTTGACCAGGGCATTCAGGTTTGTGGATTTTGGGAAGGAGATAGAAGCGGGCGGTGCGGGGTTGGGGAACAATGAGGTTGGAGGCTGTGGGTGGGAGGTCACCTGAGGTGATGAGGTTGTGGATGGTTTGGTGCTCGGGGGTGGGGTCACGATCCAGGGGTGGTAGGAGGTGTTGTCGGAGAGTTGGCGCCTGGCCTCAGCGATATAGAGGTCAGTATGCCATACTACAACTGCGCCTCCCTTGTCTGCGGGTTTTATGGTGAGGTTGGGATTGGAGCAGAGGGCTGCACGTTCTGCGGTGTAGAGGTTGGAGTGGGTGAGAGGGGTAGAGAGGTTGAGGCGATTGATGTCTCGACAGCAGTTGGAGATGAAGAGGTTGAGAGAGGGTAGGAGGCCTTGGGGTGGTGTCCAGGAGGAGGGCTTGTGTTGGAGGCGGAAGAATGGGTCAGTAGAGGGAGGGTTAGGTTCACGGTTGAAGTAGTAAGTGTGGAGGCAGAGGCGGCGGAAAAACTGCTCAATGTCCAAACGTGACTGGTATTCATTGGTATGTGGGTGGAGGGGGACAAAGGTGAGCCCTTTACTGAGGACTGACCGTTCGTCCTTAATAAGGGGGAGGTCTGTGTTAGGGCTTCAGTTATTCACATTATTTATTAACAACTTGGATAAGAGCATAGAAAGTCATACATTCAAATTTGTTGATGACACAAATCGGGCAGCATTGAATACACTGTAGATGACAGCACAGAATTACAAAGGGATATTAGAGAGACTAGGTGAGTGGGCAAAACTGTTACAGATGGAATTCAACATAAGTAGGTGTGAGGTTACCCATTTTGGACCACAAAATGATAGATCAGAGTACTTTCTAGGTGGTATGAAGTTAAATACAGTGGAAGTCCAAAGAATCTTGGGGTTTCAGGCTCAGAGATCGTTAAAATGTCACAAACAGGTGCAGAAAATGATCAAGCGAACTAATGGAATGCTAGGCTTTATAGCTAAAGGACTGGAGTACAAGGATGCACAAGTTACACTGAAATTGTAAAAATCCCTGGTTAAATCCCAGAAGAAATACTGCAAGAAGATCTAGGTACACACCTTTGGAAAGTTATATTGGCCTTGGAGGGAGTTCTGGTAGGTTTACCAGAATGACACCTGGATTTCAGAGGTATGAGGAGAGAGTAGACAAATTTGGCCTGTTTTCTCTAGAATTTACAAAGTTAAGAGGTAATCTGATCAAAGTATTCCGAGATACATACAGCATTAAACTAATGATGGCTGGGTTCATTTGTTTGGAAAATTATAAAATCAAAGGTGAAAAAGTTAGTAATATTCTGGGTTAGTATTGGGGCAGATTGTTATCAGAAGATTAGGAAAGAATATGTGCATGTCCAAGGAACATTCTAAGTCTAAGAAAATTTGATAATAGAACAACTAAAGATTTTTTATCTTAATGCATGAAAAATTTGGAATCAGGTAAGACAAACTAATGGTGTAAATCTAGGTAAATGAATATGATCTCATAGCCATCAAGAAAGCACGGTTACAAGGGAAAAAACTGGGAACTTCATATTCAGGGTTATTTGATCACTTAGAGAGACGGGGGGATGGAAAAGGTGGTGGGGTAGCACTGTTAATAAGAGATGAATGGACAATAGTTGTGAGAGATGATCTAAGCTAAGATGATGTAAAGTCCATTTCGGTAGAGATTAATACAGCAAGTGAAAGAACATATTGGTAGTAGTGTATGGAGTCCCAAATGGTAGCCAGTCTGTGGGAAAGACTATAAATCAACAAATAATAGAACCATGTAAAAAGAATACAGCAATAATTATTTCTTCACGTCGATCAGGTTAATCAAGGTGGAGATGATAGCTACAACAACGAATTCATAGCGTGTATTAGGGAGTTTCCAAGAGCAGTATGTCATGGAGCCAATTAGGGAGCAAGCTATCTTGGATCTAGTAATATGTAATAAAGCAGGTTTAACAAGTAACAGATGCCCTAGGAAGTAGTGATCATAATATGATAGAACATAACATTCAGTCCAAGAATGAGAAACCTGGGTCAGAAACAACTGTGTTTCATTTAAATGAAAGGAATTACAATGCAATGAGGATAGAGTTAGCTTAAGTGAACTGGGCAGACCGATTAGCAGGAATGACAGTCAACAAGTAATGGCAGTAGGGGGCCCTCTTGTGGTGCAGTGATAGTGTCCCTGGACCAGAGAGGCCTGGGTTCCCCCTCCTCCAGAGGTGTGTAATAACATCCCTGAACAGGTTGGTTAGAAAAATAGATTAAACAAAAGGCAGTGCACATATTTGAGGAGGTAATTCATGACTCTCAGCAAAACACATCCCAGTAAGGACAAAAGATTCTAAGAGGGAGATAAACCAACCATGGCTAAACAAGGAAGTTAAGGAGAATATTAAGTGGAGAGAAAAAGCATACAAGGAGGTATACAAGGCTTCAAAGACTAAGATAAATTCAGGATCCAGCAAAGGAGGATTAAAAAGATAATAAAAACAGAAAAATAAAACTACTAGGGAACACTAGCAAGGAATATGAAAACTGACAAGAGCTTGTTTAAATATATAAAAAGAAGAGAGGTCAAAGTGAACATTCACCCTTTAGAAAATGGATCCGAGGAAATGGCTTTAGAGAACAAGGAAATAGCAGAGAAGTTAAACATATATTTTGCCCCTGTATTTACAGGTGGAAGATACTTCAAACGTTGTATTAATACTAAAGAATATGGGGGAAGGATTAACTATCATCGCCATCATTAAAGAATTAATGTTAGACAAACTAATGGGGCTAAAGGTAGGTAATTACCCTGACCTCAATGGCATGCATTCTAGAATCCTAAAAGAGGTAGCTGCAGAGAAAGTGCATGCACTGGTTGTATTTTTCCAGACAATTGTTGGATTCTCGAGAAGTGACGGAGTATTGGAAATCTAATATGACACCCCTATTATTAAGAGAGTGTGCACAGATGCTGCCAGACTTGCTGAGCTTTTCCAGCAACTTCTGTTTTTGTTCCTGACTTACAGTATCCGCAGTTCTTTCGGTTTTTATAAAGGGGATATGCAACTGCTTGACAATTATAAACGTACACTCCAGTGACATTTTCAATCCATAAGCCGGGAATACTACCAATAGAAAACACCGGAACAATAATACTAAACTGTCATTCTGGATTTTGCACATTTTGTAAGTGATGAATTAATATTAAAAGCATTGACACCAGTTTGAAAATGGGTTTACTAGCTTTTGAAAAGTACAAAATTACCATGAAATTAGAAACTTCTTTGCCAATAAAATTTCAGTTTTTACTCTTATTCACAAACCTTAATAAAAAATATCTAAAGTCATCAGCCACATTTGGTTATTTTCAGATTTAATTTGTGCAAACCGATGAAAGGTGTCATACTGACAATATACGCTTCAGGTAATCAAATAATGTTTATAACTATTTACACTAGATCCATGTGGATACAGCAGAAGCCTGTGTCCATTTTCAGTAAAATTCAGCCTTCTTCACTGCCCTACTGGCTGAGCGGATACGTACACCACTTGGTGTAGTGGTTATTTGAACATATTTGAACCTGTGTAAAGAGAGCATTGGGTGTGTCCTATGATGGTTCAATACTTATAATCCTCGGCAGGTTCTGCCCCAGCTCCTATTCATATCTTCACCAATCTGAATGTACACAGCAAGTTAAGATCTTAAACCCTCAGAGGAATTGGCATGATGGCAGTGTGACTTGCACTTCCTCAAGCTCACCTGTCCCGACTGGGGTTCAGGAATTCCAAGAAGCAAATCCAAAGAAAGAAAGATCAGACACAAAGTTTATGCACTGAGAATTGGGGGAAAGGAAAGTAATATCTTCAAGAAAAATCACAATGTACACCTGTTAGATATTCTGCACAGAACACAAGTCTTATCCCTAAACCTTATTTCTTATCACCATGATGTTTTCTAACACTTTATCAACATTTTCTATAATCAAGTTTGCTGTTAACATGTCTGATATAATTTTTTTTTAATGTTAACTGTCACAATGTCGTTACCCAAAGAAGCTGACTAGAACCTGAGTATTTCAGGAATTTCTCTCCAAATTCCATCTTCTTGTTATATACACACAAAAATAGATCATGTAACAGGAACTCGCTGATCTGTGTGTAAACACTTCGGGTCAAGCATATCATATAAACAAAGTGCTGGCGAAACTCAGCAGGTCTGGCAGCTTCTGTGGAGACAGAAACAAAGTTATGTTCAAGTTAACTCTCTTTCTCTCCACAGGTGCTGCCACCACACTGTTTTTATGTCAGATCTCCAGCATCTGCAGTGCTCCTTTTCTCTTAGCATGTGATACCTCAAATGTTATATCTTCTTACAGGTGTAAGTTTCAGACTGAAAAATTACAAGCAGTCACAATTCCCTTGGATTTCCCAGCAGTTTGAGTGTGGTGACTTTAATGGAATAAACCTATTGTCTAAACACCAACAACTGTCCCTCATCCGCTCAATCTACAGGAGATTTTATAGTCAGTCTTGGAAGTTTGGCTGTGACAATTTCTTAGGCATAAGTAGGGTGGTTTTACTTATCTTAGCCATTTGTGCATCTGTGGGACTGAATGATTTTAGTCCTGATTGATTGCATGTAGGGAATTTGAGAGAGGACAAACTAATCTTAAGAAGGTGTTTTCTGTGCATTCAAATCCATTTCCCTGAGTATTGGTGATTTATAGCCGTTTCTGTTCACCTAAGTATTTGTACAAGGAAAGGCAAAATTGGCCACTATCATAGTTCAAACACTGTTCCCTTCTACAGGATTTCAGCTCTTTTTCATATTTTATGGTCCCGTTCACTTCCTCATGAAGTTCTTCTCCAGGGCAGCGGGTGTTCGCTGAATGGAATGAATATTGCGTTTCACACGATCTTCTAATGATGATGTTGCAGTGCTCTGTAGTTTAATTTTGCTGCAAGAGGGGGAAAACAAAACTTTTAAAATGAAGTCTAAATTCACAAATCTCTTTTCAGATGAAATAAACATGGGGTTTTTAAAAAATGTCAAGCAAATCTATGAAGTCACAACAATTTTGAGAAAGGATAACTGCAAGGGAATACAACATTGTACAAACATTCACACAAAGGAATAAAATGCTGTTTGTGGACTTAGATGATTTGAAGACATTCTTCAAGATTCGACCGAAGAATCCCAAGTTTTTGCTAAGTTGAAAAGGTTACCCTCCAACATCTCAGCATTTCTGAAACCTGTTCCTAGGGTAATTCAGGTTCTTTAATTGGTCTCTGGGAAGACACGTGACACTGGTCCATCAGAACCACAAAATCCCAACCTCAGTGTAGAATACACTGCTGTTCTGGAGCAGTGTATTACATAATCAGCAGATGATACAGTATTTTGTTCATATGAGAATTAGTCAAATTCTCATGTGGAATGTAGGAAGTAAAGACCATATGTAGTTTTGGGGTAACACAAGCAGGTTTTGAGGAAAGCAAAGAGCTAGACTAAATATGCAGATATGTTAAATCGCCATTTTAAAAAACGTAGACTGTTTCTGTTTTCATATAGCTGCGGTTTTACAGTTGATTAATCAGAAATTTAGACCAACTTGGGAAGAAAACCAGCAGAGGCTGGAGCATTGGAAATTCTCTTCAGTAGGGTGACCTTATAGAGGTTTATGAAATCATGAGCGGCATGGATACAATGAATAGCCAAGATCATTTTCCTAGGGTGGGGGAGTCCAAAACTAGAGGGCATAGGTTTAAGGTAAAAGGGGAAAGATTTTAAAATGACCTGAGGGCAAGCTTTTCAAGCAGAGGGTGATGCATTTATGGAAGGAGCTGCCAAAGGAAGTGGTGGAGGTGGGTACAATTACAACATTTAAAAGGCATCTGGATGAGTACATGAATAGGAAAGGTTTAGAGGGATTTGGGCCAAGTGCTGGCAAATGGAACTAGGTCAGAGTGGGATGCTTAGTCAGCACAGACAAGTTGGACCGAAGAGTCTGTTTCTGAGCTGTATAACTCTATGACCAGTGAGGAGCTTGGAAACACAAAACCAATTCTACAACACTACAGACAGAAGTGTGACAAATTCACATCACATGGTTTCAATTATGAACTTACACAGAAGGAATTAGAATGACAAAATGTTGACGTAAGTGATTAAAAAGTTGGACAGTAAGGTGTTATAGATGTAACTAAAAACTGAAGCTGCATTGGAGAAAGAAACAGCAAAGTACACAAAACAATCTGTTCCTTTCTGTTCAAAGGACTTGACCAGTGAGAAAAGGAGATGACTCCATATTAAACACAAACTATTTGTGAATTCACAGGAAAAGAAGTCAAATTCCTATTTAAAATTGATAAGCATGGATCCTGTATAAAGTTATAAATGATATCTACATACAACTTTGAATCTCTATAAATCACAAATGGACAGGTTTCTTTATTCATTCACAGGATGAGGGCTTCACAGGCAGCATTTATTGCCCATCCCTAATTGTGCAGAGGCAGTTGAGAGTCAACCACATTGCTGTGGGTATAGAGTCACATGTAGGCCATGTAACAATGGCAGTTTCCTTCCCTAAAGAACATTAGTGAACCACATGGGTTTTTCTGACAATCAATAATTAGATTCTTAATTCCAGATACTTTTATTGAATTCAAATTCCACCATCTGCCGTAGTGGGATTCGAACCCGGGTCCTCAGAATACCATCTGGGTCTCCGGATTAATAGTCCAGCGATAATACCAGTACGCCATTGCCTCCCCAAGCATGTTTGGAAACGTTAATTCTGAGAAGCAAAAGCCATCTTTTAAGACAAGACATTTTTTAATCACTTTGTGAAATTTCACTGTTCCGAAGAAATGACCTATGTCTCATCTCATAAATGCACTACCCAGATGGGAAAGATCCTCACAAGAGTTACAGATTTTATTTCATTTAAGTTGAGAATGCAGAACTGTAATTAGCCTCATTCCCTGAGGCATGAATTGATTCAACTAGAATTTATAAACTGCTTTTCAGATAAAGTATGGGATTATAAAAGAAGAAATAATTCAAAAGGTGCATTACAGAAGTGTTGAGGCTAAATCTGACAATGAGATACATAAGGAGCAGATTAAAAGGAAGAAAGAGGCAGGAAAGGATATCCATAACTGGGAGTTGAGAAAGCTGCTCTCCCCACGAGGCACTTTGAGGCTGAATGGCTGCAATGTTGCCTTGACTAATTTTAAGTCAAACTACTGGTTATGGTTCTGCTGATCCCATTTACATCTCCTCTGACTCGTTTGTTACCCTTTGTTTAGTACCATCATTCCACAGGGATTTAACCCCCGCCACCTTGTAAGATCTTCTCTTCCAATCTTTCTGCACCCACCCTTCAATCCCTGGCTCTGCACTTGCTTAAAAACTTGAATCTTGCTACTGCTTGTATTTTTGATGTGAGATTTTCAAGCTGAAACATGCACTGTTTCTCTCTTGCTGCCTGACCTGCTGAGTGCTTTAAGCATAGTCCCTTTTCATTGACGTGCCTTCCTGATTGGTTACTACTGACCTCTGCTGGAAAATGTGTAGGCGACAACTGGGCAAAGCTTAAATCAAACTCACATCAAGGACGCTGCCAACGTTCCTTGTGTGTCTTGGAGGATGGCCAGCTGGCATTCAGAGCCATATCTAAACATGACATCAGAATAGGAGAGTAAACTTTGAAATGATGGCCAAAAAAAAAATGCAAGAACATATCAAAAGTAAATGCCATCTCATAACCTTGAGGGAGATGGTAGTGTAATCTACCTGCGCTAGTAATCCAGAGCTCCAGGCTAATGTGCTGTAGACTTGGATTCAAATTCCATCATAGCAGCTGGTGGAATTTAAATTTAATTAATAAATCTGGAATATAAATCCAGTACCAGTAATGCTGCCATGAAACTATTACGGATTGCCATAAAAATCTATCTGGCTCACTAGGGCCCTTTAGGGAAGGAAATCTTCCATCCTTAGCAGATCTGGCCTACATGTGACTCCAGACTAACAGCAGTATAATTGACTTTTAACTCCCCTCTAAAATAGGCTAACAACCCATTTAGTTAGGGATCGCAAGAAATGCTGGGTTGCCAGCAATACCCACATCCCTTGAAAGAATAAAGGGAAATAATAAGTAAAAAGTACAAATCAAGAGGCTGACAAAAATTACTCTGCTTATTAATCAACATCCACGTGTTGAATTAGGCAAAAAAACACTTTCAGAAAGCTGAAACATTTTTATTATATAGCTCAGAACAAATGCCAATGTGTTCAATCAGCCAAGATTGTATAGAATGGCGCAGCAGGCTCGATAGGCTGAATGGCTTACTCCTGTTCTGATGTAAGATTGTATTCAGAGGCAAATCCCCACTGGGGAACAACCGAGCTTTAATTTTGGAAAATAAACCTATTCAGACATGTTATGACACATCTGAAGCAGGTGAGACTTGAACTGGGACCTTCTGGCCTAGAGGCAGGGATACTATTACTGTGCCACAAGACACCAAGAACTCAGCTCTTTTTTAAAAAATGAACCACCACAACCACGACCACGACCATGACCACCAAATCGCCTGTTTAACAACTTAGCTCCTTTATTTTATAACAGCCTGCTCTGACAATTATTACACACCTCTGGATTAGAATTAATCCAGGGGCTAAACTAGGCTTTCTGGCTCAGAGTTTCTGGATGCTACCACTGCACCACAGGAGTCCCAAGAATGCAGCTCTTTATTTTCTAACCAAGTTGTTCAGTGATGTCATGACCCACTGCTCCAGACACGTATTCTGCTCTCAATCAACCCTGAAATTGTTCTTTTAAAGGGACTTGCATTTCTAAACTGATATTACTTACTGGTACAACATAACTAACAGATCGCAAACCCATTTATTACTTACTGGAGAAACTTTCCATCCCTATTATCCTTTCTCTCCAGTTCCTGCTCCATTTCATCATCCTCTTTGTACCGTCTGATGTTACATTGGCGAGCTTCATCGTTCCATTTTGCATCCTCCATCATTTCCTGACGCCTACGTTCCAGTTCCTCGGCTGAAAGTTTCCTGTAAAATCAAAGCATAATCAAATCATAGTAATGGGGTACCACACGACCGACTGGGTGGGGTGTAATAAACAGATACAAAGTTGCTACTTACAGGACAGGAGGGGTATTTTCCCCTCTGGTCTAAAGCAAGCCTACCTCTGCCAGAATTACAGACTTCTATCACCTGTTAGTGACTTACTTTGATTTCTCATCAACAGATATTGATTTAGCTTTTCTAATGTTAGCAAAAATAGTGAGCTCAGCACAAAAAAAAATTTCTTTGAGAGAAAGACACCTGTTGGTATATTTTACCAAGTCAAAATGCTGAGCCAGAAACAGACCATGAAAGTAAACTCAGCTACTGCCCTGTTGCAAAGACAGCAAAGAATCAGATCAGGGCAATTAGACTACAGTATACCATCTTTCAGCCACTACAAGACTAACTTCACAAGTAGAACAGATACAGATGGAGTGAAAACTGAAACTTCTGCAGGTGCTCAGCACATCAGCTAACCGGAAAAGAACAATGAATTAACATCCTGAAAGTTTTAATGAAAGAACGTAGGTGAAACATTGTTTCAGGTGGTGATTATCGCGATGTGTCCCCAGTACTTTCTTTTCCATTTTTACCTACATCAGTTCTCCACAATTTCAAGGCATTCAAGATGTTTCTACATTGGGCACATGACCTTGTCTGACACCTCAATGCAGATTTGAGGCAGTGCTGCCTTAACAAAAGTACCAGTTTTAAGATGTGTTACTAAACGGAGATCACAGCAGTTTGTAGATGTCAAATTGCACTTGCTTTAGGAGCAGATGCTGGTTTTAACTTACCAATTGATTTTTCAGGCCTGCAGTTCCAGGTAAACAGGGCTGATTACATTGGGGATTTAACTAGCTGAATGAGAATGGGACACTTGCTACCAGTTAGAGTCTAATAAAAGTACAAATTCCTCCCTCACTATTTACTATACGAGCATTTTGACAGCAGCTGCTTTAAAACATTTTAGCAAAAATAACAATTAGCATGAAGTAGGATAAAATCGCTTCCAAAAATTAACAATTTTAAATATTAATTGTTATAATCTTATGTTAATATCATATTTACCTCTCTCTTTCTCAACAGAAAAAAAACTTTGTTGAAAATTTTGAATGCTTTTTTATCCCTCGTGAAGTTTTCAGCAAGGCTAAAATTCTGAATTATTCTAAAGATTTCTCAGTGTTATTACCCAAAACAGATATTACGAAAAAGAATATACACTTCTGTACAGAACATTTTAAAAATGTGAAAAATGAATTAAGAATAGAAACAAATAGAAAACTAATTTGTTTCGTATATGTACTTTGTTGGGCCAGGCACAAATTGGCATAAAACAAGCATAATTAGCAAAAGTTTTTTTCCCCAAAATAACTGACTCCCACTTCTAAACACAAAAAGCCATCACCATAAACACAGCTTCCAGACTGGTAACAACTAATGCATTTTCATTACATAACTGTGAAGTTGGAAGATTTTAAACAGATTTTAATATCCTTTTACTGAATCTCAAATCTGAGTCATAAAATTTCAATTTCAAATTTAAATTTAGCAATTGATACATCATCAATTATAATAGAATCCACAACATTTTTTCTCACACTGTAGCTCCTGACTGACGCAGCTCTAAGCTAGAAATTCCACATTCATTTCCAAGGAATTCATTATCCCAACAATATCAGATTTTTCTGGCTCCTAGTTAGCTGACTATTCCTTTGTTGACAGGTTTAAAACTCTTCTCTCTCATTTGTAGCCTATATCTCTCCCTGACACTTATAGCTTCCTTCATTCTCCCATCTCTCCCTTGCAGCTTCCACTACTCACCACATCCCATTGAAACCTCACCTTGCCTCCCCAGCCCTCTGCAGTGTTGCTTTCTCAAGTCCCATCACAGCCTCTTTCTTCCCCTCACTCCCCTTGTAGCCTCTTGCTCTCCCCAACCCCACCAGAGAAGACAAAGATTCCCATAGATGGCTTTTCACCTTGGTATCTCCAGCAAAACATTTCACAGTCAAAAACCCTGCTTCAGCAGTCAGTACATTTCAGCCTCAGCAACCCAGTGACCTACTCGCTCACTTACTTTCCTTTCTTACCCTAATAGCTGCTTCTCTAATCATAGATTGTTTCTCTCCTGAGTCTAATGCTGATAAGTTTATTATGAAAGCACAGAAAAGAATTAGCCTATGTTTGGAGGAGCAGCTCCTCAGGGATTCTTTCCATTCCACTTACAGAGACAACTTTCCATCACTGGTCAACTCTGTAATTGATTTTCCAGGACATCCAGGGAAGATTTCAGGGTGAATTCAAATGCTGCTCCCATGCACTCTGAATGCTGCTGAGGGCTTGTGTTAATCTGTATCCACTACAACTGTTGCTGTCTACAGTCTTGTATTTGCTGCTTGCTTACCTCAATCGACTTTAGATTTTTTTTTCTCTTACTTTGAGGCACATTTACAAGATAATTAAATGTTAACTTATACTTTTTACTCCTTTGTCCCAGTTAATGATCAACATCCTCTGATTTATGAATCTTGAGAGATTATTTTAAATTAAACCTCCCTACCCAACTTCATGAAACTCCCATTTCAATACCTTGACTGATTAGAATAAGGCCTCCTGTGGTATCCTGCTCTCGATAGGGATGACTTTCGACCTTCGACAGTTCCAATTTTGTCATCGTACCTTCAAAAACAAAACCTCATTAGAAATGGCCTCTACTGGTCCTCCAATAACTCTCTCTTGCAGGGTACTGTGTACAGTGTTCGCAGTGTTTGAGCAGTTAATGCATCCTCACCTCTCAAGCAGAAGACTGACGGTTTGGTACAGACCAGAAACTTAAACACAAAACCTATACCAATGCCCCTGTGCAAGCCTGAAGGAGCAATGCAGTTAAAGTGTCTTCTTTCAGATGAGACTTTAAATCAAATTCCCCCACCCCTAGGTCTGCTATTCTAGTTTAGTTGTGTCAAAGAGTGAGGTTGATTAAGATTTCAGGAGGCTTGATAGTCAGCAACTTTACATTTTATTTAAATATGGTGACTACTAACCATGTAATGCTGCTCAAAGCTGTTTGTAATCATATGATCTTGCATTACTTACCATGCCATCTTTTTACACATTCACATTCATACACTGGACCTAACTGAATGCAAGAGATCGCATGCAAGTGCAGGGGATCTCCTCTAACCAATACTTATTCTTCAACTAACAGCAAACATGATTATCTGGTCATTATTCACATTCATATTCATAGGATCTTGCTGCATGTAAAAAGCTACGGTTTTTCCTACATTAAAACAGTGACTAGGTTTGCTGTAAAGTATCTAACGACATCCTGAGCTTGTGCAAGATGCTGTATAAAAGTCAAGTCAGTCTTACTTTCTTTCATAAAGGCAGAATACACCAGTCTGTATTTCTGAGCTGTGTCATTTTTGTATTGGTAATGTCAGGAGTATTACAAGTCACCTTAACAGCCTGGCTGGATAGGAAATTGTGTCTTGATTATCAGCTAGTGTTGGAAACTGTGCACTTATGGGCTTCAGGCTGCACTCTTACGTCTTTTACAGTTTAATAGCCTGCCAACACTCTCTGTTCAGATTTAAACGTGACAGAATGACACTTAAAGGCAATCTAGCCACGAAACTGCAGGATGAACCCTGGAAAGGAAGAGGGAAAATGAAAGTAAAATAATTGAAAACAAAATTAATTGAATAAAAGAATCCCCTCACCGTGGATGCACTTTCGAGTGTCTGGGTGGTGACTGAGATTTTGATCTGGATCTTCTATGATGTGAATCTTCACGTTTGACATCCTTATGAGATTGATGTATCACTGTCCTGGAGCGGCTCCCTGACCGTGACCTGGGTCTGGTCTTGTGAGATACTTTAGCTGGGTCAGAAGATGGGGAATGTTGTTGTTGGATAATGCTGTGAGAATCTTTCACCTGCAATGGCAAAAAGGATGACTGAAGGGGTGAGGAAATAATCTCAGCACCAAAAATTAGTAAAATGAAAAATACATGTTCCTGAATGTGTCCACTAGGTTAAGACAAGATTGAAGTTGCTGTGAAAGTGAAAGGTTAGTGCTTTCCATCACATGGTCCTCTAAAACATGCCAAGAAAATATAACCAATAGTAAGAGAAGTAATTCTGTGTTTAAAATCATGAAAAGTTTTGATAGTTACTGGCAATGACTGAAGGGTTAACTAGGAGGTCATTAGACAAAGAATCAGAGACAATATGGTGTCATAGAGCTGTACAGCACGGAAACAGACCCTTTGGTCCAACTTGTCCATGCAGACCAGATATCCTAAATAAATCTAGTCCCATTTGCCAGCATTTGGCCCATATCCCTCTAAACCCTTCCGATTCATATAGCCATCCAGGTGCCTTTTAAATATTGTAATTGTACCAGCCTCCACCACTTCCTCTGGCAGCACATTCCATGCACGTACCACCCTCTGCGTAAAAAAGTTGCGCTTTACATCCCTTTTAAATCTTTCCCCTCTCACCTTAAAACTATGCCCTCTAGTTTTGGACTCTTCCACCCCAGGGAAAGGTCTTTGTCTATTTACCCTTTCCATGCCTATCATTTTATAAATCTATATAAGGTCACCTGTCAGTCTCTGACGTTCCATGGAAAATAGCCCCAGCCTATTCAGCCTCTCCCTACAGTTCAAACCCTCCCACCATAGCAACATCCTTGTAAATCTTTTCTGAACACTTTCAAGTTTCACAACATCCTTCCTAAAGTAGGGAGACAAGAATAACACACAGTATTCTAATGGCCTAATCAATGTTCTGTACAGCTGTGACATGTCCTCCCAACTCCTATACTCAATGCACTGACCAATAAAGGCAAGCGTACCAAACGCCTTCTTCACTAATGCTATCAACCTGTGACTCTACTTTTAAGGAACTATGAACCTGCACTCCAAGGTCTCTCTGTTCAGCAACACTCCCCAGGACCTTACCATTAAGTGTATAAATCCCACCCTGAATTGCCTTTCCAAAATGCAGTACCTACATTTATCTAAATTAAACTCCATCTGCCACTCCTCGGCGCATTGACCCATCTGATCAATGTCCTGTTGTATTGTGAGGTAACCATCTTCGCTGTCCACTACACCTCCAATGTTGGTGTCATCTGCAAACTTAATAACCACAGCTCCTAGTTCACATCCAAATCATTTATATAAATTTATCAAAAGACTTTTTCCCTTTATGAACGGTTAGGATTTATAAGGCACCGGCTAATAACAGTGGATAGATTTAATAGATGCTTTCAAACAGGGATAAATACGAAATAGATTTGCAGGGACATCTGGAAAAATCAAGACAGTGGCTCCAACAGCTCTTCAAGAAAGCTGACATCAGATGGGCTGAATGGCTTCCTTTCGATTAGTTGGTAAAATCAACTGCATGTGTTGTGACGTCCCCAAATGGTGCACCAGATCTCAATTCCAGCGTGAAGATTGCAGGGTGATTCTTTTTAATGCTTACTCCTACAGCAATTTAATTATACAGGGCTGTTTAGCAGGAGATTTAAAAATCATTTAGGGGCCTGTTCAATCTAAATAAGAATTGTGTCAGCTAGGCAGAAAGTAAAGTGGTTAATGGAACCACATTAGAAGAGTAAGGTAATAAAATGATTGTGGCACTTGAATTGGTTGTTTTCTGGAAGAGATTGGATCTGTTATGGAAAGATGGTTGTGCAGTTCCAACGTCACTAGATTAGTCATCAAGAAGTCCAGTCTAACACTCTGAGGACAGCTCGTGGAATTTAAATTCAATTGACCAATGTGGATTATAAAGCATGTCTCAGTAACAGGGACTATGAAACTATTATCGATTGTTGTAAAAACCATCTGGTTCACAAATGCTCTTTGGGGAAGGAAATCTGCCATTCTTACCTCATCCAGCCTGTGTGAGAGTCCAGATCCTCGGCAATAATTTAAGTGCCTCTGACTGTCTTGCAGGCCTTCACTTCAAGTGAAGTTAAGGATAGGCAACAAATGTTGGCCTTGCTATTGATGCCCGTGTCCCAGAGAAAAGAAATCGGTGAGCTGAATTTGCTGCAATCATGAAAGAATGATGACTGATCATGTTTCTTAACAGATTTAATAATGGTATGGACAGCTGCTTAAGATGCAGCACTGCAATCTTAATAAATGATCCATTCTTAAAATATGAACTGGTTGTGATCAGGAACCTCTGCTAGAAGCAGAGATAAGATACAAAATATCATATTGAGAGAATCATTCAATTAAATACTTGTGGTGTCAATCCACTCAAAAACAATACTAAAAGAGTCAGAAACAGCCACGAACCTTTAAGCCATACCCAGGCAGTTTCTTTGGAACAGACGTTGATGATGAATTTATAGACTTTTCATGCCTTCTGCAAAACATTTAACAAAGAAAAGCAAATATTCACATTTTTTAAACAAAAAAAGCTTCTTTTTCATTAATTCAATACAAAGTTACTCTCAACACGTGCCTCCCAGTAAAACAGGGTCCTTGCACTTCTTGAATTTCACATGCTCTCAACCTCAGGTCATTGCGCACTTACCCATAAACCTGTAATTTTTCTCCCCCCTTCATTAATTCAGCTAATTAACTTTTTATGACAATTTTGGATCTGTATTCACCACTCTTGTCAAGTCGTGCATTTCAAAACCTCACTGTTCATTCTGTGAAAGTTCTTCTCTTGCTGCTTCTGGCTCTTTCGTCATTCACTTCAAGTCTAGTTAATTAACTCTTTAGCCAATGGAAACAATTCCTGTTCATGTACACTGTAACGAAGCTGTTTATGATTCAATAATCTCCTTCAAGCAGAGAAGTCCAACAGAAGAACATCCTTAAACTTCTCCATGTAACTGTCATTCATCATCCCTGGAATCATTTTAATAACTTTCGTATCCTCTACAAAGCCAGACTGGCCTCCGCAAAGTATGGTGCTCAGAATAAGACTACTATCCCATTGCTAGGACAGTCCTTATATATTGATCTCTTACTTTGTGTGATGCTCGTTGTCACTGGAGCTGGATCGTCGATGCTTTTTATGCTTCTTCTTCTTGTCCTTTTTCTTCTTTTCCGTTTTATCCAAGTTCTTTTGCAGCTTTAAAAAAGATGTCATAAACATGTTTTTATTACATTATAATAATTTCTTTGGTAATGGTTAAAATGCTTGAAAGAAGGGTGACAGAATATTTGTAGGAGATTTTGCGGCACAGTGGTAGTATCCCTACCTCTGAGCCAGGATACCCAGATTCACGTCCCACCTGCTCCAGACGTGTGTAATAACATCTCTGAACAGGGTGATGAGAAACTAGATTTTTTTCAGAATATTCATAGGACGAATGGAATTGTGTCAAAGGAGGTAGATTAACCGGAGATCTTTTACAAAGAGCCACCTTCCATAGTCTATGATCTCAACAGTTCATGTCCGGGCTTGCAGAATTGTTTGAGCATTAGGTGGTTGTAACAAATCCTGGTTAGGGTTTGCCCAAGATGTAACTCTTTACCTGATTCTGAATACAGACTGTAATGGCTTCTCCCATGCTACAGATGCATTAGATAAAACAAGAATAAAAAGCACTATGTTTTGTTTAACACAATAAATCCCAGTTGCTCAGCCACTAAACACAACCTTGCATGAACTCAAGCACATTGATCAGAAATATCCCAGCATCAATCATAGGTCCGTGCAGCGATCCCTTTCATAATCGTCAGAGGATGAGTATCAGATAAAGAAAGATTCCACTCCATCTGAGATACACTCCCTGACTGCCCACTTTCCATGTCTAAGTCCACATCCAAAGAATGGCACTTGTGGAAAATGCAAGGCAGGGGAAAACGGCAGTTTTCACACTACAACACCTTGAAGACACAAAGGATGAAAATATCGGGACAGGAACTAGTAAACGTAAAAATAAGATGCAGAAAAGCGTCATATCTTTCAGCACTTCAGGGTTTGAAAGAAGATTTGTAGCTTGGCTGCTCGTTGCAGATGTTGGTGTGTTCACCGAGCTGGGAGGTTTGATAGCAGACGTTTCGTCCCCTTACTAGGTAACATCCTCAGTGCTGGGGACGAAACGTCTGCTATCAAACCTCCCAGCTCAGCGAACACACCAACATCTACACCTTCATAGAACTGTTCCCAATACAAAACTAAAGTTAATTTTTCACCCTTTGTGACATTAAATCTGAATACAAGTACTTTTTTTTTGGAAATCTGCTAAGAATTATATACAAATTTGCCTAACTTCTGCAGGCTTGCATTCATTCAAAATAGCCAGCTGCAATTTTAAAATTAAAACTCAAAGAATACAGGCGGTTTACTAGTATGAAGAGAAAGAAGATTTGATGAAATCAGGTTTTTTTTTCTTTTCAGGTATTCAGGGATGGCCAACATTTTGAACAATTCTGATTTACAATATTTCAGGTCATTCCTTTTTGCGGAAGAAGATAGTTCAGTCACATTCATCATTTAAGGGTGTATTTAATTATATTTGGGTTGCAGTTATAATCAGCTTGAGGCAAAAGGAATAAATCCTGCTTAATGCTTATGATTTACCAGTGGAAAGAATCACACAGGTGATCAAATTAAACACTAGTTTAAAATGTTCACTAGTAAGGTCACTAATAAATGTGAAGAGGCGCAGGATTAAAAAAAGGGTAGATTGAATACATCAGGAAGCTCCACTTACTATCTCTCTGATCATCTTCATTTTCATGGGATTAGATAAAACTTCTCTCTTCTTCTCTTCTTCACGTTTCCTGAAAGAGCCAGTTTAAAAATAAATAATACAAGTAGCTTCTGTTAATGAAGTTGAAATAAAGTGGATAAAGCAATTAACCAGGAAATTACAGGGTTCTCCATTCTTCTTAGATTCTACACATTCTTATGAAATAACAGGGTAACCTCTTCCTCCTCCTCTGCGCACACGAGTCTACAAATGGTTGCTATAGATGACATGACTTGACACCTCAGATGTTCCCTTCCCTTCTATGAAGGAAATCTTTATTAGGTGAGAATACAAACGCAAAAGAGCCATGAAAATGCATCCTGCTCATACCTTGAGCGTGCTACAAACTACTGACTTTTCTATCACCATTACTTTCAACACTCTCCAAAAGATAGCTCCAGCTGACGTGCAGCCTACCCACTGAAACAGCCAAGAACAATAGATGTAAGGAGGCTAACTGATGGTCAGTTTCAAACATTTCATTTTTATTTCTAAACCAAAACCATGGGCTCATACATCCTAATTTTGGAATCCCCTCCAGTCTAAATGGTCGCCAACATTTCTACATTTCTCCAATTCTGGAAGCTCGTGTATCCACAATTAGAACTGATCTACCGTTAGCAACTGTGCCTTTCTACTTCCTGGACTCAAAGCTCTGGAATTCTATCCCCAATTCTCTCCACTTCTCTAACTCTCTCCTGTTCGAAGACGCTTCTTAAACTCTCTTTCTCTTTGACTACACTTTTGGTCACCTGCCTGTGCATCTCTATGTAGTTTAATGTCAAATTTTGTTTGCAAGGCTCCTGCTAAGTGCATTTGGACATTTTGGGAACATTTTAAATGCAGGTTTTTGTTAGAAAGGGCATTCCAACTGATTCCCAGTACCAACATGGGGACTTGTCAAGACAGAAAATCTTTTTGCATTGAAGTGAACTTTAGGATGTTTTTCTAACCCCACCCCACAAAAATATATTGATATTATCCACTACGGTTCTGCAACAGTCAGCTGAGATTAGCTAACACAACAAAGAATGAACATGTCCAGTAATTTTGGGACAAGATCATCACAATCTGTATACTTCAGTTCCACCACTTAACATCTTAGCTTTTATCTCTAAGTCTGAGTTAACATATATTGAGTAGTGAACAACTTCTCCCACCTGATCATAAAGAGTGGATCTTCTCTTATCTTAGATGCCATATCCAATGCAGAGTTAGCCCCCGTTGCTGTAAATATGGAGCCAGGCAACAGCCCAGTCTCAGAAGAAGGCCCGGACTCTTCATCCACCATCTTGTCTGTGGCATATTTGTCAATAGGTCTACCAAGCAAGTATTCCTCCTTGTTCACCATACTGCTAGGCCCTTGATACATCCAATCAAGCCTGTCTGACTTTTTCCTGCAGACAAAAAAAGTCAACACTCTGTCAGTTTTGCAGCACAAAGAAAATTGAGAAGGCAGCCATATTTCTGCAGGAGTCTTTAAGTCAAGAGACCGTTCCACTGTACCATGGGGACAACGTATATAAATTCACCACGGAAATATTCAAAAATGGAAAGGTCATAGAATTTGCAAAGGAGGTCGATTTCTAAACTTGCTCTTTCGTGGGACATAGGCAACATGACAAGCCCAGTGTCTGTTGCCCATCCATAACTGCCCTTAAACTGAATGCTTTGCTTGGCGATTTTACAGGGCAATTAAGAGTCAACCATACTGATGTTGATTGGAATCTGCACTTAAGCCCGACGAGGCAAGGATGGTAAATTTCCTTCCTTAAAGGATATCAGTGAACCAGAAGGACTTCACAATAACCAATGATAGTATCATGGTCATTGCTGAGACAAGTCTTATACTACAAATTTAACAATTTACATTTAAAAAATACCAGCTGCTGTGGTGGAATGTGAACCCATTTCCCTAGAACATTATCCTGGGCCTCTGAATTACTACTCCAATGATATGAACATGAGACCACCATCTTCACCTTTCCCATTCCTCTTTTCCCCAATCAGCTCATCATGCCTGTATGAAAGGGCTGTCAAAAGAATCACCCTCCCCTCAGCTTTCTCCCCCTTATCTGGTGATTCCTTTTGGAATGTAATTTAAAACACTGTACACTCTGGATACCAACCATTCTGACAGTGGAAAGAGTTTAGCCTTATTTATTCTATCAAAACATTTTATGATATTGAATACCTCGATCAAATCCCCTCTTAACATTCTCTGCTAAAGGAGAATCCCTAGTTTTTCAGTGGCATTTGGTCCAATTCTAATGAATCTGACCTGCAATTTTACCGAAGTCAAAGCAAGGGTGCCCAGCATTGCAAACAATACTCCAGATGAATGGGCCATTCAGATGCCTAAACGTGACTTATAAAAGGTTTGGCTTAACTTTTTTGGACTTCGATACAGGTAGGGGTCAATACTTCAAGATTCTAGTACATTTTTTCATAAATGGCTGGGTGAGAGTTTATGTATTTTTTTCAGTTGTTGTCTCACATACTATAAACAAATCAAGGCAAAGAAAGTAAGAGAACTCTTTTTAAAAACATCTTTAGTATGGCAGAAAGTGTTCAGTATAGAGAACTGTTAAGTAATACACTTTGGGAAATACATTTTAAACGGCACAATTTTGCAAGGGGTAGATGATCACGGAAACCTTGCGGTTCATTTGCACACTCTAAAAGACAGAAGAAAGGTAGTTCAAAAAGCATTAGTATTATTTGGATTTCAACATTGAGGAACAGAATATAAATGCAAACAGATCATGCTAGAAGTTTATAAATCATTAGTTAGGTTGCAGCTGACGTTTTCCAACAGTTCTGGGCACCAATTTTGGGAAATATATAAAGGCCATTGAAAGTGTTTCAATGAGGTTTACAAAACAACAGCAATGGTAAGTGATTTCAGTTTTGTAGAGATATCAGAGAAGCTGGGATTGTTTTCCTTACAGCAGAGATGGGGTAGGAAATAGCGTACAAGAGGTGTCAAAAGGTCAACAAGTTTTTAAACAGAGAAATACAATTCTATCTGACAAGTGGATCAACAATCAGAAGTCATAGATTTCTAAGTATTACCAAAAAGCTCTAGAGGGAAGCCAAGGTGAATATTTTTCACAGGATCTGGAAACCTCTACATGAATAGGTAATAGAAGTATGGGATTTGAGGGTAACAAACATCTAGAGCACTGACAAAAAGGAGGTTAGACCAAGCAATATTACTGTCAAAAAGCCAGCACAGGTACAACAGGCAGAATGACCTTTTGTGCTGTAAGAGTTTACGATTCAACATGCAAATTATGCAGGATAGTTAGTTATTTTAAGATATTGAGCTTTATGCAAAGTTGAAAGACAGACTTGCATTTTGTAAGGAACAAAAACAAAGTTGCTGGAAAAGCTGAGCAGGTCTGGCAGCATCTGTGAAGGAGAAAACAGAGTTAATGTTTCGGGTCCGGTGACCCTTCCTCAGAACATGTTATAAAGTGCTTTTCGTAACCATCAGACATTTTGAAGCATTCCACTGATTGTTGTTGCAATCCAAAAGAATTCCAAGGGATCTTTTGCATCCATCCAGGCAGGCAGATGGGGCTCCAGTTTAGCATCTTGCCCAATATTGCTCTTGCATTTTGAACTCCTCCTGTTCCCTATTTTGCAGACCTCTCAAACCTCACAACCACGTCACCAACTTACTTAACAGCACCGCTGTCCTCTGCGTAGCGCTGCATCTCTTCACGAGCTCGCTCCTCGCGAAGCTCCCTCTGAAGCTCCTCGATCTTTTTCTTTTCTGCTTCATGTTTCTGTTCTGCTTTCCACACACGTTCAACATTTTTTAAAGTCTGCGGGTGCCAACTTTTCTTTAGATTCTGAAAGTGGCAAGCAGAAGAAATTAACTTGATTTTCTTTCATGCATCAAAAAGATTTCATACAAAGAAAAGCATAAGACCAAGGTACTAGCTGAGAGTGGAACTCAATATGTTTCATGGAACTTAAGATTTGCTTTCAAAAAGGTACTGGGTTTGTTTTCACGTGAACACTTCCCATGTTTTGCTCCAATATTACTTTCTTCATTCATATTGAATGATTATTCCCCAAAATAAGGGATCAATGCCAAGCATATTTTATTCTTCCAAACTGCTCCGAGATTGAATAAATTTACTTTATCAGTAAAATGCCAAAGTGCCACAAACAGTAAACAACAGCGACCACCAGTGATCCAACGACAGAAAAGGCTCAAGGGGTTGAATGCCATGCTCCAATTGCCATGTTCCATAGACCCTATTTGTGTCCATTCAGAAAGGCTTGTGGGATCTCAGACTGAACAACAGTTCTGTTGGTAATGGGAGACTTCCTCAGTACCGCTCTGAGATCTAAATTATGCACTTAGATGATAACCCATAACACTACCTCTCCCCTCCTCTCTTTCCACCTTCTTATTCTCCCTGTCTCCATTCTCTACCTTCCCTTTTTAGTCCTCTTCAATTTTCTCCCTGTCCACTCTCACTCCTTCCCACCCATCTCCATCTCTCCTTATTCACACTCTCTCCTTCCACCGCACCCCACTTCCCCACCACTTTCATTTCACCCACTTTCTCCCCCTGCTAATTCATTCTCTATACTTTCCCCATCCCCCATACCTTCTGCCCCCAACCCTCTTACTTTCTTCCCTATTTCATCCTCTGCCAATTCATTATCCATCTCTCCTTTACCCCACACCCACACCCCCTTCACACCCTCCCCCTCTCTCCCTGACCCCACACCCCCCTCACCCCATTACCCCAACCCTCCCTCACCCCTCTCTCCTTTAC